>JAJHPF010000011.1:6818492-6842753 GCA_024447775.1 Carex cristatella | reverse complement strand
TAGTCAATTACATTTCCATACTAATTAACCATATAAGATTAAAGAGTATTTATTAATTTAATTATAGAGTTCTATAATTCAAGTCTTCAACTCAAATAATTTATAAATAATAAAAACTCAAAGAACAAAATAATTAATTAATTATCCTAGTCAATTACATTTCCATACTAATTAACCATATATGATTAAAGAGTATTTATTAATTTAATTATAGAGTTCTATAATTCAAGTCTTCAAACACATCAAGATAAGGAATTGGTATAAATAGAGGAAAAACTGGTTTGGTCCCAGTAAGAACAAAATTCAGATTAATTAATTTGGACCCTATTCATGCAGATTCGTGATCTGTATGAAGCTAAAATTCGTGATCTGTATGAAGCTAAAACACATCAAATTCGTGATCTGTATGAAGCTAAAATTGGTGTGTTTAAATAATTTACCTTGTTGTGGGCCTTGCAAGTAATTTGGGCTTTAGGAGTCCCTTGTAAGGAATTTGGGATTGATCCATACGGCCAGTGTTATATTGCACCGGACCGGACCATAATAATTTTGTTTCTTTTTCTTATTTAGTTTTAAAACTTAAAACTAAGAAAATAATTTTTTTTTATATATACTTTAAGATAAAAAAATTAAATTATAATTAAAACGATTGGGAATCAAATAAAGTTCCAATACCTCATGCCTTTCACACTTCATCTTAATAACTCATATTTAATATTTTCATTTCCAAAGTCCAAATTATCGATTCGAACTGCTCAACATGATATTCATACTAAAATATATTTAGGGATGAAATCTTATAATTTTTGAAATTATTTTACTATTTTTTAAGATAGGTACAACATCATTAATTGTTTATGAGTCATTCAAAAATAGTACTGGTGTTGTATCTATTAAAAAATTTCCAAAAATTATAAGATTTGGTCACCAAGTTTATTTTAGTATGGATATTAAGTTGAGTGGTTCGGATCAACAATTTGTATTTTGAAAAAAAAATATAAAATGTAAATCATGACGAGGTACAAAAAACAAAATACATCAGGTATTGGAACCCTCCTCATCTAATTAACTAGTTTTTTGTCATTTACCCAATGATAATAGCAGAGTCAAGGGTCATATATCAAGGGTCATATGTTCTTAATTCGTATACAAATTGCACCTTCATATAATAATAAGTCCTTCGTTAAAATATAATATCGTTTGTCTTGGCTAAAAATAATTTTTCATATCTAGAAATTATTATAAAATAAGAGAGAAAAAGAGAAAGAGTGCTCCGAAATTTTGATGGTGTAGATGGATCGGGAAAATATTCCGGTTATACTTTGGAGCTGAACAAAATTTACCTGTCCAATGTTTTTTTTTTCCTGATGAAAACAAAATTATCATAAACAATTTCGTTTCGAATTCAATACTTTGAAGCCAGTTAAATTTCCCATATCCAATTGGGATAAGTTTCTTCGTTAATTAAACACAGCGCCGCCATTCTATCTCTTCCTATGTCCTCTCTTCTTCCTTTTGCTAAAACCAAATTCTTCTTCTCCATTAACATTAGTTCCGTAAAAAAAATAAAAAATAAATAAAAATAAATTCCTCATTTGTTCACCAATTTCAAATCTGTTTGCTGAAAAGAGTATATATACCAACGTGCACGAGGCTCACTATAACAGATGTCAGGTGGAATGGAAGTACAAGCATAGGCTGCCTTTAGAGGGTAGTTTGGGATATCACCTAGGCAGTGGTAATTTCGTCGATATGGCTAGACTGGTACATCATATAATTGATGATACAAGGGCATCTATAATTGGACGAATTTTGAATAAAGAAATGACGTCCTAGAGGGCATGAACGTAAATCAAGATTTACGTTTGTATAGAGAACTAAGGAAACACAAGTATACTTTTTGTAAATAACTTTTTTCATCAATATATATGTTTATATATTGGAGCTCATGCTTGCAACCTTAAAAAATAAAGCTTTTGACCGGGTTTAGATTAGTTGAATTAGCTAATCAAAGTTAAAGAAGGCTTGTGTCACTACAGCAGAAACATGCATCAGCGACCGGTATCAGAGACCGGCGAAAACACCTGTCGCTGAAAGTGTTTTTTTTTAGAAAAAATAAAAAAAATTGCGATTCTTTAGCGACGACGATTATCAGCGACCATATCAGCGACCGGCGAGACCGTATCAGCGACCGGCGAAAGTACCGGTCGCTGAAGGGTGTCCCTAAAAAAATCACCGCCAAATCTCTCGGGTTTTTTTTATTCCCGCATTAGGTTAGACAGAAGCCAAAAGGAAAAAAAAGGTGGCGCGCCGTGCCCTGCTCGTCCGGCGCCCGACTCTGCCTGCTCGTCCAGCCGTCCGGCGCCCGACTCCGACTCCGACTCTGACTGCTCGTCCTGTCGTCCGGCGCCCGACTCCGCCTGCTCGTCCCGCCTGCACTCCCCGACTCTGACTCCGCCTGCGCTGCGCCGCCCGACTCTTCCTGCCTGCGCATTAGGTCTGTCTCTGCCCGATTTATCCCTTTATTTCTCATATGTTTGCAGGTTTATGTTGAGAATAATTATATAGTTAGAGGGTAAAATTGTAAAATAGGAATAAGGGCAAAGTTGTAAATAAAATAGTAATAGGTGCATAGAATATTACCGTTAGTGATAACGGTAAAATAGTCTAAAAGAAAATATAAAACTCATATATATCAGATTGTAAAGATACATAACAAAAAAAAATCAATATCAATATATTCTGTCTCATTCTTCCGCTAAATTTAACATGGTATCAGAGCAATTCTGAAAAACCCGATAAAGATCCAAGCTTTCCTGTTTTACCAGGAAAATCCAGATCAGCGCGACAGATAACCCTATTGCAAGTTTTGCAAACAAAATCAATACCAGAAATAAGGAAGACCCACTGCTCTCAGATCAGTACTCCAAAAAAAAAAAAAAAAAAAAAAAAACCATCGAATACCAGTATCTTTTGTTTTCCAAATCATACCAGAAAAAACAACATAAACCAAAATCCAAACCAAAAACAGAAAAGTTAATCCAAAAGCAAAAACCATACCACAAAATAGATTATTGCAAAGAATCAGAAACAACACTGTCGTCGAAACCCTAGCTCTGAAATGGAAACCGAGAAATGCATATATTGCAAGAAAGAGGGCCATGGACTTGATCAGTGCTGGTTTCTTCATTCTCATCTCCGACCTAAATGGTGGAAGGAGAAGGGCGGAGTGGATCGGCCGAATAACCCTAAGGGGGAGAGAAGGGATTTCGCTATCTCTGGTGCGGCGCGACTTCTTCCACAAGACGAAGGGATCTGTTCAGCCCTTAACGGGTCCGCAGGAAGTAACAGGTCAATTGGTATAACCCGTTCAGAATTAGGAGCCATTCTTTCTATACTTACTGGGCTGCTGAACAATGAGCCCATCTCAGATTCTATTAAAACCCATTTAAATTCTGTAGAAGCCCAATCTAGTGAATTTAATGTAGGCCCAAATCAAATGAAATACGTAATACCAAATAAAAGGGTGAATGACAACCCAAACAGGTCTGAAACCGAAAAAGGTGAAATAAAACCAGAAAAATGTACTCATTTAGGAAATCTAAATCAAGAATACTCCAAAAATAATTTGGCATGGATTTTAGATTCCGGTGCAACTGACCACATGACCGGAAACAAAAATATATTGCAAAATTATAAACAAAGCAAATGTCAAGAGTTTGTTTATGTAGCAAATGGTGAAAAAATGGAAATTTGTGGTTATGGTTCAATTATTGTTTTTTTAAAAGAAATTAAAAATGACATGTAAAAAATTGCACTGCTAATTTATTATCTATAGGAAAACTTTCAAAAGAACTAAATTGTGAGATTATATTTTCATCTAAAAATGTAGTTTTTCAAGATACGACATCTAAGATAATAATTGGTGAAGGTCTCCTTCAAAATGGACTATATTTTTTGAATAGCCAAAAATTTAATTTCAATACGCAAATACAAGACATGGGAAGTTTATGGCATAAAAGAATTGGACATCCCTCCGATAAAATTTTAAAATGTATTTTTGATTTTTCAAATTTAGATTGTAGTAATTGTGAAATATGTAAATTTGCAAAACACACGAGACCTCCTTTTGTTATCTCAAATTCTAAAAGTAACAAAATATTTGAACTAGTTCATTCCGATGTTTGGGGACCTGCCCCGGTAGACTCCTACAATGGCTTTAAATATTTTGTTACATTCATAAATGATTTTTCACGATTAACATGTTTATATATTTTAAAAAACAAAAGTGAAGTTTTTTCTCACTTTCAAGATTTCTCAAACTTAGTTGAAAATCAATATAACACGAAAATTAAAATTCTTAGGACCGATAATGGAACGGAATTTGTAAATCAAAATTTCTCAAGTTTTTTGAAACAAAAATGAATTATACATCAAACTACTTGTGTTGATACTCCACAACAAAATGGAGTTTCCGAAAGAAAAAATCGTCACTTACTTGAAGTGACAAGAGCACTTATGTTTCAAAATAATGTTCCAAAAAATTATTGGTCGGATGCCGTTCTCACCGCAACTTATTTGATAAATAGATTGCCAAGTGTAGTCTTAAAAAATAAGAGTCCATTAGAAATTATTTATCAAAGAAAAATAAATGTTAACCATTTAAGAGTTTTTGGATGCACATGTTTTGTACATCAAAATAAACGAGACAAATTAGATTATACTTCTATTAAAACTATTTTTTTAGGATACTCATCTCAAAAAAAAGGTTATAAATGTTATGATCCTATAAATCAAAAATTATATATTTCTAGAGATGTTACATTTTTTGAAAACGAACCATATTTTAAAACCACTAAAGATGAGGTTAATACTCAAATTAGCTCAAATGATTTTGTCATGCCTATGTCTACTAATCAAATTATTGAGCAAAACATTGTAGAAAATGAAGAAGGAGAAAATAATGGAGACAATAATAATACTCCTCAAAGCGGAGCCGGGGAGGAAGAAGAAGATGAAAATATTGGAGATGAAAATATTGAAGAAGTGGTGGTAAGGCGCTCAACTCGTCCAAAACAACCATCCACAAGGTTACGAGATTACGTAACCGGCTATAAGGTTCAATATCCTATCGAAAATTTTATCTCTTATAAAAATATTTCAAAAGAACACCATGCATTTCTTAGTTCAATTTCCAAAATGGAAGAACCAAGAAATTTCGAAGAAGCTATAAGCCAACCGGTGTGGTGCAAGGCTATGGAAGAAGAACTCCAAGCCTTAGAAAAAAATAATACATGGACAATTGAACCATTACCAAAAAATAAAAAACCCGTTGGATGCAAATGGGTTTATAAAATAAAATACCAAAGCGATGGCTCCATAGAAAGGTATAAGGCCCGGCTAGTTGCCAAAGGGTATACCCAAACATATGGTATTGATTACCAAGAAACTTTTGCTCCGGTAGCAAAAATGAATACCATAAGAATTTTATTATCAATAGCGGTAAATAATGGTTGGTATTTATATCAAATGGATGTAAAAAATGCATTTCTTCAAGGAACACTTGAGGAAGATATTTATATGACTCTACCACCGGGTCATGTAAAAGAAAAAAATACTAACCTTGTTTGTAGGTTAAAAAAATCAATTTATGGAAAGGGTATATGGATGAAAAACAATAATTATAATGAAGTGTGTGGCTATTCCGATGCAGACTGGGCCGGAAGCTTTGATAGAAAATCAACAACCGGCTATTGCACGTTTGTAGGCGGGAACTTAGTCACATGGAAAAGCAAGAAGCAAAGTGTCGTGGCACGATCAAGTGCGGAGGCGGAATATCGTGCCATGGCATCCACCGCTAGTGAACTCACATGGATTAAACAATTGCTTGAGGAATTGAACTTCAAGATTGACAAACCAATGAAGATGTTTTGTGATAACAATGCGGCAAGACACATTGCGTCAAATGCCGTATTTCATGAAAGAACAAAGCAAATCGAAATTGATTGTCATTTCATAAGAGAAAAAGTCCAAGCAAAGGAAATTGAAACCCCTTATGTGAGAAGCGAAGATCAATTAGCCGATATTTTTACAAAGGGTCTCATTCCGAAAACGTTTGAAGAAATAACAAGCAAGTTAGGATTAATCGATATCTTAGTCCTAACTTGAGGGGGAGTGTTGAGAATAATTATATAGTTAGAGGGTAAAATTGTAAAATAGGAATAAGGGCAAAGTTGTAAATAAAATAGTAATAGGTGCATAGAATATTACCGTTAGTGATAACGGTAAAATAGTCTAAAAGAAAATATAAAACTCATATATATCAGATTGTAAAGATACATAACAAAAAAAAATCAATATCAATATATTCTGTCTCATTCTTCCGCTAAATTTAACAGTTTAAGTTGATTTTAAGCTTAATTAGAATGTGTTTTCGTCTGGTACAGTGTCAATCCTTTCTCCAAGAAGGATTAGTACGATATCAAGGCTCCGTCAGATTTTCAAACCAAGAACGTCAGGAAAACTCTAATTGAAAGCGCACTTTGCTTCTTACAAAAATAGGAATATTTGAAGGTGGACAAATAAGTAAAATTTCAAACTCTAAGCTCCAAACAAACAGAAATTAAGCACAATAAAGAATGAAAAGCAGAAGATTTGGACCAGTTATGAGGATCCTTTTCCAATTACTAGTAACATTTTCCCTCTTACACAAATCAGTAATTTATTTAACCAGTTACTGAGAGACCAATAGATATCGTTTGATATCATGTTATATTTGTTACTAATTAGCATTCATTGTAACAGTAATTCCCTTGTGTCTTTTGTATATGTGAAAATTTCTCATGTTACACCATTTTTATATGTATTTAAATACAAAAGTGCTGGAAGAACAATTGGGGTTGTTTCAAGCATGGTTCTGAAACTTGGAATCGGAATCGGAATCGGATTCTTGACCGTGGGATCGGAATCGGATGAATCGGCCGGAATCAGCCGAGTTGACTCGGAAACTCGGATTTTTTTGACAGAAAGCCTGTTTTGTAGCCAAAATGCCCAAAACGTAGAAAATAATTGATAAAAAAATAATTTGTATTAAAACTATATTAAGACAAAATATTACACTCAAATAATTAACTAATTATATAATACAATACAAGTATTAAAAATTAAATACACTAATTATTGCCAGAAGCTAAGAAGCTAAAGCCAAATATGCTGTCTCACTTTTCATTGATCTACAAATATGTAAGTTAGAGTACAAATTTTTAGCAACAAGATTATTATTTATTTAATTTATTATTTTTATTATTTATTTAATTTATTATTTTTATTATTTATTTAATTTATTATTTTTATTATTTATTTAATTTATTATTTTTATTATTTATTTAATTTATTATTTTTATTATTTATTATTAATTTATTAAAAACTATATTAAGACAATACATTATACTCAAAAATTAAGAAAAAAATTATAAAATTAACTTGTCCAAAAATTAGGTTAAGAATAAAAAAATCTTTGTTTGCTGATACTATTTTAAGCAAATTTTATTCATTTTTAGTCTTTGTTATTAGTAAATTTGAGAATAAAGAGGGAAGCACTACGTTTGAAACTCCCCTGGGCCAATACAAAATGACATTAGTCCTTCAATAAGCAAGTTAAAATGAAAACAAATAAATGTAAAATAAGAAAAGGCCCATTCAATTCGGCCCATTTTATTGAATCCCAGAGATTGGTCCCACCCGACAGAATCTTCTTCTCCAATCTCCGTCTCTCCGTTCGTTATATGTTGCCAATGCTGCGCCCAAAACTCGAAATAATACAAGATTGGGCCGATTCTCTCAGCGATTCCACCGATTCTTCCGATTTTCCGTACAAAACTCGGGCCGATTCTACGATTTAGGTCCGATTCAGCCGATTTTCTACTAAAAACTCGCCTAACCGTGTAAATCGGACAAAACTCGGCTCGGCGTCAGCCGATTCCGATCTGACTCGGCCGATTCAACTCGGAATCGGCCGATTTTCGGAACGATGGTTTCAAGTAGGGGAATATTTTGTTGTTTCTATGTCTTACAAGATGCTTCTTTTTGTTTACTTTGTATCAAATGGGATATCTATTGTTATGGAAGGTACAAAAGATACTTGTAGCTTTGCACCTATTCAACTGAATTTTCTTTTTTCTTGTGTAGTCGATTAATCATGCATGTTTTTTTCAGGGGATGGACTTCACCACTGACAAGTTGAGGTCAAGCGCACTTGCTATGCTCAAAGCAGCCAGATTAGACAGGTAATTTCTTTATAATTTTTTTTGCAATTGTGGTGGTACAAATGAACATTATGCAGCTGTTTTGCTCCTGCATATGATATATTAATTTTGAGTGTTTTGAATAATGTAAATATAATGTGTGGTTTAAACAGCTGTTGTAGTGTACTTGGCTTCTTCTCGATTGCAGAACCACAATAGATTTTTGTGTAGGTAACATTTTTATTCTTCTTTTTGTTTTTTGTTTTATTGACTGGTACTGATAAAATTGCATCAGGTGTGCTCCCAGTATAGATTATATCTGTTCTTTTTGTTTAATCTTTATTTTAATTTCTGTTCAGATCCCTGAACTTTTTTAAAGCAAGGATATAAAGAAATTTATTGAATAAATATGACTAATTTATACTGTTTTTTGTCATTTTCTTTTATTTTGTTTTAGGGAAATAAACAAACCATTTTAGGAGCAACAGATTAAGAGCACCTTCTACCTCCTCTAAAATTAGGTACTTAAGTTTGCATCTTCTGTCTAAATTTTTAGGTGATTTATGTAATTAGTAGCTTAAACAATTGGATAAAAGTGCATGTTTTAAGTTTTGCTGGAAATAGCTTAAACAATTGGATAAAAAAAATAGCTAAGTTCATTAATTGCTGGAAATATATGATATATGTATGAATAAATATATGGGTAGAGACCGGTAGTGGTACTTTTTTAAGTTTTTCCAAGTATAACTTTAAGATTAAATTTTTATAAATGCTTGAAAAACAATTACAATTTTCTTCTCTTTGCAGGTTTCATAAACATAGATGTGGTATTGCAAGCAACACTAGTTATGATTGTGTTCTGTAAATTTTTGTACTGGAGTACTTATCAGGTCATATCGATCATAAGTATGTATTCAATTTAAGGTCATGAATGAAAGTTTTAGATGAATATTGCTTAGATTTTTGGATGAATATGATTATGTTTTGAGATAATTTATTATTTGCAATATGATAGTTTGTTGTTTGTGTTGCATATGAATGATAATTTGTTATATTTGTTTGGTACATTTCGTACCAATAGGGAAAAAAAGAAAAAGAAAAAGAAAAAATAAATAAAATAACCTTCAGCGACCGTTTTTATGGTCGCAGATATCTATTTTTCTGACGTCAGCAAAAAATCAGCGACCAAAAAAAATTGGTCGCAGAAACATTATCAGCGACCGGATGACGTCATTCAAAGACCGGTGACGTCATCTGATGGGCATCAGCGACGACAATATCAGCGACCGGTGTATCAGCGACCGGAAATGAGTTTCAGAGACCGGCGTTTTAACTATCAGAGACAGGAAAACCGGTCTCTGATAGTAGATTTTGTTGTAGTGTGTGCTGACATGAATCTCAATTTCAGATTTTAAGTGTAAAATTAAATAATGTCTTGAACAGATTTCCTGTGTTAGAAAATCATATTATATAAATTATTGATAGTTCGTAAAACAATTAAAACTCTTTTAGAATAATTTCGGACTTATAAATTTTAGTATCATATAAATTTTCAATGTAGCACTAATGACTTGCCATTAATCTAATAATTTTGCTATTTTGTTCGTCTTAATTGAATTTTTTCCGACCTGTTAGATAAAATTAATCTGTCAAAAAATTTCACAATTATTGTTGCATCTTCACTTCTAGTTCACTTATGTTTAATTAACTTGTATATATTTTTTAGCTGGATGTTTTAAAACTTTATTTATTTTGTTTTTTAATTACAAATAATTCCTCATATTTTTAAAAAAAATTCCTATTCTATTTAATTTAAAATATTTTGCTTTATTATGGATTATAATATATTAAATAAATTTTAAGTTGGGGTTATCACAATAATCCAGGAAATGTCCTTGAATAGTTCTATAAGTTGAAATTAAAAGAAAAATGTATGGAACATGTCGTATATACAAGATGAAATGATAGTACATGTCAATTGAAGCAGTACATAACACCAAAAAGCATACAAGTTCAAATAAAATAGTATAAGAAGCTAACCAACTATAATGAATAAATAAATGAACTGGGATCAAGAAAGTATCAAACTATTTTTACAGAGGGAATATGCTTTATTTTCCATTGGTCTTCTCCTTTCAGCCTGGAATTGACCTCATCCGAAGCAAATATAGTCAACTCTTGAAGGTTGACCAAGTATTGCAAGTCAGGTACTATCTGCAGCTGCAAGCGAATCAGTGCGAGTTGGTTGAGGATGGGTATAGCACCCTCCTCTATTTTCCATTTCTCCAAATCATCTACTTGAAGTACCAATCGTTGCAAGCGACCAAAACCTCCCCTGGAGCAGATCATCTGTTTTCCATCAGCTGCTTTCATGGATGAAGACCATACATTGAGTACTCTGAGGTTTGGCAACTTCTCTAGTTGGGGCATCGGGTCTTCCTCAAACTCAATTCCATAAAATATTAGCTTGACGAGATGGGGTGGGAACATGGTACAGTCACCAACTTCTTTCTTGGGCCATTTGCCGTAGTACAGGGAGAATGAGTGCAAACGGTTGTGGTTTCTGAAGGCTGAGATGCAATCTGGAAATGTCAATGAGTTGTTCTCTGACATTTCTAAATACAAAGAACTCAGATGATTTAGATTGCTTAACAAATTGATCAATGGTTCATGTGCAACATCTTCAGGTATAACAATCTCCAACTTACGAATATTGGGAATATTAGGCAGTTGTGAAACCCAGTCTTGCCTAGCTCTCACCCCTCTTAAGGTCTGTAAACTTTGCAAGTCTGCTCCTGATGGTGGTCCCTCTGGAGTTGCTTCACACATCCAACAACATTTGAGGTTGATGTGCCTTAACTGTTTGTTACCCCAAAAGGACAGGGGCAACTCACCGTGACTTTTACAAAACCATGTACTCACCGTTTGAAGATCTCTTAACAGTGGGAACCTTGCACTTTCTATTAACAGGAATCTTCCGAGGACCATTAAGACTGAAGTACTTTAAGGCCGTTAGGGCGTTCAAGCCCTTCAAACAGTTTGGCCCATATAAATATTCATCCGACACCTTACTCACGTATAAAACTCGTAGCATCCCAAATCTATTGAAATTTGGTACATCTTCGAAATTTATCAAAGAACGAATATTTTTTGTGCAAGCATGTGCTATCATCTTATCGCCAATACCGTGAAGCGCAACACGACGTGCACAAGCACCCCAATTCAACTTGGTGTCATTCTTCGTGACTACCGTCAGAAAATTATTCTCCTTGGCCTTTTGAATGGCTAGGTCCCGTAGGAGATCGTGTGTATGGCAATACTTGATTTTACCAATGCAATATCTGCTTGAGACTTGCACCATACACCTGTTAGTTACCACAAAAGTTGGATATTAATTATTAATATACTCAATGCTGAACTAATATTTTTATATATATATGAACAAATGAATCCTGAGAATACAAGTACATAATTTTGTAATAATATTTAACTACTTGTGATTTTTTAGAGATTGTTAAAATATCCATTGATTTTCACAATGAGTACGTAGGTGACAAAAAAAATTTGAGAAAGAAATCCAAATTAATATAACATGAAAAACATTGTATAGAGACGAGGTTTAACAATGTCTACCAAAGTTTTTGAAAAATGTAGAGGCATACATGACTGTAAAATAACCATCCTACAACCGTACCATTTTAATTTTCAATACTGATTATATTATTTTTGGTATCAGAGTCAATTAGACCCAACTAGGGTTGGCGCTAGTGTCTGATAAATGGTCCGGGCGGACCGGGCCGGATCAAACCCGGGCGGAGGCACAGGTACCTTGGGCTTGGGCATCACGGGTAGGGCAGATACCGGGTAGGACGGGCAAATTTTTTGAAACACGACCCTTGCCCGCAAGGGTCGGCAGTCCAGGCGGTCCGGGTTTGACCCGGACCAGTTTTTTTTGTGTGTTTTATTTTCTTGTTCTTTTTTTCTTTTTGTTTCCTTTTTTTCCGGGCAATAAAAATATAGAAAAAGAATGAAGTTTGACTTCATATTTTTGTTCTCAATTGATGGCGCCGGCTCACAAATTTTATGTCGAAATTTTCAAACATGAATTTCTCACAAATATCGTGTAAGATTTATTCGCGCTCTCAACTGAACAAGGTAAAAAAAAAATTGTAGGTATATACGATTCAATTTGTATAAATCAGTGTCCTGAGGTCAATTGCATTTTTAATTAATTTATAAATGTTATCATATTAATTAGTTATTAATTTTATGGCTAGAAAATTAACAGTAATAATAACTAGCACATTAAGTATAAAAATCTTATGAAAAAAATATATATATAAAAAAATTATAGAAAATATAACATACAATTGATGCCAACTGTTCATTATATTTTCATATTACCACCGACTATTATTTCATTATATTTTCATACCATTCTCGGTAAATCCATGGGTATATATTACTGTTAATTAATTTGTATGCTACTGATATATTAGCGTGCATAATCCCATTACACATATATATATAGGGATGGGCTATGGTGAGTTGCAAAGTAAGAGATTATTTTTACCTCACCTTTATATTTTTATTTTGAAAATCCAAACAACCGATCCGAACATGTTCTCCATATTGAAATGTGCTTGGAGACCAAATTTTACATTTTTTTTGAATTTTTTTACTCTTTATTAAGCCACTTTGAAAATCGCTGATCCAATGGTCCAGAAAATTTTACTGTTTTTTTACTGTTCACCCGGATCTGCCATTTTCAAAGTGGCTTAATAAATAGTAAAAAAATTCCAAAAAATGTAAAATTTGGTCTCCAAGCACATTTAAATATGGAGAAAATATTGAACGGTTCGGATTGGTTATTTGAATTTTCAAATTGAAATACGAGCGAGAAGTAAAATGTTATTTTACTTCACAACTCACCATAGCCCATCCCTATATATATATATATATATATATATATCCTTATTGACAAATATAAAATTATGAGTGAGGCTATGGTACTTCACAATGCACAAATACGTTCATACTATGGATCCAAAATTTCATTTTGTATGGTTACCAGATTATATATGCTTGATCTCCATGCAGTTGCATGATGCGAACTGTTTATCAAGATCTCTATATAAAAATGTACTTAAAATTCTAGTTTTTTTTTTTGGTACTTCTTTACTACTTTCTTAGATAAACTATTTTCAAATGGTCTACAATCTTTTGATCAGGTGATTTTACAAACAACTAAAAAAGTATTAAAATGTTTCTAAAATATATATTATTTGAGTCGGTACATCTTTATTTGGCCTGTCGATGGAGCGTTGTGGCAGGAATGTACGTACATAATTAAATGTTGAAGTATTTACCATAAATTTAGTTACTAATATTTTTTAATTAATCTAACTCTCTTTTTTAAAATGTATTACTTTTAGAGAAAATTTCTTGTATGCCATGTAAACTTTCAACATAGTCAATTTCTCTATGAAAACACCATAATATCCAATATTCCCATCAAAACATAACATTATTTCTTCTATCCCCTTCAATTTATTTAACATATTATATAATTACTTAAAAAGTGAAATTGACAAGTATACTCTGCCTTCTCTTCTTTTCAATTTCTCTACTCACATTTTACTGTTTTTTTTCTGTGTTTTTTTTTTTCGTTTCTGTTTTTTTTTTTTTTTTTTTTTTTTCTGTTTTTTCATTTTTTTTTTTCTGTTTGTCTTTTCGTTTCTGTTTTTTCTTTTTTTTTATGTTTTTTCTGTTTTTTCATTTATGTTTTCTGTTTCTTTTTTCATTTTTGTTTCAATTTTTTCTTTTTAAACCAATAAAATATAATTCATTTATAATTCAAAATATAATTCATTTCAACTAAAATTCATTGAATTCAATTATTTTTTTATAGTAAAATATAAATCAAAATTACGAATTATTTTTAAACAATGTTGCTTAATAAAATGTCATTTTGTTGTCTTGAGTATTATTGAATTTATGGATCATTCATTTATGTGACTAGAGTCAATAATTGGATTTGTGAAACATAATATAGATGATATATATCCTTAAAAGTCTTTAACCGAGATAATTAGCAGGAACACTAATTTACCGTTACAAAATTAGTATGTGGATTAAAAGATGGTCAAGTTTACAGACCACTGACAAGATATGTCATTTTAATCACATAGATACATGTTCTAAGAACATAGTATTTGACAGGCTCTGAATGAAACATTAAATGATATTGTGTACGTGCTATATTAAACATTAAATGGTATTTAACCATTTTTTTGTGACACCGAATTACACCCTACATTTTTAAAGTTCAATCAGTCGATCCAAATCGTTCAACATGATGGATATATTAAAATTTTCTTTCAGATCAAATTTTACATTTTTTTTGGAATTTTTTTACTATTTATTAAGATGGGTACAAAAATTCAATGGTCTGAAAGCAACGATTTTGTAAAATACTTAATAAATAGTAAAAAAATGTAAATTTTGGTCTCCAAGCATATTTTAATATGGAAATCATGTTGAATCGTTTGGATTGACTGTTTGGACTTTAAAAACTTTAAAAATGAATGGTGTAATTTGGTGTCAAAAAAAATAGTGTAAGTTGATTCTTCCTCTATATATATATATATAAACAAATGAATTCTGAGAATACAAGTACATATTTTTGTAGTTATATTTAACTACTTGTGATTTTTTAGAGATTGTTAAAATTTTCCTTGATTTTCACAATGAGTAGGTGAAACAAAAAATTTCGGAAAGAAATCCAAATTAATATAACATGAAAAACAAAAAATTTCGGAAATACATGTTTATAGTGAATTCCTTGCCATTGATTTTCTAGAGTACATAATACACATATTTGGAGCCTTCTATACTACATTAGATATTTCTAGTACTCTCTCTATTTCCGACTATATAAGTCTGCTTGATAATTTCTTGAGTAACCCAGAAAGGAGGGATAACGGGCTTGGGCCTTTCGGTGTTGTTAAAACTTCAACACTGGACGTATCATGGTGTGGTTACTATTTTGATACAATCGGAGAGAAGCCGAACTCCCATCAAATTTTGAAATATATAATTGTTAAATTCGGTGTCAAATTTATAATTTAGCAAAATTAATTAAAGGTACAAATATATGATAATTGTTTGGTATAATTGTATATAATAAATACCAACCATGTTTAATAAAAGAAAAATTGAAATACAATATAAATGTAATTGCAGTTGACAAAATAATTTAATGATAATAAATATAAATTACCTTTGCACAAGTTCTTCTAGATAGCTTTCAGCAATGTCCTCAAGTAATTTGGTCCCATCTTGTAGTACGAATCCTTCTGCAATCCATAACTGAATCAGATCTTTTGCTTTGATTTGGTAGTCCTCAGGAAAAACACCAAAATACAAGAAGCAGATCTTGAGAACAGTTGGCAAATCCTCATAACTAGTGGATATAACACCTGACCCCATGTTTTTCCAATCCATATTTTGCATCACCTCATCCCATTTAATGTAATCAGGTTCTTTTCTTGATAAGATTCCGCCAAGCAACACCAATGGTAAAGGCCATCCACCGCACTTTTTGGTAAATTGAGTTGTTAGGGGAAGTAAATTATTGGGGCATTCATTTGCAAATCGATTGGGAAAAATTTTCTTCAGCAATAGTTGTTTGCTATCTTCATCATTTAAAGGTTGTATATGATGTGGCTTAGAAATTTTATCAGCCATTTCAGAAATCTCAATGAACCTGAAATAATTAGACGCAAAATATGAGAATCATATTTTATTATTGGGAATCATTTTACAATGGTTATTTTTCACTACAGCAGATTTGGTTTTCAGCGACCGTTATCAGCGACCGGTAAAAGCGCCGGTCGCTGAAAGCCAATTTTAAAAAGAAACGGCGAATAGTATCATCGGCGACCGGCATCAGCGACCGGCGCTTCCACCGGTCGCTGAAAACCATTTGAAAAGAATAAAAAAAAAGGTAAAAAGCATCAGAGACCGGCGAAAAACTTTCAGCGACCAAAAATACCGGTCTCTGAAAGTTTTCGATTGAAAAGCCCCGCGCGCGGACCTTTCTTTCATTTTCGCAGCCGCGCGTTTTAAACCCTAGCCCCCTCTGTGAGCCTCTGTCCGGATCAAGCAGACACGACGTCGCTGATACTCCTGAGCTATGCCATTTTCCAACGTCGTGCCGCCTCTCTCTCGGCAATTTCTGACCTCTAACCTCTTATTTCTCTATTTTTTCAGTTTTTTTTTTCTTTTTTCTCGTTTTGACTGTTTTTATTTACTGTTTTTGTTATAATTTTTCTGTTTTGTTGTTGTTTTTATTGTTTTTTTTTCTTTTTTTGATTTTACAGTTTTGATTTTATATTTTTACTGTTTTTATTTTGTATTTTTCTCATATTTTCTTATTTTACTGTTTTTATTTTCTATTTTTTGTTGTTATATTTTTTATTTTACTGTTTTTATTTTTCTATTTTCTGTTTTGTTTTTATATTTTTACTGTTTTTATTTTCAGAAGAAATAATAAAAAAAAAACATCAGAAACAAATTTTTTTTTATAAAAAAAAGAATTTCAGCGACCGGGGTGACGTCAGCAGACAAGCATCAGCGACCACGTTTTCAGCGACCGAGACATCAGCGACCAAAAAATATCATCAGCGACCAAAAGTAGTATCAGCGACCGGCGCTTTGGGTATCAGCGACCAAAAGTACCGGTCGCTGATACTTTGTTTTGCGGTAGTGTTTACAACCTTAGCAAATATCTACGAAAATCAACCAAAATTTAGAAACTTGATAATAAATTTATAGATATGTTCTTGGACCATTTACATAGTCTATAATCAGATTTTTGTAATTCATCAAAAATTGTTTGAAGATACACAAGAACTGCTAATTTTGAACCTTGACATATCAAATAATTTTATCTACGGTAAAATACATATAACCTTATCGTATTTCATTAATTGCATCATATGTGGGTAATACAGATTATGTCTTTAATGTTGGATTTTAAATTTTAAATTATCTATATTTATTAGTGTCAATCATCACCTCATGAATTAATGTAACACTATTTTATGATAAAAGAAATGCTAGCAAACCTGGTAGTAATTAACACTCGACTTCCGTTATTAGCATCAAGAAGAGCATCCTGAAGTTTGATCCAAACATTATTACTTGGCCATACATCATCAAATACAACCAGATATTTACTCTCTCTCAAGGATTTGTTAAGCTCTAGAATGAAATAATCTTCTCCCTTATTCTGCCTCTCCGAGTCAAGTAACTTTCGAGTCTTCTCTACCATCTTCATCAAAATATCAATTAAATTGCATTCTTGTGAAATAGTTAACCACATGGAGATGTCGAAGTGACATTTAACATCAGCACTGTGAAATACATCAAATAAATTAATTAGATGATTTGTATACAAGGAACACATATACATGCATGTTGGAAGTAAACACATATTACGATTTACCGAACTATATGAGTTTCAACACAGGCTGCGAAATATTTATATTTATTGTTTTTTTGCTGGATGCACTAACGATTGAATTGTAGAGCATGTTAAGTAACATCATACATTTAATTTGCGGTAATTTCTCTCTGCCTAAATAACCATTGTTATTCAATAACATTATTACTTAGAGAGGAAGTTAAAAAATTAAAAAATAAACTATTTATATTAATGTTCAGTATGTCTTTTTTTATGTATACATATAAAACATTTTCTAAAACAATGAACTCGCTATGTTATTTTGCGGTAGTTACCTTTTGTAGACTTCTTTCGCGAGTGTACTTTTTCCTGTACCACCGGCCCCAACTATCGAAATCACAGATCGCCTCGTAATATTTGTATCAATGAGCTGGTCGGCAATTGTTTTCCTGTCAACTTCAAAGCCGACAACCTCTAGTTCACCTATGTCAGGATGAACGGATGGCCTTATAGGCTGCTCCGTACTAGTTCCTTCGAGACCTTCTATTCCGTAAATTTCTTTGTTTTCTTTGATTTCACAGAGCCTCTTATGGATTTTGTCTATCTCACTACCTAGTTTGTGTTTGACAATCAATTTCATGGGTTTCTTACCTATTCTTTTAAGTATGTTTCTTAGACCATCTGTCTACCTCCACTAACCTCGACCAAAAACTTCTCTGTTACATCTTCGATCAAATACCCAACCTCCTGAACTTCACTCACCCAATTTTTTACCCTTTCATTTTTGTGGCGCTTTTTATCTGCATCTTTCAAGAAAGACTGGATCCATTTGAGGTCGCGTTGAACCTGCTCGACTTTGTCATGCACCCCGTAAAGAAAGAATGCTTCCTGAACAAGCTCGTCAGACAGCTTGCCAAGAACAAGTTTCACGATAGTCTCAGCCATCTCTTTAATTTGTAAAGAAAGTGTGCGGAGTAATTGACGATAAGGTGGATGTATTGTTGGTTTTGTCTGAGTGTATTAGTAATTGACGATAATAAGGTGGATATGGTTCTCCTTGCTCTTTTGATTTCTCAGTATCTCTTTTTGCTTGCTGTTAGAGTCTTGGCAGGGGGATGGGGTTTTGTGAAAAGACAATTTCAGTTTAGTCCTCCTGACATAAAAATATTACTAAACATTTCATTTTTACTAATTACACCTCTTGGTTTTCGAAAAAGTTTATTTTTTACATCAGTCGGGAACCTGTAATAAGATTTGAGGATAGTGGGAGACAAATTAAAATTATTGGTGAAGATTTATGTGGTGATCTTTATATGGAGCATTACATGCATATTTAAAAAAAGTGAATTTCAGTGCCACCCCTGTCACAATTTCTTTTAATGTTAGTATTTTAAATTTAGAATTCAAACTATTTTGATTTTATTATTTTCTCTAGTAAGATGTAAAATTTTATGAGAGTGTCTTCTATAGACATAAGATCTATTTGTAAAATGAACATATTTTTATTTTTAAAGTTCAAACAGTCGATCTGAACCGTTCATCTTGTTCTCCATATTAATATGTGCTTGGAGACCAAATTTTACATTTTTCTGAATTTTTTTACTATTTATTAAGATGGGTACAAAAAATATCAAATTCAGACCATTGAATTTTGTACCCATCTTAATAAATAGTAAAAAAATTCAGAAAAATGTAAAATTTGGTCTCCAAGCACATATTAATATAGAGAACAAGATGAACGGTTCGGATCGACTGTTTGAATTTTGAAAATAAAAATATGTTCATTTTACAAATAGGTCCTTATATCCATAGAAGTCTTTGCCAAATTTTATTATTATATTTTCATTTTGAATAAGATCAAGAACCCATAAACGTGAAACTAGCAGCTATATATATATATATGACGGCATAATTTTAGTGTATTTATTTTTCTACTTCTTCATAATTTTAGTGAATTTATTTTGGTTGAAATGGTTTAACAGCTATGTATAATTTCACAACGTGTTCGCAATTTATTTTAAACTCATTCATTCATACTGCTAAAAATTGTGGAAGTTTTTTAATTAATACCAAAATAAACAATTGATATGTAGGACACTAATAAATGCATGAGTTCAGAAACATTGCATTCAGAAACATGAGTTGTGAACACATGCATTTAGACTATATGTATGGATTAAAATTTCGCAAGATTGAATTCTTTACTCTGTCAAGAGTTAATCAAAATAAAAATTAATATTGTTTGTGTTACTGTGTAGTAGAATATATATGGTCTCATCTTTTAGAATTAATATTAATTTCGCTCCTCTGAAATTGAATGAAATTATTAATCCCCATATACGATAGATCATAAAAAGAGCCAGACTTTTTTTAAGCTAGCACTACAATTAATATAAATTAAACAATCACCATCTAAAACTACAGATTTCAAATATTTTTTGGTGCACCAACTGGGGATGCGCACCCTCAGAAAGTGCATCAAATATTTTTTTGTATTATGTTCTGTTATGTTGGAAACTTTTAGACAAATTTGATGATGAAATTGTAGGAATAAAACACATGTTTAATAAATAAAATTTTGTATTAAATTTGAACTAAAAGTTACTACGAATTATACGCACAATCTCAGAAGCATTTTGTACTATATAAGTCGGTGCACAAATTGCAACAAATTATACACACAATCTTATCAACATTTTATATTGCAAATTATACACAAAGCATAACAGAACTAACAAAATTTAAAAAATAATTTATTTTGCACTTCCCAGCTAGCGCACTAAAAAATTTGGATGGCAAAATTTGAAATATGGAATTTCGGATAGTGGTTGTTTAATTTCGAATTATTAGAGTGTTAATTAAATTTTTTATTTTTTTTAAATAGAATAGAAATGCTCAATTCCTCTATTATGCGTGCATGATGCTTTCACATGCTATATGTCCCCTTCTTTGCGGTTGGATGATATGTCGTGTTCCCACGTCTTATCGAAAGCAAAGTTGAGTCTGATGGTCATCAGAGCCATTTAGTATGCTTAGAAATTCATGCTCACGAATCTCAAAGCAGGGTGCGTACACATCTTAAGGCATGTACACATAAGTTTAAACTAGAGGTACTTGTCACAGTTGTTACCATGTACTTATCACAGTTGAATAATCATGTACGACTGGCTTTGTCGGACTACTTTTCAAACTATTTAAAGTTTTGAAGAGGAAGTTTATCTCTACATGTATTGCAAACTTCCTACAATTATAGCCTTCAAATTTAAAATTTCTCTGTCATCCCATATTTAAAGAATATCTAAAATTTTCTAAAATTTTCGTCTAGAAAAAGGATATATAGAAAAATATTCATCGTTAAAATAATTTGCATCAAAAATATATTTATAGAGAAAATTCTTATTTGAGTCATTTAATCATATATTTTTATATATTAATTGCAATGTATAGGCCCTCTTGTGCATCGGACTATAAATCGTCGGATTCAAAGTCCAAATCTAAAAAAAATAGTAAAAAATTTCAAAAAAATGTCAAATTTGGTCTCCAAACACATATTAATATGGATAACAAATTGAACGTTTGGATCAGTTGTTTGGACTTTAAATACAACGATTTAAAGTACAATATACAAGAGGGCATATACATTGCAATGCACAATAGTCCAACTATATATATATATATATAGAGGTTGGCTAATATACAATCGATTGTTCCTGTGCTCCCGTGCAACCAAGTCATTTTTAGATTTTCAAAGTCCAAACGGTCATATGATCTCTATATTAAAATGTACTTGGAGACCAAATTTTACATTTTTTGGAATTTTTTTGCTATTTATTAAGCCACTTTGAAAACCGTTGATCCAACGGTGGCTTCTATTTTTACTGTTTGATTAAGTAACTGTTGGATCAGCAATTTTCAAAGTGCCTTAATAAATAGTAAAAAAATTTCAAAAAATGTAAAATTTGGTCTCCAAGTATATTTTAATATAGAGATCACATTTAACGGTTTAGATCGACCGTTTGGACTTTAAAAATTGAAAAATGACTTGGTTGCACGGAAGCTCAGAAACAATCGATTGTATATTAGCCAACCTCTCTCTCTCTCTCTCTTTATATATATATATATATATATATATATATATATATATATATATATATATATATATATATATATATATATATATATATTTGTTTTTAAAAACTGAATTTTACATTTTTTTTCCAACTATTTCTTTTTGGAAAGTACAATAACACTTGATTTAATTAAAGTTACAAGAGGAGAGGTTCTTTTTGAATAAATCTGGTCCATCCATTTTAATTTTACTTCTGTTTCGTATTTATCATTTGATAAAGTAGGTGGTACCAATCTGCTCGTACGAAGTATCAGAAAAGTCCATGTGCCAAAACAGTGGGCGGGGCATGCATGCAGTTAGTGTATTAAAACGGACCGGACCGGGCCGGACCGGGTTCAACCCGCCCGGGTTCACGGGTTGGCCGGGTACGGGTTCGGGGGGTTCACGGGTAGACGGGTAGGCGGGTACACGGGTTGAAATTTTGAACCTCTACCCTTACCCGCCCGTGGACCCTTACCCCCACGGGTTCACGGACCGGGCGGACCGGGTTCACGGGTTGGTCCGGACCGGTTTTTTTTTTTTTTTTTCTGTTTTTTTTTCTGTTTTTTTTTTCGATTTTTTGAAAGAAAATATTTGATAACAAAGAAAAATATGTGAAATATTTGGTAACGGTTTTATCTTTTTTTCAAACCGAATTATTTGGAATTATTTGAAATATTTAAAAACAATTTAGATTTTTTTTTAAAATACGAAATATTTGATCTTTAAAACCGAATTATTTTAAAACAATAGATTTATAAACAAAAGCTACCCTCCTCCTTATTATTAGGGCTTGGGACCAGGCTATGTAAAATAACATAGGCGGAGTTCTAACTTTTTTTTTTTGTTAGTAATTCGTCTTTAAAATGAATAATTTAAGAAACAGTTGAAATGTTTAGAAATTTAGAATTGAAAAATTAATCAAAAATATTAAAAGAGATTAGAAATTTATACCGACACTATCTATCTAGAAGTTGTCGTTCATATACCACGTTTCGGTCTCTTCCGCATCGTCTGAATCTGAATTAGGTTGGGTCGGCTGCTCGGTACCGCTTTCTTCAGTTTCAGCTGCAGATGTTGTTGCTGGAGGATCTCCATGTTGCGTGCGGTTTTCGGCATCGATCTAATCTTTCATACACACAAGTCTCTCAAATACATTGGGACCTAACTTGCTGCGCTTATCAGAGAGGATTCTGTTTGCAGAACTGAAGCAACATTCCGAAGGGACGGTTGAAACGGGTACGGCAAATACGTCGCGAGCCATCATCGCCAACGTTGGATAATGGCTTGCATTCCTTCTCCACCACGCCATGATGTCAACATTTTCTTCTTCGTGATGTATCAGATCATATCTCATTAACTCGTTACCCATAGAAGATGTGTGAGGGGCTTGATCGAACTGGAAATCTGCTAATAATCCACCACTACTAGTGCTCCTTGAAATATTAAAAATTAAATAAATTAGTGGACAAATAATGTAGATATTATAAATAATAAAAATAAAAACACATATATTTAAGTTCATACCTAGTGGCGACACGGGACGAAGACGATTGGTTTCGGTTGTCATTCATTCTTGAGTAGTATAGGGCAAACATCTCTTCGAATTTACTATTTACGTGTGTTTCCACACCATCTGTGTCCAAATGTAGATATCTCTTGTACGCTTCAAGCATCGCGATCGTGTAATGCCTCTTGAATGCGGGATTGAGGCAGGCTGCGATAATGGCTAAGAGGGGTACTTCTTCCCAGTATTTTAGGAATTTTTCTCTCATGGCATCTACGATCGGTGCGAGAGATTGATACTGTGTTTGGCATTGTTCCAATTCATTATACACTTTGGAAATTGAATAGAGATGTTTTATCAACTCAAATGCCGTCGGTGAGTACGAGGAGGATAGTTTGACGGTTGCTTTAAAAAAGGTTCCAAGAAATTTTTGAAGCATTTTTAGTTGCGACCATTCTTCTTCGGAGAGTTCCAATGCCATTCCTTCGGGGGTTGAGACTCTCAAAAATTCTCCTATAGCATCCTTGTACGGCTCGCATCGGTTCAACATCCTGTAGGTAGAGTTCCAACGGGTATCTATATCCCAAGGCACTCTCAACTTGTTCAATCCCATTCGGGTACATAGGTTCCCAAACCGTTGTTTTCTTTCTTGGTTTGAAAAAATATGGGCAAGACACAGCTTCAATTTGATTATCAACTCATTTACGGCTGGTGTTTTAAGGCCCGCCTTTACGACGAGGTTAAGTATGTGGCAAGCACACTTTTGGTGAAACATTGCACCATTCATGATTGGATTCAGCGCCCGTTTAAAAATATCAATAGTAGCAATGTTGTTGCTAGCATTATCAAAAGAAATAGAAAATATCTTGTTGTTTGTATCCCTTTTAAGGTTATACTCTTCTAAAACTAACATAATGGATTGGTAAATTACTA
>JAJHPF010000011.1:5790000-6103282 GCA_024447775.1 Carex cristatella | reverse complement strand
ATGTTATGTTTATGAATTGGATGTTATATGCATTTTGTTCTATGAAATTTATGTTTATCTTTAGAAGTGTTCAAGAAGATGCTCTTCGTCTTGAACCATAGAACTCTATATGATGACAAACATAAATATCTAAAATGTTAAAAACAAACTTGGTTATTAGTATAGAACACTAATATACCATGATAAGTTTGTCATGTTGATTAAAGTACATTGTAGTTCTATAAATGTTGATAAAGGCTTATCGTTTAATAACATGAGTATATGAAATGTTTCATATATTGAATAGACCTAACAAATGAAAACATTGTATGGATTATGTTAGTGTCATTAGTGTTTTCATTGTGTCTCAGAATTATCAGATATGAGATGTATTTCTTTTTCACATGAGAAGTATATAATGTAATTAATATTAAAAGCTACTTATCACAAGTGGTGATAAAAATATTAGTTCCTTGTATATAACTTGTGCGGGAGAAAGTCATATGTCAATAGTATCATTGCCCCTCATTAATAATGAGTGATAATATTTTATGAGCCCCTTGGTAAAGTAGAATTATAATGCATGCAATATAACTGAAGTGCAGTTATATATTTATAATTTACTTAAGAGACCAAGAAACGAATATAATACAGAGATGACACAGTCCTACTTTGTATATTATTTATAATATCATGAGGCAAGGAATAGACACAAGTAATGTTATTTGTAACATTACTTTAAAAGGATCGTGTATTGTAAAAGGATACTTTACATCTATATTATTTGGGTAACTATAATGTATAGCTAGAATACCGCTTATAGTTTATGGTAATAAAATATTTTATGCCATTACCAACATAACATAGATCCTTCATATAGGTCACACCAATTGAACAAGAAACAAGAAATGATATTTTATTTATATAATGTATATTATTTTATATGATATGAAATAAAATACATGTGATGTTAAATATCATGACTGCTTAGAATGAATATAAATTTATGTGAAATGTGCATATATATTATTTGATATAATGTGGTGCATATTATATAGTATAATATACATGGTACATAAATATAATAATGTGAAGAATATTGTTATAGCATAAAATTATTAAACTCCAAAAATAATATAAGTTGAAGATGCCACTGCAGCCATTACTGTAGCAATTGCACTGTAGCAGCGGCTAGGGTTTGGCTCTTTTAATTTAGGAGAGCTATACTAGGAAGGTTATACAATGGAAACCCTAGTATATTTGTATATAAGGAGAGGTAGAGAAGTTTTCTATTATGCAATTTGTGTGAAAATTATTTCCTTCTCTTCCTCTCCCTCCTAGCTGCCACCTCTCTTCCTCTCATATTATTAGTCTCTCTAATAAAAAATTATTAGAAGAACAAGAAGGGTTATTAACTAGGTTCTAAGCTTAGATTAGATTAAGATCTCTAGCAAGGTCTTTCTAATCCTTGTTTAGTTCAAGGTGAACACTAGGAGGCCGTTTCGACAAACGAAGGTATTCAAGAGACCTAGAAGAGAATACGACTTCTCTCTATTTACCAAATTGACATTTGATAGAGGTATATCCATATCACCTTTTAGTATATACATTTGTGATGAATGAATGAGTAGATTATTATCCATGCATATGAGTTACTTGAATAAAATTAGCATAATAAAGTAGGTCCGTAGATGTTTGTAAAAGGGACAAAATTTTTTATTTTTACCGCCTTAACGCATCATGAAATCCTTCACTCCTAAGTTCACCAAACCTCTTGTGAAATTAACTCTAAAATATATTGAATCGACTTTAAACAATGAATCCAAACTGTTGAAACCCTTCTACCTAATGAGTGATGCGTCTACATGTGAAAATTTTAAAGTTTCGAATTAATTTAATATAGAGTCAAGTGGTCAAAAGTTTAAGGTTTATAAATTAATTTTAATGCATTCATTTTTTGGACTCCTTTGACCACTTGACTCTATATTAAATTAATTCAAAACTTTAAAATTTTCATATGTAGATGCATCAATCATTAGGTAAAAAGATTTCAACGGTTTGGATCCATCGTTTAAAGTCGATTCAATATATTTTAGAGTCAAGTTCACAAGAGGTTGGGTGAACTTAGGAGTACCCTAGTTCTACTCATATATATATATATATATATTCATTTAATATTACATTAATGTCTTCATTATTTGGATTGGGACAAATAGTAACAATAGGCCACATTTGTAATGTGGTCTGAGGATTGTAGTATGTGTATCTATAAAATATTTAATTAACATATGACCCAGTACATATATACTATGACTAATGACTAGCTGGCTTAAAAATTGCCTAAAATTAATTTAATGAAGCAAATAGAACTGTCCAGTTGTGCAACATTCTATAAATTGATCAGGCATATATACAAAATATAAAATCAACAACAATATGCTTATTGATTAATGTACAACGTTCTCTTCTTAATTGAACATTGCATTGTTTTTTTATCTATGCAGTTTACATTTTATTTGATGGCGAAGAATGTTTTGGGCATGGAGCCTGGAAAGCCAGAAACAGAGAAGATGAGGAGAGCATATGCCAATTTCATGCCAGGGATTCAATCAATGCCTCTCAAATTCCCTGGAACTTTATATTGGAAGGCCCTCAAGGTGCATATATAGCACTTCTTTTACAAAAAAAGGAAAATATATTGGAACTATATGATTATCAAACAAAATAGTATCATAACTAAATATAGCATATTCATGGGTAATATGGTTACTTAAAAGCATGATTTGTCAATGCAGTCCCGATCAGAGATTTGCAGTGAGATTGAACGCAAGATGGACTCAAGGATGAATGAGATGATTAAAGGAGATATGAAAGAAAATAATGACCTGCTTGGCTGGTGTCTTACAGAATCAAATCTATCAAGGGAACAGATCCTTGATGTCCTCTTGGACATGCTCTTTGCTGGTTTTGATACCGAGTATCGCACTCTCTCTCGTCATCTTCTTTCTTGGTCATTGCCCCAAAGCATTTCAAGAATTAATGGTAATAAATACAATTATTTTCTCCGTCCTGTTAATTACTTGTAGTACTCATGATATTTGAAAATCTAGCCAATTTGGGGCACCATAGTATTATTATTTCGTGAAGAAATAAGGTATACATAATTTAGAAAAAAAATGGGCGAAACAATTATCTAGACTGAATTAATTCTCTGTCGTAAGGAAGTATAGTTAAGTTTGTACTTTCTGTACATATCAGGAGTTTTTGATAATTATTTCTAATTTGTGGATTAGGATGAGCACCTCGGAATTGCAAGAAAAAAGACTTTAAAAGGAGAAACTAACTTAAATTGGGATGACTACAAGGAGATTGAAGTTCACAGAATGTGTACGAATTCTCTCTAAATCTAGATTTCTCTATCGAGTAGTAGTACTATATAATACTAATTAAAATAATTAAAATAATTAAAATAATTGTATTTGCTTGCTGGTCTGTGAAGGTTGTGAAGGAGACTTTCAGGCTTGGCAATATTGTTAAAATTCTGCCTAGGAAAGCCATTCAAGATGTTCATTACCAAGGTAGAAGTACAAGTATTTGGCATATTTTTGTGAAAATGATCACTCTGTAACACACCAAATTATAAATTAAATATTGAAGGTTATGACATACCGCGTGGCTGGAAGGTACTTCCAATTCTTTCTGCTGTTCATTTGGATGGATCAATTCACAAAGATCCCCAAGATTTCAATCCTTGGAGGTGGCAGGTCAGTAAATTTAAAAGAAAAAAATAGAACCATTGAACCCAAATAAATGAGCACAAATCATGAATAAAACAATTTGTTTGGAAGTTGTAATAAGAAGCACATAAGTGAAGGGCTTCCTAAGTACAAATATTGGAATAATTCACTGGTACGTACGGGTACAACTTCAAATTAAGTTTTACACAAAGGTCCCTAATGTTTACATATCTTAGATCATACCAAATATTTGAATAATTCACTGGTACGTACGGGTACGTACAACTTCAAAATATGTTTTACACAAAAGGTCCCTAATGTTTACATATCTTAGATCACACTAAAACTCAACTAATAGGATCATTCTTTTTTTTACATATAGAACAAGTCAGCAAGCGCGGTAGAATTCATGCCATTCGGAGGTGGTGATCATATGTGTGCCGGAGCAGAGCTAGCAAAGATGGAATTAGCAGTCTTCCTGCATCATTTTATTCTGAATTATAGGTGGGAATTGGGCAAGCACGATGAGCCCATGTCATGTCCACTTCTTGAGTGGGAGGAGGGGCTACCAATGCAAGTTTTTATGATTAGTAAACATGCGTAAATATAGTTGGCCAATGAATGGGAGTTGCATACTATTATGACCTAGATCTGGAAAACGATGAATAATATTTGTATCTATTGATTACTGTATTGTGTGATTCTATTTACAAATAACTAGCTCTATTTGTACACATCTTCTGTACAAGCCATTATAAGGCAATATATTAAGGTGTCTCTAATTACAGCTGTGATGCTAAATTACTATGGTTGGTTAAATCTTTGGCTCTTGATTTTGATCTTTGATGATACTGTGAGATTATTCTTATCTTCATTCTTATATAATGCACGTAGTTGTCCTGATCAGCCAACAACTAAGATTGAAAGTTGAATTTTCAGATTTAATATCAGCTCTCCAATCACATAATCTGTCTACTTTTGATTAAATACATCTGTTTTATGTGTAAAAGTCTAAATTTAGTTACAAACATACTCACCACACATGCTGCTATATAGTTTGTCACACTTAAGAATGAATCTCTAGCGATATGTTTTCCTTATTCCTTCTTAAATCTATTTTTTATTCATGTAATTAAATTATTTTCTTATTTTTTCATTTTCTATTATTCATGCATTTATAGCATATCTTATGAAATAAATGGATTCATTGAACCTGCAAGTTTTAAAAATATTGTACAGAGAATGAAAATTTGCAAGAAAAAATATATATAATTTTATGAAACATGCATATAGTAGAGTGTTCATAAATATGAGAGGATATATGAAATATTGTATCTTTTTATTATTAATTAAGATGATATATGAAATATCGACCTTCTAGCTCGGAAAAAATACAGCTTAATTAATTATTTTTTTAATAGGTTAACTAAATTCGTTTATTATTTTAAATGAAAATTATCAATTTTTTGTCGAATTATTGCCCTCTTTAGTTATTATATGATTTGAGTAATATTCCAACAACATAATTCTTTGGCAGATTTCTTTTAAAGACAGAGGCTGATATTTTTTGGTTGGTTAAAAGTAAGAAAATACTCTATGCTTGCTGTTTTAATATGTACATTTTCATAAATATTGTTCATTTTTTTATTTTTTTAATTAATATACTTTTCATATTCATTTGTTCATTTTCATAAATATTACATTATATCAAAGAGAATCACACTGACAATGATACTTCAAGAATTTTTTTCATGTTATATTTGATCTATTTTTTTCATTTATTGTTTCTTTTATTGTTATTTATTATTTGAATTTCTATTTTTTTCATGTGTGTTTTTTATTTTCATTTAATATTTTTTTTTAATTTTGTGTGAATGTCAAACAAAAATATATCTTTATGTAATATTCAATTTTATAATATATTTTCGTTACAATGCACGGGCAAAATACTAGTTTTTCATTATTAGAATTGTAAATATTAATCAATTCTAATTTTTTTGTTTGTAATCCCACAAAATGGTTCTGATTCTAGACGCCATTTGTGAAGACATCAGTAAGTTGATCTTGACTCAACACAAATGATGTCTCAATTTATTTTGTTAGAATTTTTTGTATGAAAATGATAGATGATACAATAAAGTTTTGTACTCATTATTATTTTTTCCTTTTTTTTTGCTTGTTTTGAAAAAAATATTTTATAAGAAGCACAAATCGAAATGTTAATGACACCATTTTAATGTATTCGAAAAGAAGAGTAAAATATTTCTTTCATTATCATAACGGATACTGGTATGAAAATATCTCCACCCGATCTATATCATACCCATTGACACCCGTAATACGATCGCCGAGCAGAGGAGCTGCCCAGTCTCACATGTCCAGGTGGGCGCATTGCCTTGGGCAGTATATAGTATAGGAATTAGTAGATCCGATACAGTTTTAGGTCCAATTAGCTCTAACACTATACGATTAGTATTAAGATCTGTGCGCACAGAAAATGAAATAGATATATGCACAAATTTTAATATGGTTTACACGAATCTTGATGCAAATCAAATGGTCATTACACCCATCAAAGGACATTGGTCCTACTCTGAATACTTAAGAAAGGTCAACCAACATTTCCAACACACGATATATTCAAAATTTTGGTCCAACAAACGTACGATACTTTCCCAAATATCTGACATTCAAAACAAGGCATTTAAACATAATATATGAACTATCCAACCAACATAAAAACTATAGAAAATTTGTAAAAATATTAATTTCCGTAAAAATAAAATAAAAGGTCCGCCAATTCTCCGTTTTGGTTCGTCAATTCACTTGGCGGACATAGTAGATTTCTAATTTTTCAAAAAAAGTGATTAATTGATTTTTTTTAATATGGTATAAATAAAAATTTCGGATGAGGAACAAATGATCTGGTGTTCTATCTTTGTTCGTTAAATGAAATTAAATTTAATAAAAATATCACAATTAGGAAATTATGTCACATACAAGGATCTTGATGGATTCGAACCATCATCCTCCTGAGATTTCAGGGACTCTGACCAAATATATTTGAGCTAAAGATCCATCACAAAAAGCAAACAAATGAGCAAATTAAATTCAAAAGGATTCTTTCACATAGCAGGAAACAACAAAATTACATACCCATTCATTCATTCATCAGGGAGCATTGGATACCAAGAGTCACAGCCTGTAATCTTTCAAATCAGCATTCGATCAACCATCACGTTACATAGTCCTTCAGCACTGCCTAGAATAGATCTCCCTCTCCACCCCAGCTCCATTCTCATATCTTTTTTTGCCTCAGCAAACCCTAATTTAGAATCAATATATGGGGCTTTGGCTTTTAGGAAGCAGTGAAAAGGGGCTTGTTTTAAATAGCTGTTACTAGGTGAAGATGGTTTAACAGCCAGTTCAAGAAAGAATAAGACTAAAGAATAAGACTGATGTGTTGAGGGAGGATAGCAATTTACCCCTGTTAAGTTTGATCAGTAATATTCAATTGCTAATAGTCCTTTCAAATAAATGAAACAGAATGAAATTGGTCTTTTTAAGGAATATTATAAATTATTTAGACAATAATTAATAATAAATTAAAGAAATACCTCAAGTCTCCACTGCAAATAAGCCAACATTGATGTAGGCCATTTCTGGGCCTATCCAGGTAAAATTAAGGAAACCAGCAGCAGGTCTTTTGTTTGTGCCGTTCATTCATTCATCCTTCCTGCATACTTGTATACTGTATTGTTATCAACACAGCATGTGACCCAAGTTTTACTCTTTAATAAACTGACAGCTGACAGTGTAAGGTCAGGAACTGCCTGTGCCTATTATATTAAAAAGGTTATATGAATGTTAAATTCTGCTCATTTCTAATACGCAAAATTAGCCATCCGGAACTTCTTTGACGCACAAATGAAGTTATGAATATACATCACCACGCAATTTTAATCACAAATGGGCACTTAGATCCTTAATGTTCTGCCACAACAGTAATCTTACAAATTATATAAAGTGGCCATTAAGCAAGAATATAATATAAACTAGCAGTTACATATTAATTCAGAAAATAATTGAATGATAAGGCACAAGGTACACCTTAAGTTGAAGTTTACACATAAATTATGGATTCAAACCATCACCCCTAGTAAATACACGAACTCTGTCCAAATACTTTTTGAGCTAAAGATTCATTTGAAAAGGCAAACTAATTTTCATACTACCCAGCTAAACTTCTATTAAAATTGAAAAAAAAAAAAAAACTTCACATCCCAAGATAAACAAATCTGTCCGACACAAACCGTCCCTAAGTATATTCTAATCTAATGTATTATTATACCATTCTAAAATCAACACAAACAACATATAACCAACAGATAAAACCAAAATTAAGTCAGGTAAAATACAATATAAAGCTTTTTACAGAATAATAAATTAGGGAAAGAATTTCAATAAAAAATTAACCTGACATAAACATGAGCATGAACCTTCAGTGCAGTCCCAAAAACTATAACACTTAAGAGATGAAGAAAACACATCCCATATAAATTACACCCAACAAATGATTTACCTTTCTGATACCCCATCAACAGGACCAAAATATATAGAAGGGCAATGTTACCCATCCCTACCTTAAAAATCACCAACCATCAAATATATCTCCCACAATAGTAAAATATTAAATTAAGCTCAATTATCAAAGAGAAATGGAAGACATAATCATAACTCAATTCATTGAACAAATTGCCTTTAATTATGTTGCAAAAGATTCAAAGAGCAAGCAACCTTCATATGTCCTAGCAGCAAACATTCCAAGTCAACATAAAAAAGAAATTACAATTTTAAGAGAATTATGATGTAATAAAAAAACAGAATTGAGTATAGACCTTAATAAAGTCTCCACTGCAAACTAGAACTTGGAGACCCAAAAAACAAACCCACCTCTGCACAATCCCATCAAATGATCAACTATTCCAATACCATGAACAGGACTAAAATATATAGAGCGGAAATGTTGTCCATCACTAACTAAGAAAATATAGAAGCACACAATTGCCAACAATGATGCATTTTGCCAATTGTTCAACTATAGTAAATTGTCAACTTAATATAACCTTACATAAAAGAAAAACAGAAGACATATGCAACTTTGCGGAAGTTCACTATGCTTCACACAGATAAAAAAAATTCAAACTCAGTAAGAAGTGGTATAGCAGGCAGCAGCTATTACCAGATCCAAAATTTGTAAGACCTCACCCATATGAAATAACTTACAGATTTAAACATATAAAATTTCCATAATATTAGGGTAGGTACATCTTAATGCCACAAGAACAAGAATCACATCAGATATGACAATTAATGTAACAAACCATATACCAACAGCAAGAACAGGATTATAACATTTGCCAAACGAAATAATATTTTAAGGTCTGTAAATATTAAAAATTAAATTAACTGTTTCCAAATTTCTTACTCCTTGCAACAAACATCAAATAAGACTTCTATTTGATGTTAGTTATATACCATTCATCTGGATTCAGTGGTTTTATTATTACAACATCACTGTATAAGGTATTTTACCAGCAACTTATTGAACACAAATTCATTTAATTGTAATTGAACGCTCAGCTTTTGAGTTATACCTTGAAATAGTAGTTCAGTAGGCTTTCAATTGTAACGCATCTATCCTCAACGCAAGTTATAGAACAGGTCGTGTAGCAATCAGGTACTCTGTAGAGAAAATATATGGAGAAAAAGGATAGAGGGAGAGAGAGACGAGCACACAAAAAGGGAGAACCTGGGGGTAAAAAAAAATAACTTCCCCATGCGATCTCCCTCGAAACAAAGGAACTTTTTTTATTACTATGGTTGACCTGCCATGCGAGCGCACCCAACATGGCAAAGGCCTCTATGTACAAAACATATACAAGATATCAGATCTGAAAAGCTTACAACTTTAACAATATACACTTACCCAAACCTTCCAGTTGATAGATCTAAGCATACGACTCAGCATCTCAGCCGCAAATCTGTAAGTCGTTGTAATTCAATTCCTCCGAGATGCGATGCCATAAATTGGAATGGAACAGATTCGTTCCTTCAAGCGAATCACCCATCAATAGAATAAAAACCGTTCGAAATCGCGCAATTGGAGCAAATAAAACGAGGTAGATTTATTTGATCAGATCGACCTGACTTGTAAATCCAGATCTGAAACTGTTTTCGAAAGTCCCGCCGTAATCTTTCAGATCAGCGCGCCAGAAATTACCATCATTCGCGCTTCCAGAAATAAATCTCCCTCTGCACCGCCGCTCAATTCTCCTATCTTTTCGGCCTCCGCAAACCCTAATTTCGAATCGATCTGTGGGACTTAGGTATTTATGATGAGGAGAAGAGAAATGTCTCTTGGTTTTTCTTGGATAGTTTTATGAATTATATATCAAATTCTTTTTGTACTTAGTCGGTTTATACTTTCTAGACGGTTCTCGATTTTTCTAGGATCAAATCAATCCACGCGTCAATTTTTTATTAGAAGCAAACGCAGGGACCCGCGCCACGTCCGTAAAAAGGTTGGACCGACAACGACACGAATTCTCAACCTCTGAGATATCTCAAACTTTGCGTGACTTTAGGATAAATCTTTACTGTTTAAATAGTTTTGCACGAATCTCAAAGTAAAAATCATACTGGCCCCCTGCGCTATCCCCGAATAGGCACCGAACACGTCGGTCACGCAAAAATTGAGATATCTCAAAGGATACTCACTGGACAGGCTGTTTTGGCGTGATTCGCGTGAATAGCTGGGTCGGTTTTATTTGCTAAAAAATCATGGCTTACGTCATTAAAAATGCAAAAAAAAAAAAAAATTAGCAACTTGCGAGTTTCTTTTGGGCTTGAAAGTGCAATAACTCTATTTTAAATTGCCCAACCTGAATAATTGATATGAGATACAATTAATGGGCTTTGTAAGTTACTGGATGCTCATGGATTTTAGACCCAATAGATATAGATGGGCCCAGAAGCCCAAAGATCCAGACAATTTCAAGAAGGACCAAATTCAGACCCATGTTGGATATGAGTTGGGTGCGGCAACATTGATCTTCACCAAAGAGAAATAGGGAGTTCCTAAAATTTTCCTTTGAATGATGCAGCAGGGGTGAAAACCGAGTCAGATCAGATGGTGGTAAAATTATATTCATATTCACATTTTAAAGAACGAATACTAATACCGATAACCTTCTCATAGTACCTCAGTCACCTATGTACCCACTTTCTTTTGTTCTTGTGAAGTCTAGGTGAAAATAACTTTGGTATAACATTCCCTAATTGAAGTAAACTAATCTTGTGGCACAAACTTTTCTTAAGAAAAAAAATGAAAGATTTGGTGAAATTTTAATTGCAGTGAGGATGACAATCTGTTACTCTCAAGTGGGCTCAAATGCGAGGTAAGATGCTACTTCAATAATTACCATTTTAGCCACATTGATTTAAACATCTACCACTCTGTTGGTTTGGCAAAAGGTTATGTGCACAATTCCAGACCCTCGCTCAAAAAGTTCTCTTTCAATCTGTCTTTTTTGTTTGGTAACATTGTGTTAGATTTTTTGGACTGTTCGGCAACACATGGGAGATTAAATATTAATTCGTGCTAAGGAGGAGTTGTTCGGTAAGCTAAAGGAAGGAGTAGGAGATTGAGATATCTAACAGAAACTAAAAAAAGAGAGGGAGGAAGGTGCCTTAAGGAAGGAGCATGTGCCTTAAGATCCGGACAAAATGAAGCTAAAAAGATACGGTTATCTTATTCTGCGCTAAGAAATTGATGTTCGGCAGGATTAAGCAGTTAAGGAAGTTAAATGAGGCTCATTTAGTCTTAAGGAAGTCCTTCTCAAACAACCTCAAATTTTTGGGTTTATGGCCAAATTTATGCTTTGTTAGATCAATAACTCTTATTTGTTATTTTGGGGCTTATGAGTCATTAAATTAGGATTTGCACATGCTTGCATCTCAGACTAAGCTTTTACTATGCAGAATTATATAAACTTAAGTCCAGTAATTTCTAAATTAATTGTTCTTCGCATTATATGAAAATTACATCTGCAGAGAATTTGCATATCCAATTGTCGAGTGTTATTGTGGACAAACATTTCTAAATAGACACCTAATTTTGACTTTGTTACATTTGGCAAAAGCTACAAGTTTTAATTACCTGCACAGTTTCATAACTGTTTCTTTCGTCCATCAAATAATTTATTTTTTGAACTGTTCATTTTTCATTTTTTTTAAAGGTTAACAACTTGGTTGCTATTACCTAATTAAGAATGTTCTTCTAGGTAGAGCAATGCCGCAAATATTGGTTATGATACTAATATTCAATAAATTAAATGTGGATTTTGAGTGCTAGAGACCTATCTTAAAAAATAGTAAAAAAATTCCAAAAAATATAAAATTTGGTCTCCAAGCATATTTTATTATGATGATCATGTTGAACGGTTCGGATCGACTATTCGCACTTTGAAAATGAAGATAAAAGATCGGGAGCAAATGGGAGCATGATATTTTGGGTGCATTGGAACCCTCCTCATATATATATATATATATATATATATATATATATATATATATATATATATATATATATATATATATATATATATATATATATATCTAACCTTAGCAAGATAGAGAGGAGAAATAAAAACTTCAAAGATCTCAGATCCCTCCTTGTGCACCGAAATCAGACCAACATTCAATACAGAGAGAGAGAGAGTAATATTGGATCAAAACGGTGCTGGAAGATAAGGCTTTTTATTTCATTAAAACCCTACAAAGCCCTTTCTACACGGATATTTAACTATAAATCCGTGTAGCTCTCTCAATATTCATACACGACTATTTAAATAAAAAAAAAATCAATGTGCAAATACCCCTTCTTACACAGATATTTCATTAAATATCTGTGTAGCTCTCTAAATATTCCTACACGGATATTTAATGAAAAGTTCGTGTAGGAATCCTTCATTTCCACACGGTTTTTTTTTTCCAAATATTTGTTCACTGATTCTTCAAATTATATCTATGTAGGATTATGATAGATTGATGTCTCCTTATTTTGCCTAGTTTGCGACCCAAATTTACATCAGAACTTGTGCCTTAAAGCCTAAAAATGTCGACTTTTCGTCTAAACATCATTAGAATGTGGTACTGCTATGTTTTGTTTCTTGTTTTACAGGAAAAGGGCAAAATTCTGGATCTGACAACTCTCCATACGGTCCGTATAGGTTTCCATACGGTCCGTACAAGATCAGCCCAACCACACAGAAGGTTCCACAGCAAGAGGCAAGAATTCTCCAAGGCAAGGTCAAGTATACGGTCCGTATAGACTTTTCATACGGACCGTACAAGCTATTTCGGAAACCCAGGCTGGAATTGGAAACAGAGACAGCTGGAGAGGCCGAAAAGGAAGGCTTTCAATACGCGATTTCGGGCATTAAGGCAGAGGATTGGAGATCAGAAAGCATCTTTTGACTCATTCTTGGTGCTTGGGAGAGAAGAAACAACTTGGAGAAGAAGAAGAAGAAGTTTTGCAACGGATCTTCGGATTTTCTATAGTTTTTCTATGAACTCTTTCATAACTTTTATTGTGCTTTCTTTTGAGAACATGAGTAGCTAATTTTACTGTTTCTAGGGTTAAGACGTAGTTGACGCTTGGTTTTACTTGTTTGCTACTGGATTATGTGTTGAATGCTTAGTTTTCATCTTGTTGTGTAGTATTTTAATTGCTTGGTTTTTGCTTGCTTGAGTTTGATTAGTCATCCCGTTAGATGAATGCGCACGTCTAATAGTTAGGAACCAAGTCTATGATACTTAATCCAACTGAACCAAGTATATGAGGTAGATCCACGGATCAAGGAGTACTGAAAGGGAAACTTTCCTCGAGGCGAAAGTCCTTGGATACCTTTAGTAAACCAACAAGTGACTTAGATAACTTAGTCCAAAATTACGAAAGTTGAGGGTTAACGCATCTAAGAGGGGAGTAGTTGAGTCCGGTAAATCGGGTTCTAAGCCAAAATTGCGAACGCTGAGGTGAGGAACTTAGACCCGGTCGATGGAAACCCTAGGCAAAAGCACCAACACGTAAACAAGGGCTACGAGTATTCACTGGGGGCCTATACGGACCGTATAGGATTCTATACGGGCCGTATACCACGGGGCCGAGCAGATACGAAATCGACACCCCGGAAACCCTTTTTATAATCCGAAAAACAACTTTTAATCTTGTTTTAATTGTTTTAATATTGTTATTGATCGGTAGTTTAATATAAACAACCAACAAACCAACTTCTCTTCACTTCTAGAATTTTAGTAGATTTGAGTAGAGTCCGGTCGTTTTTATTCCGTCCCCGTGGATACGATACCCGACTATACCAACGGTAGGGCTGTGCACTTGCAGTCTTAACCAGAGGTAGAACTCGAGTTTTAAAAGGTACAGCTCGCTGTACTGAAACTTGGGAGTGCATTTCTGGTGCGAACATAAATATTTTAGACTCTGGAAAAAACCTTTTTGGTACATGGTTTTTATATAAAATAGCCAAATCCGTATATAATATGCAGTGTAGGATGTCCCTTTTTGTAGTAACGAACAGAAAGTGGTAAGAATTAAAGTAGTGTATTTAAAATAGGTCCGACCTATTCCTATCTCGTTCAGTACTTTTCATATGCCCCTTTTTTTAGGGAAATTTTACAAATATCTCTTAAAAACTTCAAAATTACGCATCTTCTCTTTAAAATTAATAATATCATATTTACTTTTTTTAAATTTCAAAAACTCTCATATTAACTTATTTTGTTGTTTATTATATTAATACTCATTTTAAATTTATAAAATACCTATTTTATCTTAATTAAAAAATAAAAAAATATATAGCATGTTTAAGAAAAAATATCAGTTTTATAATTGATCAATTTTCGAAGGCAAATGGTTCATTTCTCTATTTCTGACACATACACAAGCGTATACTTTAATGTCACTGTATATATGTCAAAAGTAGACAAATTAACTATTTGTCTTCGAAAACCGACCAAATTAAAAGATTGACATTCTTCTTAAATATACTACATTTTTTTATTTTTTTAATATATAAAGGATAAAATGAGTATTATATAAATTTAAAATGAGTTGTAATAGAAAAGACAATGAAATAGATAAATTTGTGAGTGTTTGAAATTTGAAAGGGTAAATATGATATTATGAGTTTAGAGGAGAATATACGTAATCCAAAAGAATTTGGAAGGGTAAATGATATTATGAAGTTTTATTTTCAGGAACTACTGTTTGAAAATGACTAAACGGGTACGGTTTTTCAAAGATATAACACTTCAAAATATATTGTCATGAATGTTTCTTTGAAAATGGCTAAACGGTCCATAAAGGTGCGGTTTTTCAAGGATAAAGGAGACTCCCAAATACATTGTCATGACTGTTTCAAATTGACAAAACGGTCCGTAAAGATACGGTGTGCGTTTTTTCAAAGATAAAGACACTCAATTGGCAAAGGTGTGATGAATTTATATCTAAGGTATTTCATCATTTGAATTTGAATCCGATTCATTCATTACATCAACACGAATCTTAGAGAAATCTAGTACATTACATGTTTAAGCTGGATTCTGATTAAATGGTCCGGATTTAACTCAAACAACGAGGTAATGTAGATAATTCAGACTCAAGATACAGTGACAGGACAGAGTCAAAATTTTCAGAGTAGAATATAGTTTATAATTATTTAAACACAAATATATTATGATAATGAGGAGGTTTCAAGTCTCTATTTTTTTGTCTCCATTATGTCTCTACTTTTGACATATTAATAACTCAAAATTTTAAATTTAAATATCAAAATAAAACCGTCAGATGTGATCTATGTTATTTTCTCTATATGCTCAATAAAAAATTATTGATTTTGTTTTTATATGAATCAATTAGTTGAAAATTCAACGTCAAGAAATGATCTACATTAATACATTTTTATAAGCTCTTGATGATAATCAAAACAAAGTTCAAATGTCATATTTTTTTACACGTGCATAGATAAAATGTAAATCATATCCAACGGTTTTGTTTTTATTTTTAAATTTTAAATTTTGGGTTATTAAAGTTTTTAAAAATTGAATGCATAATAGAGATAAAAAAAAAATGAAGACATTTAAACCCTCCTCTATTATAATATATTAAAAATATAATAAACTAAATATACCTTGGAAAATTATATATAATTTATAGTCATGACCATACTGATCCGCTGCCAAAGTGATGGCTGCTCACTTAATTCAGATTGTTCGGAAGATAGTGAAGAAAATTAGTTACACTGTTATTATCAATTACGTCATGCATAGTACGTTACATCATGATATGTATGTTGATTATGTAACGCGATTCAGTAGTAGACGGAATAAGAGGACATGAAGATTAGTTGAGTCTCATTTTGTTTTTTAAATTGATATTTATATATGATTTCTATAGTAGAATTTAGAGTTAAATATTATGAAATTGTAAATTCATATCACCTAATCGGAGATGAAGTCGGAGAAGAGATTGGATATGTCGAGGTTGAAGGAGGAGAGATCGGAGGGATTATTGTCAGCGAATGAGAAAGATAAAGGGAAAGGGAAGACAGAAAGAAATGAAGAGGAAGAGGAGACAAGGCGAGTTAGATCGGTTAACTATAATTTGAGTTTAACGGTCAACTGTTGAGGATATTTAGGGGATTGAAGAGCGGGATGATATAATTACTCTAAATTCATATCGCCTAATATATTTCATCGTTTAAATTTGAATCCAATTCATTCGTTATATTGACACTAATCTTAGAGGAATCTAGTTATGACCTGTTTAAGCTGAATTGTTTCAATTATTATAATCAGAAACAGTGAGGATATTCGTCAAGTAATGGTATGCGGTTGTCAGACGGATCGATAGGGTATTCGCCAAGTAATTAATCGGGAATAATAAAAAATAATCAGTTATAATTGAAAATAATTAGCCAATTAGTCGGAAAAATCTATGACAGTTTAATCACCACTAACAATTAATCAGTCTAAATAGACGTTTTTTACAAGCACTAATACATATAACTAGACTTTATATGTAATGACAGGACGAAGTCAAAAAAATTATATAAGATGAGGCTAAACTTTCGGAGTAGAATATACTTTATAATTATCTAACACAAATATATTATTATAATATATTATAAAAAAATATAATAAAAGAAGTCTATTTAAAAAAGAAATGATCGGAATGGGCAAATGTTAAAAAAAGATTTTGGGTCAGAATAGACGAGTGCTCACTACTGTGAGAGTCGGATTTCCCAAAGTAACTCAATTTTTTAGTTTAAATCTGAACTGTCAAATTCAAATCCTTTAATATCGGACGGCCCGAATCTAAAATAAAAAAATTGGGTTACTTTAGGGATCGGACCTCACAGTGGGAGTTCAATTTTGGGAGATCGCTGAACTGAACAACGGCATGCCCACTTATTACGAAACTACTTCTTTATAGTGGTAACAAAAAAACAAAGAATTTCATTCGTACCAAACACGAAATATATAAAAAAGGGCACCTGAAGAGAACAGAAGTCGTAAAAAACCTAATAATCATTCCCAATTCCTATATATCCAACCTCCATGGCCGTGTCACCACCCAACCAACACAAAAATAATCAGGAGCGTGCAACCAAAAAGCTACAGAGTAATGGCATTCTCTGTGGAGGAATACAAACCGTGCCTGGCGATGGTGGCGTGTCAGTGCATCTTCGCAGTGATGAATCTGCTAGCAAAGGCAGCATTCAGCCAAGGCTTCAGCAGCTTGGTCTTTGCTGTCTATAGACAGTCTATTGCTTCTCTTGCAATTCTACCTCTGTTTTTCTCCGGAGGGTACTCTCTCTATCTCTTTTTGAACTCTATTTCAATTAATTTGAAGAGAGGTAATTGGTTTGATCAGTGGCGGAGGAGAGACTAATTTCTTCAGTTAGGTCAATTAAATTAATTTAGTGAGTTCAATTAAATCAATTTCTGCGGTTATTTGTAAAAATTTGAAATAAATATCAAAGTTATAGAAGAAAATTTCATAATTTGAATGGGGTCAATACTACCCACAGGTTTTGATCATAGAGAGCAGTTTGGGTCCGATGCCCATCAGACTCAAACTGAGTGCAATGGGGTCCAAAACCATCCGATCCGCTTTAATATCTGTGCGTGTTTGTTTTAATATCTGTGCGCACAGATCTTAAAGCGGATCGGACAGTTATGGAGCCCATCGAACCCAAATTTGAGTCCGATGGGCATCGGACCCAAACTACTCTCTTGATCATATAATGGCCATTCTATGTTATCAGCAATGACTACTGTTACCAATCTGTTCAAGTTATGCACACAGATTCAAGAGCTTTAAAAAATGGAGGAAATTTCAAGGATACCCTTAAAAAATCTTGAAATTACTGGGCACTGTTCTTTAAGAACAAAATGTTCAGTCTTCTAATTGATCGAGTTGTAAGGACAAATGATTTATTTCTCTATTTATAACGCATAAACAGTGCCATTTAGTCAAGTGGTATATTTATTGGTACCTGAAAAGTGCTACTATTACATTGTTACAAAGAGTGGCGCACAAATGTTCTTTTTCACTATTTAAGAAAATGTAAGGTGACAATTTTGACTATTAGGTATAAATGATAACCTTTCTGATAACAGTTTAGCATATATTATACACAGGAGAGGAATCACTGGAATGTCTCTCGGCTTGAAAGGTTTTTGTTTGATTTTTATTGCTGCACTTTTTGGGTAAATACAATACAACTACTTTAATTCTTACCGCGCACTTTCTGTTCGAAACTGTGGGTAATATCTCGTTTTGTGCCACATTTTTTCTGTTGTTATTTCACATAATCAACAGAGGCACCGGAAACAAGATCTTACAATATATAGGTCTGGAATTGGGGAACGCATCCTTGTCATCTGTTATGGGTAACATGATACCAGTAACTACTTTTCTGATGGCAGCTTCAGTTGGGTACTAACTTTTAATTTATTTTACCAGACCTGTTTTCTTATAGGAGGGTTCAAATGCCTCACGAGCCTCACATAATTATCTCCATTTTTGAAGTCTAAATAGTCGATCCAAACTGCTGAATATAATTTTCATATTAATATATGCTTGAAAACCAAATTTTATATTTTTTTTTGTATAGTTTTTACTACTTTTGTAGATAGGTCCAAAATCACTGTGTTTGGATGGTCTAGAAACAGTGATTTTGTAACTATCTACAAAAATAGCAAATAATTTCCAAAAATATATAAAATTTGATCTCCAATTTTTTTTTAATATTATTGAGATCATGTTGAATGGTTTGGATCAACTTTTTGAAGGCATAATGAGGTATGAAAGACACGAGGCATTTTAACCCTCCTCAACATGAAATTAGCTGAGAAATCAACAGTTCATTAGCAGTAATTTTTCCATAATTCTGACAGATTGGAGAAGGTGGAACTAAGGAGTTTGAGAACATGGGCTAAGATAGTGGGAACTATAGTTTGTTTTGGTGGTACAATGATTCTGACCTTCTATAAAGGCCCTAGTGTTCTAAATTTATCAAATGCTTATCTAAATTTTGGAAAAACTCTGCATTCTCTAAGCTATAGATGGGTACTTGCTGTAGTTTGCCTACTTGGATCAAGTACTTGTTGGTCTCTATGGCTCATATTGCAGGTTATTTACACAATGCTTATCAGGATTAAAAGGCTATAATTGTTGGTTGTTTAGATCATGTATCAAATGAGGTGCATCTGGAAACCAATTGTTCCTCCAAGCCAAATTTTGGATACTAAATATTTAAATTTTTTGACTTTGGATCAATGCCGAAATGATAAAGAACACACTTTTGGCTAGAATAAATTTGAGGTTGGTTGTCAATATATCCCTTCCCATCATATTTCTCTTATTCAATGGAAATTTGTCAGATAACTGTTCATATCATGCATGAGTATGTTGCACATATAAAAAATTATGATTAAGCAAAACAAGTATTGTAAGTTTCAATGTTTTTTATTTTATTATATTTTTCCGTCTTACAGCTATGGTTACATGCAAGCATTAAAACTAACTTGTCATTTTTCTCTTGTACTTGATCAATAATTCACTATCAGGTACCAATTTCTAAATACATTGATCACCTGCCACAAACAGTTTCATTATGCTTTCTTTCATCAATCCAATCAGCTACAATTGTGTTTTTCCTGGAGCCAAACTTGAGCGCCTGGAAAATCAACACTGTTACTGAGTTTTCAGCTTGTTTATTTTCGGTAGATTTCTTCACTTGCACTGACTGATTATCACTCTGTTCCTATTAATAATTTGAAAATCAATGTAAGTGTTAAGTCCTGTTGCTAACGTAATACATCTGTACCAATACTAAGTTCATTTTGACTAATCGATCTGAATTAAGGTGTCTCTGATACAGGGTGTTTTTGGAACAGCAGTAGGTTTTTACCTTCAAACTTGGTGTGTTTCAGTAAGAGGACCTGTTTATTGTGCCATGTTCACGCCGCTCAATACCATAATCACAGTTATATTAGCTGCTATAATACTTCATGAGGAACTCCATATTGGAAGGTGCATTTGATTTTTTTTTTTTGTATGTTTACTTTTCACGACACAGTATCTGGTCTTTTAAAATACAGTCCATTCAACTTACATCAGATCTCTCAGAAACTATTTTTTCCTAATCAGCTTGATAGGTGCAGTTGCTATATTTGGGGGAATGTACATGGTGTTATGGGGAAAAGCAGAGGATGTCAAGGGAGAGGGAAATGACCCCAGACAAACTGTAGGTGATTCAGAGGTAACCATATCAATAGCCATCAAAGAAGATCATGATGAACATAGCACCAGAAAACCACTTCTTTTAAATTCTCAAAAGCTAGAAAACTAGATGGCCCTCTTCAATAATGTATGATGTTGATTGTTTTTGCTTCTGATGTAATTGATTACATTGTTTAGGGGTTTAAAGATTAAACTCCTTGGTGTATTTACAAACGAGTAAGCAAAATAAAAAAAAAAAAAAAAAAAAAAAACAGAGTAGAAAACGTCTCTGGTGTATTTACAAATGAGGCCGCTATACTGAACAACGTCACACCTAGGGATGTTAACGGTTATGTCAACGGGTACAATACGAATCAAATTAAAACATTTTCATATTCGTATACATTAAGTTGATGTAAAAAAAAAAAATTACCTATACTCATGTCTCATAAACTAAGAAAAACTTATCCATATTCGTCTTAGCGAATAAAATATACAGTAAACAAATAATAAAAGGCTGTCATTAACATTCTTATTTGTGCTTCTATTAAAATATTTTTCAAAACCAGAGAAAGAAAAAAGTGGTCTAAAATCTTTTAACATCAGGTACATGCGGCGCATCTAAATTCCTTTTATATTAACAATAACATAAATTTCTAATTTGTTTGGGACTAAAAGCTTGGTTATTGTTGTTGTTGTTGTTATTAACAATAATATAAATATAAATCAACTTACAGAAAGATAGCAATATATTTTAAGAACCTTGCATGCTGTAATCAACACTAAGAAAACTTGATAGTGGCTACTAAGGTTGATTCCATGTTGCTTCTTCTTCCTTTCTCTGTTTTTAGTTTTTGAAAAACTTGGTAGTGGCTACTAAGGTTTTCTTCTTCCTTTCTCTCACTGTCCTTCTTCCACTCTCTATGATGCCCGAGCATAAAGAACCAAGAGATGAAGTGTTCATTAAGTTATTCAGAAGCTAGGGAATATGGACTCTGACCACATTACAAGATGGTCCCTGGTCTTGTTTGATTTAACAGTTCATACCTTTATGCAAATACCTGTTTTCTTTACTGCCGGACAACAGACCATTAATAAGCTACTATCAAATTTTACATTAACATTAACTTGATTAAACAAAAAATTCCATCTTGGTACGTCAAATTCACACCACCATGCTGGTAAGCTAAATTCAAACCTGTCCTTCCTAAAACGACAGAAGATGACATACGACAAATCGGAACAGCTTAATTTAAAATCAAATCTAATTAGACTACTATGTCATTGTCATCATAGAAAGGACTATGGGTTCGGAACAAGTTGATAACTTCCTATATAGCTTCTGAATAACTTAATGGACACTTCATCTCTGGAATCCGGGTTCTTTCATGCTCTGGCATCATAGAAAGGAAGAAGCAACATGGTATCAATCTTCTTGGCTGAGCTAGACTCAGAAATATATTTTTTTCCTTACCAAGGGCCTACTGGAATATATTACTATTTGTGTACATTCTGTTGATTTTGTTTGGTAATGTTTCTGTTGTTGATTGCAGCATTCTCCGTTCATCTATTTATGTGTGCACAAAATGTTTGATGAATTTTGAAAGCAAGATCAGTACAAGTATTTATCCCATCTCACATGAATTTCTCTAGATTATCTTGGTTGATGAAAATAATTTTACATAACAAGATTATGGAGCTTCTTACAAAGCCAATAAAATTGAACAAAATAATTATTTACACAAAAAAATTTAATTTACACTGACATGCATCCCATATCAAAACTAACTTTACCAGCCACATAAAACATACTATTAGAAACATCTAGTTTTCTAGCTTTTACGTATTTAAAAGAAGTGATTGTCTGGTGCTATATTCGACATGATCTTCTTTGCCATCTAATGATATAGTTACCTCTGTAACACCTACAATTTGTGTTAGGTCATTTCCCTCTTCTGTGACATCCTCTGCTTTTCCCCATAACACCATATACATTCCCCCAAAAATAGCAACTGCACCTATCAAGCTGAATAGGAAAATTTAATTTCTGAGAGATATGGTGTAATTGACTGTAATTTAAACGACTGCATACCACGTTGTGAAAAGTAAACATATAAAAAATAAATAAAAATCGAACACACCTTCCAATGTGGAGATCCTCATGAAGTGTTATAGTAGCCAATATCACTGTGATTACGGTATTGAGCGGCATAAACATGGCACAATAAACAGGTCCTCTTACTGAAACGCACCAAGATTGAAGGTAAAAACCTACCGCTGTTCCAAAAACACCCTGTATCAGAGACACCTTAATTCAGATTGATGAGTCAAAATGAACTTATTATTGGTACAGATGTATCTTTACAACTAGGAACAGAACTTGACCCTTAACTATTTTGATTTTCAAATTATGAAGAAATATACCGAAAATAAGCAAGCTGAAAGCTCAGTAGCAGTGTTGATTTTCCAAGCGCTTAAGTTTGGCTCCAGGAAAAACACAATTGTAGCTGATTGAAGTGATGAAAGAAAGCATAATGAAACTGTTTGTGGCAGGTGATCCATGAATTTAGAAATTGGAACCTGATATATAGTGAATTACAGATCAAGTACAAGAGAATTACAAATCAAGTACAAGAGCAAAATGAAAAGCTAGTTTTATTGCTTGCAAGTAACCTCTAGCTGCAAGATGGAAAATATTATATAATTAAAAATTTGAAATGTAAAATGATATGTTTTTGTTTAATCATAATTTTATATGTTCGACATACTCTTGTTTGGGGAGGGATATATTGACAACATCAGTGTCATTCTAATTGAAAGCCCAAAAATGTGTTTTTAATAATGTACATGTCTTATCAATGTACATGGTGTACCAAATCAGTTATGATACTAAAATCATTTCGCCATTGATCCAATGCCAAAAAATTTAATTGTTTAGTTGCCAAATCGAGCCATGGAGTGCCAATTGGTTTTCAATTTGATACATGACCTAAAATACCTACAATAATAGCCTTTTTAATTCTGATAAGCGTTATGTTGGTCATCAAATATGTTCATGAATCATGCAAATTTGATAAATTTGGAACAATCACCTGCAATATGAGCCATAGAGACCAACAACTAGCTGATCCAAGTGAGCAAACTACAGCAAGTACCCATCTATAGCTTACAGAGTACAGAGCTGTTCCAAAGTTTATATAAGAATTTGACAAATTTAGAAAACCGGGGCCCTTATAGAAGGTCAGTATTATTGTTCCACAAAAACAAACTATAGTTCCAATTATCTTAGCCCATGTTCTCAAACTCCTTAGTTCCACCTTCTCCAATCTGTCAAAATGATAAAACAATTATTGGTGATGAATTGTTGGTTTGCAGCTCCTAGATATTGATGTTATCAAATTTCAAGTTGTTTTCCTTTGCAGTTTAAACTATGAAGGCTGAAACTTTTTTATTATAAACATTACAAGATAGCAACTGCAAACCACTACAACACTAAAATTTGGTAGAGTACATGAGGATTCCGGTGCCACAAAAAGGCACCTCTTATTTAGATTATATTTTCAAATTTGGAATTAAAAGTACCTCAAATTCAAACCACTAATCTTGTTGTTTATTTGTGATTTATGTTTCCACATAAAATTTTATGAGTGAGGCCACGGTACTATGCATAGCGCACCTTGGTCCGTACTAAACATCTTCATTTTCAAAGTCCAAATAGTCAATCAAAACCATTTATCATGATCTTCATATGACATTGTACTTCGAGGCCAAATTTTACATTTTTTTTTAATTTGTTTACTATTTTGTTATAGGTAGAAAATTACAAATTTTGAGTGGTCTAGAATCTTTAGATCAAGTGAGTTTGTACCTATTTAAAATATAGTAGGAAAATTATCGAAAATGTAAAATTTAACATCCAAAAACAATTTCATATGAAAATCATATTGAGCGGAACGGATCAACTGTTTGGATTTTAAAATTATAGATATGCATCCACAGTGTGAAGTGTGAACCAAAGTGCGCTATGCATAGAACCATGGCCTCACTCAAATTATATAATTACTGGAGTTCATTTTTATATTAGACAAGTGAAAATTAGGGACAAAGGCAAAATATAAGAAAACAGGTCTGGTAAAAAAAATTTGAAAGTTAAGTACCCAACTGAAGCTGCCATCAGAAAAGTAGTTACAGGTACCATATTACCCATAACAGATGACAAGGATGCGTTCCCCAATTCCAGACCAATATAATGTAAGATCTTGTTTCCGGTGCCTCTGTTGATTATGTGAAACAACAACAGTAAAATGTTGTAGAAAACGAGATATTTACCACATTCTCAAATAGAAAGTGGTAAGAATTAACAGTGAGACTATGGTAATATGCATATTATGGATCAATCCGTGCTATGGATTCCAATTTATATTTTCAAAGTTCAAACAGTCAATTCGAACTGTTAAACAGTATCTCCATATTAAAATGTACTTGCAGACCCAATTTTACATTTTTTTTGAAATTTTTTTACTATCTTTTCAGATAGGTAGAATACCACTGTGCTTTTGGATGGTCCAGATTTTCAAATCAAGTGATTTTCTATTTATCTAAAAAATGTAAAATTTGGATTGCCAGTACTTCATATGAAGATCATGCCCAAGGTTGAGATCAACTGTTTGAACTTTAAAAATAGAGATATGAGTCCATTCCACTGGCTGTTGTGTAATATGCCTATTACAATGCATAGCCTCACCCAAGAATTAAAGCAGTTGTATTGTATTTACCCAAAAAATGCAGCAATAAAAATCAAACAAAAACTTTTCAAGCTGAGAGACATTCCAGTGACTCCTCTCCTGTGTATAATATATATCAAACTGTTATCAATAGATACCTAATTGTCAAAAGTCAAAATTGTCCACAACTCTTTCTATTTAATAGTGGCACTTTTCAGGGGTACGAGTAAATAATCAATAAAATATGGAGAGAAATTCATTTTCAAATAACTCAAATAATGAAATGAGGGATATACATCCAAGAAACTCAAATTCTTTTTTAAAATCAATCAGTTGAAGCTGTTTTTTTCTTCATTTACAAGCAGTGGCAAATTCTCTCCCCACTGATCGAAATCAGATAACTCAATTTAGTTCTTTTGGTCCTTCCTAACCTGTATCTTCTGCCCTGTTTTTTCTTTGTTCAATGGAAATAATAGTAGTTGTCTCCTACAAATTTCTTGTTTGGGGAATTTCATGCATATATTTCAAAAATCTCAAAAATACGTATTTTTCCTTCTAAAATTCATGTTACCATATTTAACCTTAAAAAATTCACAAATTTACCTTAAAAAATTCACAAATTTATCCAACTCATTTAAATTTATAAAATTCTCACAAAAGCAATCAGCTGGGTAAATTTGTGAGAGTTGAAATTTAGAAGGAAAAAAAATAATATTATGAATTTTAGAAAGGGAAGTACATGATTTCGAGATGTTTGAAGGTATAAATGAAATTCCCCCTTTCTTTTGAAAGCTCTTTAGTTTATGGAATATGTATTCTCTGCATTAACTGAAAAATAAATCTTTTGAGTTAATGAATATCAACCGTCCGATTGTTTTTAAGATTCATGCAGACTAAATCTGCACTAATATTGAAAGGCCTCCTATGTTATCAGCAGGAGCCAGATTGATTCCGTTTAAAATCAGACGATTCAGATTCACTAACTCAAAAGATTCCCTTTTGAGTTAATGCAGAGGATATGAGTTCTGCACTAGTTTATGTGCGTAATTGAACGGCCTGGTACCTGTAGCCATTATTGGTGACATTGAGGGTCCATTATTATACTATTAAATTTATTAAATTTCCTTGTGTATCTTTGATAGTTGATTCTAATTTTCACAAATAACCCCAGAAATTAACTAAATTGACCTCACTGAACAAATTCTCTCCTCCTCCATTGATCAAAACCAATTAATTCTCTTAATAATTACTTACCCTTTGGCGAAAAATAGAGGAGGTAGAACAGCAAGAGAAGCAATAGACTGTCTATAGACAGCAAAGACCAAGCTGCTGAAGCCTTGGCTGAATGCTGCCTTTGCTAGCAGATTCATCACTGCGAAGATGCACTGACACGCCACCATCGACAGGCTTGGTTTGTAAGCCGCCAGAGAGAATGCCATCTTTCTCTCGTTTTTTTTGTGTGGTGGTTGGGTGGTGACGCAGGCATGGAAATTAGATGGAACTAATTAGTTTTTTTTTATGACTTCAGTGCGCTTCACCCTTCAGTCTTCAGGTGGCTTTTTCTTGGGTACGTATACTCTGAGATATCTCATTTTTGCGTGACCGACGTGTCCGGTGCCTATTCGGGGGAAAGTAGGGGGCAGTATTATTGGTGCTTTGAGATTCGTGTAGAACGTATTTGAACTATTGATATATTCCAAAAAAGTCACGCAAAGGTTGAGATATCTCAAAGAGGATGCGAATTCTTTTTCTTTACGTTTCTCAATGTGTTTGGTGCGATGAAATGTGAATTGGTTTCCTCTGCACTAACTCAAAAGGGAATCTTTTTAGTTAATACATCTGCACCATCCAATCTACTATAAAATTTCGTGTGGACTAAATCCGCACTAATATTAAAGATCCTCTATTAAAATTAGACGATAAGATTCCCTTTTGAGTTAATGCAGAGGATACGCCGAAATTTTTATAAATATACAAAATTCTAAATTAATTTAACAATCTATATATTTTTTATATTAATTTTCAAATCTATCCAAACTATTGACAGTGTCAGCGGTTTTAGAAGCCGAACTGCTGACCCTATCAGCAGTTTCAGAAAGCTAGAACCGCTGACAGAGTCAGCGGTTTAAGCCAAGCACGATTTTTGATGCTTTATGCACACTTTTTGAAACAAGGAACGACCCAGATTAAAACAACGAACGACTCAGATTAAAACACTGTTTGTAATCATTACAGAGTTGCGCAGTTTCATCCGAATTGAATTTAATATAATTTTTCATTTCATTATTTTATTTAATTAGAAAATATTATAATTTATTTTATTTTTCTATTAAAATATTAGAAATATTTTTATATTTTTTTTTAAATTAGATAGAATACCATATAATTTGATTTATTAGAAAGACATAAACAAATAACCCGGATCAATATTTTTCAGATCGGATTTTTCATGACTGTAGAAAAATTAAAAGATTTCTTTGTGTGTTATTAGAAAAAAAATAAAAATACTTTGAATCTGAATTATTGATCCCGGTTCAAAAGTCACTTCTAGGTAAATACAGAAAATATTATTGTCTTTCTATTTTTCAAAAAATCAAAATTTGAGAAAAAAAATGCAATCAAATTTGAGAAAAAGTCAATAGTTGCGGCAAAATCTCAAATTTTGATTTTTTTCAAAAATAGAAAGACTATAATATTTTCTGTGTTTACCTAGAAGTGACTTTTGAACCGGGATCAATAATTCAGATTCAAATCATTTTTATTTTTTTCTAATAACACACAAATAAATATTTTAATTTTTCTTACAGCCATGAAAAATCCGATCTGAAAAATATTGATCCGGGTTATTTGTTTATGTCTTTCTAATAAATCAAATTATATGGTATTCTATATAATTTAAAAAAATATAAAAATATTTCTAATATTTTAATAGAAAAATAAGTAAATTATAATATTTTCTAATTAAATAAAATAATTAAATGAAAAATTATATTAAATTCAATTCAGATGAAATTGCGCAACTCTGTAATGATTACAAACAGTGTTTTAATCTGAGTCGTTCGTTGTTTCAAAAAGTGTGCGAGAAAACATCAAAAATCGAGCTTTGCTTAAACCGACACAAAACCGCCGACACATTTCGGCTTACGAACCGCTGACAGTGTCAGCGGTTTGTATGGGTGTCAATGGGTACGATACGGGTAGGGTGGAAGCATTTTCATACCCATACCCACTAAGAATTGACCTTACCCATACCCTACCCTTACCCGTTAAGAATTTGCCTTACCCTTTAAAATTAGTGGGTAACGAAAGAAAACGAATAATATTAATATAATAGTTTTATTATTTTTACAAATATACCATCAAAACTCATCATGTCATACATATGCAATCACAATTACTAATATAAAAATCAAAATACAAATATGCAATCAATTATAACTAATAATTTTTTATAAAGAAAAAAAACAAAAAAATACAAATATCTCTTCTAACAAATTCAAAATTCAATTAGTTAATTAAATAATAAAACATTCAAATAAAAAAAAAGTAATATGTTCAATATAATATTCATCTTACAACAAAATGCATACATTTTTCATAGATTAACGTTGATACAATGAGATAAGAAACATAAAATTGAATAAATTGAATATAATATTTATATATTTATATGTAATTTATTTTATATAATTACCGTTACCCAATGGGTACGAAATAGCTTTACCCGTACCCATACTGTTTAGCTAACGAAAAAAATCTTACCCATACCCATACCCAATAAGCTAACGAAAAAAAAACCTTATCCATACCCGTCTTATCGAATACGATACGGGTAGGGTAAATGGGTAAACGGTTTTCATTGACACCCGATAGATTTGGAAATTAATATAAAAAATGTATAGATTGTTAAATTAATTTGAGATTTTGTATATTTATAAAAATTTCGGGAGGATACGTGTTCATGAAATGTTATATTTGGGGCAGCGGGGGGGGGGGGGGCGATGAAATGTTCGAAACCGTCCAATTTGCATTGTGGTTCGTGTACATTTGATTCGCACGAAACTTAAAAAGATAGCTTCAATCATGAAGTAAATCAGACGATTTGAAGCGGAGTCGGACCCATTTGTGTCCGATGCCATCGGACGCGCTCAAATAGTTAAAATAAGGAAATGAATCAGCTGTTGTTCCAAAGCAGGACCCTATTCCTATCCCACTATTCAAATATTTCTACACACAAATCTCAAAGAACTTATTTTTCTTGTGCGAATCTCAACAAAAATTAACGACTGAGATTAAAATAACAGTGTCATGTTATTTGGAATAACAGGAGATTTATTTTCATAAAATAAATGGTTTGTAAGTCGGCCGTTGACCGTTGTTGATCATGTTTCATAGAATGGCACCCTTTTATCTATTATCCGAACCGTATCATTTCTAAAACTGAGATAAGATATTTTCTCATTAGCTTATCAGATAGTAAGAGTAATAATTTTTTCCGTTATCTTATATGTTATCATATAAGATAATTTTTAAAAATAAAATTATATATATAGGGATGGACTACGGTGAGTTGCAAAGTAAAACAAATTTTTACTTCATGCTCGTATTTCAATTTGAAAATCCAAACAACTGATCCGAACCGTTCAAAATGTTCTCCATATTGAAATGTGCTTGGAGACCAAATTTTACATTTTTTGAAATTTTTTTACTATTTATTAAGCCACTTTGAAAATTGTTGATCCACTGTGAACAGTAAAAAACAGTAAAAATTTCTGGACCATCAAATCAGTTGTATAACAAAGTGATAGGCAGTTAAACGGTGAAGACATTACATAATTGCTTCTTAATTTTTTTTCTTCTGTTTTTAATTATTAGCTAGTGATAGGCAGTTAATTTTTATCGATTTGTTGTATAACAAAGTATATCTATTATGTATTCTATTTATTATATGCATCTACGGGTTTATATAAAAAAATGTAAATAAATAAATAAACCAAAAAAATAAAGAATAATTAAATTTTATAAACCATTTTCAAATATAAATTTGTTTGTCTTCATTATCATGTCATACTATAATTTGTTATCAGAAGCTAAACTTTAGTTTTTCACAAAGTTTGTCTAAAACTTATATTCTCAGCTTTCGATCAAAGAGTTAAACTTTATTTTTCACAAAGTTTGTCTAAACTTATATTTTTAGCTTTCGTAAACATCATTTGAAAAAAAATGGACTAAACATTTAAAAATATCTTTATTTAGAGATTTGAAAATTGAAAATTGACTCTCCGTTGAAAAAAGAAAAAATAGCGCACGAAATTTAAAGCATAATTTTTTTTTTCAGACAGCAACTTTTTTTATTTTTCATTAAAAAAACTAACTAGAATTGTCTGCCAATTAATTATATTGTATTAATGAGGTCTCCATTAAAGAAGTAAACAAAGATTTTTTTATAAACCATAAATAGAAAAAAAAAATTAACAAACCAAGTTGATGTTTTTAGTTTTTACAAAAAACATAAGTACCGAGATGGAAAGTCGGCCCGAATCATTTTATTTTTTTGTGTGTCGAAATGTTATCTCGGTCCCATAATATTTTCAAATTTTTACCAAAATTTGTGTGGCTGTTGTGTAATCACTTTTTTTTATAACTGTGCTGAGATGGGGACTTGGCCCAAATACTCTTTTTTTTTTTGCTGAATTGAGTACTCGGCTCAACATATTTTTTGAATTCTCTGTTCCAAATTGGAAATTAGGTACAGAGATTTTTTTTTAACATTTCTAATTGGTTCATTATGTTTTTTAATCATTTTGGAATTCCTAATTCAACACAGAGAATATATTTTTTTTAACATTTCTAATTGGTTCATTATTTTTTTTAATCATTTTTTCTCTCTGTGTCGGCACAAAGGTTATTTGTTTTTCTTTTTTTGGTTAAAACTTTTTTGTAATTGGTTCTCTTTTTTTTTTTGGTTAAAAATAAATTTTTTCTATACCGAATTGAAAGGCCGATTTGTTATCTCGGCACAAAATTTTTTTTTTAATTTTATCTAATGACTTGTAAAATCATGGGGTCGAAATCCTATTTCGCACAAAACCAAAAAAAAAAAATAGTCCAGATCGAATTCTTATTTCAATATTTATGGTTTTTGTAAAAATTAAAACCATCAAGTTGATTTGTTAATTTTCTTTTTTCTATTCATGGTTTATAAAAAAAGCTCCAGTAGACAACTCCTGAGTTTCCTTTCTTAAACTTGGACAAAATGGTCCACATAAATTTTAAGGAAAATTTTGAAAATACTACTCCAAAGTCTTCAAATTGTGAAAATACCACTACAAACTTTATTAATTTTGTAAAAATGTTACTCCAAATAATTAATGACTAAAATACCCTAGTCCATCCATCTCCGCCTCTGCCCCTCCGCCACCTCCTCCCACACTCTTCGCCGACCCGACCCTTGCTTGTCGCAAGAGGCACAAGAAGTAATTTCCGGGCATGATTCCTCTCGTCCGTTTTTGCATTCTTCGTAACCCCTCCTCCTCCAACAAGCACTAGCACCATCAAACCCTCCTCTACGACCTCCCTCCGCCGTGCTCGGCCGCCATTCGGAACAGGAGAAGAAGAGAAGGCAGGAGAAAGAAGAGGAAAAAAAAGATATTTTAGTCATTAATTATTTAGAGTAATATTTTTACAAATTAATAAAATTTAGAGTGGTATTTTGATAATTTTAAATTTTAGAGTGGTATTTTCACAATTTAAAAATTTTAAAGTGATATTTTCACAATTTTGCTTTAAACTTGATCTCTCTCCTTAGCCGAAAAACTGATCTTGAAATCTACACCCGATACGATGCGATATGCATAGAATAACCGAATAGAAAAGTATCGTTGACCTCCCAAGCACACGAATTCGTATAGTTAACTCAAATTTTTATTTAAGATCAGAACCGTCCGATTTAAATCCGCACAAAAATTAATTGCCCCGTGCTCTACAGGTTTGGCCGGATTGAACGGATTTTAATCGGACGGTCCTCGAATTACCTCAAACTGTAAGTTAATGCAGAGAATGCGGATCCGCAAGCTCACTCCTAACAAGTAACAAGCATTTCATTGCACGAAAGACCAAAAGGGGCATGCGAATCGAACCTCCATGGCCGCGCCACCTCCCAACCACCACATTAATAATCAGGAGGAGCGCGCAACCGAAAAACGACAGAATGATGGCATTCTCTCTGGCGGATTACAAACCATGCCTGGCGATGGTGGCGTGTCAGTGCATCTTCGCAGTGATGAGTCTGTTAGCAAAGGCATCATTCAACCAAGGCTTCAGCAACTTGGTCTTTGCTGTCTATAGACAGTCTATTGCTTCTCTTGCTGTTCTACCTCCTTTATTTTTCTCCGGAGGGTACTGTCTCTCTCTCTCTCTCTCTCTCTAATTACTATGAATATAGCGCTTGATCGAAATTAATCTGGAGGTTTGGATAAGAATGATTAATTAATTAAGTAATTGGTTTGGATCAGTGGTGGAGGAGAGAGTTTTTTTTCAGTGAGGCCAACTAAATTAATTTCTGGGGTTATTTGTGAAATTAGAATCAAATAAAAAAGATGTACAAGAAAATTTGATAATTTGAATGGGGTATAAATTCACGCCACAAGGAAATGATTAGATTATTAAATTTAATAATTTAATAATGGCTCTTCTATGTCATCAATAATGGCTACCGGTACCAAACTGTCATGTTATGCACACAAAATTCAAGATCTTTCAAAAGAAAGGGAAATTTCATGATACCCTTCAAATATCTTGAAATTACGTATTAATACCCTTCATAATATCATATTTATTCTTCTAAATTTCAAAAACTAACAAATTTATCCAACTCATTACCTTTTCTATTAATACATATTTGAATTTATAAAGTTCTCATTTTATCCTTTTCTATTATTGATTATCTACTGGTACCCTGAAAAGTGCCACTATTACATAGTTAGAAAGAGTTGCACACCAAGGTTCCTTTTCACTATTAATAAGAAAAAATTTAAGGCGACAATTTTGACTTTTGACTATTAGGTATACATGATAACCTTTCTGATAACAGTTTAATATTATATTATACACAGGAGAGGAGTCACTGGAATGTCTCTCAGCTTGAAAGGTTTTTGTTTGCTTTTTATTGCTGCACTTTTTGGGTAAATAAATTACAACTACTTTAATTCTTACCACTTTTCTGTTTGAGAATGTGGGTTCTATCTTGTTTTGTGCAAATTTTTACTGTTGTTGTTTCACATAATTAACAGAGGCACCGGAAACAAGCTCTTACAATACATAGGCATGAAATTGGGGAACGCATCCTTGGTATCTGTAATGAGTAACATGATACCAGTAACTACATTTGTGATGGCAGCTTCAGTTGGGTACAAACCTTTCATTTTTTTTTTTAATACCAGACCTGTTTTCTTGTAGTCTTCCTTTGTCCCTTATATTCACTAGTCTAATAAATATGAACTCCATAAAAAACAATAAGATTAGTGGTTTGAATTTGAGGTTTTAATCCCAAATTGAAAATATAATTTCAAAAAAGAGTTTGTGCCTTTTTATCGCACCAGAATCCTCATGCACCAAATGTTAATATTGTAGTGGTTTGCAGTTGCTATATCTCAAATTTTAAAATAAAAAAGTTTCAGCCTTCACAGTTCAAACTTCAAAGGAAAACAACTTGAAATTTAATTACATCAACAATAATTTGTCACCAATAATTGTTCTATCATTTTCACAGATTGGAGAAGGTGGAACTAAGGAGTTTGAGAACATGGGCTAAGATAATTGGAACTATAGTTTGTGTTGGTGGAACAATGATTCTGACCTTCTATAAAGGCCCCAGTGTTCTCAATTTGTCAAATGCTTATATAAATGTTGGAACAGCTCTGCATTCTGTAAGCTACAGATGGGTTCTCGCTGTAGTTTGCCTACTTGGATCAACTAGTTGTTGGTCTCTATGGCTCATATTGCAGGTGATTTTTCTGAATTTCTAATTTCCATTATGGATGAACATATTTGACAACCAATACAATGCTTATCAGAATTAAAAAAAGTCTATAATTGTAGGTATTTAGATCATGTATCAATGCCAAAATGATTTTAATATCACAACAAATTTGTTACACAATCTACATAAGTAATAAAGAACACACTTTTGTGCTTTGAATTAGAATAAATTTGATATCGGTTGTCAATAAATCCCTTCCCATGATATATCTCTTATTGATTGTACATTTGTCAGATAACTGTTCATACCAAGCATGAGTATGTTGCACATATAAAGAATTATGATTAAGAAAAACAATTATTGTAAGTTTCAATTTTTGTGTTATATTACATTTTCCATCCTACAGGTAAAGGTTACTTGCAAGCAATAAAACTAACTTTTCATTTTGCTCTTGTACTTGATCTTTAATTCACTATCAGGTACCAATTTCTAAATACATTGATCCCCTGCCACAAACAGTTTCATTATGCTTTCTTTCATCACTCCAATCAGCTACAATTGTGTTTTTCCTGGAGCCAAACTTGAGCTTATGGAAAATCAACACTGTTACTGAGCTTTCGGCTTGCTTGTTTTCGGTATATTTTTTCACTTGATCTGAAAATCAAAATAGTTATGTGTCAAGTCCTTTTTTTAAAATGTAGGATACATCTGTACCAATACTAAGTTCATTTTGACTAATTGTTCTGAATTAATGTGTCTCTGATACAGGGTATTTTTGGAACAGCAGTAGGATTTTACCTTCAATCTTGGTGCGTTTCAGTAAGAGGACCTGTTTATTGTGCCATGTTTATGCCGCTCGGTACCATAATCACAGTGATATTGGCTGCTATAACAATTCACGAGGAACTCCACATTGGAAGGTGTGTTCAATTGTCTTTTTTTTTTTTTTTTTTGAGTGAGGCTACGGTACTATGCATTGTCCAGATTGGGCCATACTACGGCTCAATATTATGATTTCCAAAGTTCAAATAGTTGATCTGAACTGTTCAATGTGATATCCATATGAAAATGTACTTGCAAACTAAATTTTACATTTTTTAGAATATTCTCTCTTTTTTTAGATAGATAGAAAACCACTACTTTTGAATGGTCTAGAATTTTTAGATCAAGTGATTTTCTACTATAAAAAAATATAAAAGATGTAAAATTGCATCTACAAGTACATTTTATATGGAAGTCATATTGAACGGTTCAGATTAATTTTTGGACTTTGAAAATGGAGATATTAATCCACACGGACCATTATGTGCTATGCATAGTACCATAGCCTGACTTATATATATATGTTTACTTTTCACAATGTGCTATGTGGTTTTTAAATTACAGTCCTTCCAACTTACACCAGATCTCTCAGAAACTATTTTTCCCTATTCAGCTTGATAGGTGCAGTTGCTATATTTGGGGGAATGTACACAGTGTTATGGGGAAAAGAAGAGGAAGTAAAGGGAGAGGGAGAAGAGCCAACTGAAACTGTAGGTGTTTCGGAGGTAATCATATCATTAGATGATAAAGAAGATCATGGGGAACATAGTACCAGACGACCACTTCTTGTAAATACATATAAGATAGAAAACTAGATGTTTCTAATAATATGTGGAGTGAGGCTATGGTACTATGCATAGCGCGGATTGGTCCGTATTATATATCACTATCTCTATTTTGGAAGTCCAAATAGTCGATCTGAACTGTTCAACATGATCTTTTATGAATATGTACTTGTCGATCAAATTTTACATTTTTTAGAATATTTTTACTATATTTTTAGATTAAGTAGAAAATCACTTGATTTCAAAATTCTAGACCATTCAAAAGTTGGTATATCTACTTATCTAAAAAATAGTAAGAAAAACCTCAAAAGTGTAAAATTTAGTTTGCATATACATTTTCATATGGATATCATATTGAACGGTTCATATCAACTATTGAAACTTTGAAAACAAAGTTATTCATTGATAGTACGGACCAATCCATGCTATGCATTGTACCATAGCCTCACTCCACAATGTGGGTTATATATGTCTGGTGAAGTTAATTAGTTCTGATATGGGATGCATGTCATCATGAATTCAATTTTTTGTGTAAATAATTGTTTTCTTCAGTTCTTGGCTTAAGTTCCATTATCTTGTTGGTATGGGAAATTTTTTCGCGAACCAAGAGATTGAGAGGAACTTTTGTGACATGGGATAAATACTGGTACAGAAATACTATAGCTCTCAAAATTCATCAAACATTTTGTTCACACATAAATAGATGAATCATGCATGCTGTAATCAACAGCAAACCATTACCAAACAACACTAAGAGTCTTAGAGGCAGCAATTACATCAGCAGCACAAACAAATGAACAGCATATACACATATAGTAATACATTATAGTAGGCGCTGCATCAGGAAATAAAAAATACAGAACATGTTGCACAGTCTAACTCAACTCTTTCAACGGAACATTTGATTAAACAAACAAAATAGGAGTACAATATAATTTTGTTTTATGTAGTACCAAACCAATGGCTAAAATAAGGCATTATTTGCACCGCCATGCTAGTACGTTCAATTCAAACCTGTTTTGGTCATAAAACAACACAAGATAGAACACACAAAGTCTGAACGGCTTAATATAAAATCAAACCTGATTAGAAACTGCTAAGTGAATAGTACATTTGTGAACTTACTCAAACGTGAATCACGGATTATTCGTGAGAAAACGCAAAAAAAAAAAAAAAATGCATATTTTTTTAAAAAAAAATTTGGGTATTTTTTTGCTTCCTTGTGGTACCGAATCACGAAATTTTTGATCTTGCCAAACCGAATCTGAACTATTTGTTTGTCACTATGATTGTACTTGCCTCATTCAAAGGAAAAAAAATTTAATAACTTTCAATTTTTCTTTGGTGGAAGAATTAGTTTTTGGTCTAATTTTGCATTTATTTAGACATAAATTGTAGAATTGTAGAATTTTTGTAAAGAATATGTAATGGTTTTATTCTTACCATATGAATTGTAGAATTTTTGTTATTAAAAAGTTAAACACTGCTATTTTAATACAGATTGTGCATGAAAGTGGAAACATAAATATTGAACCCCAATATCCTATGCACGAGTGCGTATCCTCTCAATTTTTGCGTGACTGACGTGTCAGGTGCCTATTCGGGGCAGCGTGGGGGGCCAGTATTCTGGGAGCTTTGAGATACATGCAGAACGTATTTGAACGATTGAGATGTTCCAAAAAGTCACGTAAAGTTTGAGATGTCTCAGAGGATGCGAGTTCCCTATACACTGCCCAAGGCAATGCAGGGCCCACCTGGACACGTGAGACCGGGCAGCTCCTCTGCTCGGCCATCATATGTGGCGTTTATATATTTAGCCGAAATAGCCTTTGAACGTATAAAAATATTTGTAGAAATTATGGTCATTAATACTTTTCGGTGTTTCGGTGTTTGTCACTTCAAGAAAAATAAGAAATGAACAATGAAGATGAATTACTGTCTATTTCAACTACTGTCTTTTACAAATAAATTTTACATATTTGTAGAAAAAAAATTTAGTCACATGAAAAAATAAGAAATAAAATGTCGTATCAAGATTAAGTGCTAAAACAGAGTTGTGAACTATGAATTCAACCGCAAGTTGATTAACTATGGATTAGACAAGTATTTGCTGATTTGTATATTACAAATCATAAACTTATGAAAATGTTTGGTGATAATCAAGTGGCTAGGCATATTGCATCTAATCCGATTTTTCATGAAAGAACCAAACACATTGAAATTGACTGTCATTTTGTGCGATACAAAATTCAAGCAAAATAAATTGAGACACTATTTGTGAAGAGTCAGCTAATGTATTCACAAATGGTGTCTAGAATTGGAACCATTTTGTGGGATTACAAACAAATAATTAGAATTGATCGACATTTACAATCTTAACTTGAGGAGAAGTGTTAAAAATAGTTATGAAAAATAAGAATAATCTCACAATATCATCATAAATCAAAATCAAGGGCCAAAGAAGTTTTAACCAATCATAGTACTTAGCATCACAGCTGTAATTAGAGACACCATGAATATTGCCTTAATGAGAGAATACAATGTAAATACGAAAGCCAGATATCAATGTAATTAGGAAAGTATAACGGCTAGTACAGAAGATGTGTATAAATAGAGCTAGTTATTTGTAAATAGAATCAAATATTTATTCATAATTTTCCAGATTTGGGTCATAACAGTATGCAACTCCCATTCATTGGCCAACTATATTTACGCATGTTTACTAATCATAAAAACTTGCATTGGTAGCCCCTCCTCAAACTCAACATATGGACATGCCAAGGGCTCATCGTGCTTGCCCAATTCCCACCTGTAATTCAGAATAAAATGATGCAAGAAGACTGCTAATTCCATCTTTACTAGCTCTGCTCCGCCACACAAACGATCACCACCTCCGAAAGGCATGAATTCTACCGTGCTTGCTGACTTGTTCTATATGTTAAGAAAAAAGAAGAATGATCCTATTAGTTGAGTTTTAGTGTGATCTAAGATATGTATACATTGGGGACCTTTGTGTAAAACTTAATTGAAGTTGTACCAGTACGTACCAGTGAATTATTCAAACATTTGAACTTAGGAAGACTGCTAATTCCATCTTTGCTAGCTCTGCTCCGGCACACATACAATCACCACCTCCAAATGGCATGAATTCTACCGCGCTTGCTGACTTGTTCTGTATGTAAAAAAAAAGAATGATCCTATTAGTTGAGTTTTAGTGTGATCTAAGATATGTAAACATTGGGGACCTTAGTGTAAAACTTATTTTGAAGTTGTACCCGTACATAACCAGTGAATCCTGTACGTACTAGTAAATTATTCAAACATTTGTACTTAGGAAGCCCTTCACTTATCTATTGGTAAAAGAAATATATATTAATGGAAACAAATATTATGTGCATATTATTACAACTTCCAAACAAATTGTGGCCTGATTTATTCATGATTTTTGCTCATTTATTTGGGTTGAATGATTCTTTTTTTCTTTTTCATTTACTACCCTGCCACCTCCAAGGATTGAAATATTGGGGATCTTTGTGAATTGATCCATCCAAATGAACAGCAGAAAGAATTGGAAGTACCTTCCAGCCACGCGGTATGTCATAACCTTCAATATATAATTTAAAATTTGGTGTGTTACAGAATGATCATTTTCACAAAAATATGCCAAATACTTGTACTTTTACCTTGGTAATGCACATCTTGAATGGTTTTCCTAGGCAGAAATTTAATAACATTGCCAAGCCTCAAAGTCTCCTTCACAACCTTCACAGACCGGCAAGCAAATACAATTATTTTAATTATTGTAATTAGTATTATATAGTACTATTACTCATAGAGAAATCTAGATTAAGAGAGAATACATATACATTCTGTGAACTTCATCTCCTTGTAGTCTTCCCAATTTAAGTTAGTTTCTCCTCTTTCAATCTTTTTTCTTGCAATTCCGAGGTGCTCATCCTAATCCACAAATTAGAGATAATTATCAAAAGCTCCTGATATGTACAGAAAGTACAAACTTAACTATACTTCCTTTTGTAAAAGAAACCACAGAGAATTAATTCAATCTAGATAATTGTTTCTCCCACTTTTTTTCTAAATTATGTATAAGCTATTTCTTCACGAAATAATAATAAGATGGCGCTCCAAATTGGCTAGATTAGCAAATATCATGAAAAAACCCTTGCTTTTAATTTATAGAGCAGTGTTTTGCATGCCTGTTGACTAACATATCACTTTGGACTTTAAATTGTAGTAGTACTGATTACAATTTTAGTTTACCAGAAAAAGAAGAAATTAGAGACTGCTCTGTATTCCCAAAAAAAAAGTTTAATGAAGGAGGAATGGAACATTAAGTAGTACAAGTAATTAACGAGATGGGGAAATAAATGTCTTTATTACCCTTAATTCTTGAAATGCTTTGGGACAATGACCAAGAAAGAAGATGGAGAGAGAGAGTGCGATACTCGTGGTATACAACCACCAAAGAGCGTGTCCAAGAGGACATCAAGGATCTGTTCCATTGATAGATTTGATTCTGTAAGACACAAGCAAAGCAGGTCAGTATTTTCTTTCATATCTCCTTCAGTCATTTCATTCATCCTTGAATCCATCTTGCATGCGTTCATTCTCATTATATATCTCTGATCGGGCCTGCATTGACAAATGATTCTTTTAAGTAACCATATTACTCATGAATATGCTATATTTAGTTATGATACTATTTTGTTTGATAATCATATAGTTCCAAATTAAAGTTGGATGAATTAATATTACATGTATCACATAAAAAAAAAATTGTTAATTGACAAAAAACCATGGTTCATTTTTTTTTATATCAATTATAAAAATAATTTTGCTAATTGAAAAATATAGACACATTATCACACAAATCTAATTTAATAAAACTTCACATCCATTATATTAAAATAACAAACGAATATATTTTTTTTTTTTTTATGTCTACAACATTGAGATTTTATACCTAAGAATTGATATCTAGTAAATCCTTACTCAACAGAACAACAGCTGGTGGGCTGGCACTATTACATAATTCCACAGCTGGCAGGCTGGCACTATTATGCAAAGGTGGTTTATTTGCAGAATAATATAAAAACAAAATCTTAGCATTTAAAATAATATAAAAACTAAATATTATATAACTCTACGTCTCTACTGGTAGGCAAGCACTATATTGCAAAGGTACTGTTCTATTTTCAAACATAAAAAAATAAACAAGAGTAGCTACTAAACTCCATTTTGACACCCAAATATGCAAAAGGAGAACCAAAGAAAATGACAAATAGAAAATTCAGAAGGCAAGGTCAGACCAAAGAATTACAAAACGGGAATAATAAAACATAAAAAATAATTGAAAATATATATATATATATATATATATATATAACCTTCTATCAAATTGGCTTAATTTGTATTTCATGGTACCCTTTCTTGTGCCGTTCTCAAGCTTTGGCTCCTTTTGTTTGCAAAATCTACAAAAAGCAAACAGAAAACAGGCAAATTTAAGTTATGGATCATTTTGTATCTACGTTGCTTTAGATAATCCTCATTTCCATAACTGAACACAAGACTATGAAATTCAAATGTATGGAAATTGTTGTTATTTTTTTGTAGTAATTAATGGTACATACGAAGTACTCTATGGGGTATCAAAAGATCTGATGAATTTCCAATCAAATAAAGCATAAAATAGAAACTATAAAAGTTTCTCTTGTACGGGTACTAGAGGGGTGTACCAGTAAAACTTTGTATAGTTTCTATTAAAGGAAATTAGTGGGAATGATTATACCCAGATTACCATAGAAGTATTATATATGGGCATTTTATGATTTATAAATATGACCAATGAATGAGAAATCCAAATAGAATACATGCATGATATGATAAAGCTAGTTAGACCAAGAAGAGGAATAACATACCTAAAGGAAAAAAATAACTATGCCAAGATCAGGCTTCATCTGAACTTGCATTGACATTGGTGGTGAAACTGAATGGTGACATCTGGTACGTCGCATGGAGCGATTCATCCCCTGTGCTAATCTTCACCTTGGAAATGTGCTTGAATTTGTTCCACTCAGAACCATTTTCTCTTTGGTTTGCAATCTTCAGGAGCAGCTCCTCATCACACCAGATTGTTAGCTTATGTGTCATTATGGTCGTCAAGTAATATGGTAGGAATTTCATTTCATAATCACATAACACCATGGTCCATATAGCTTTATGGTTCATTACAGCTTTTAGATTTGGGCAGTGGTTGACTATAATATGCGAGATGCTGGGCAAATTTGAAATCCTCGTCAATTTTGGATTATTAAAAATACGAATATCTTTGATTGATGGGATATTCTCTACAGCAATTAGCTTATCAGCACCATTAATTTCTAGGCACTCCAAAGAAGTAGCATGGAGCAAAAGACCCTCTGGAAGAGATCTCAACTGGGGACAATGATTAATGAATAATTTCTTCAGCTTGGGCATGGCTGGCTGTCCCTTATTCCACTGCCACTCTTTCCAATTGGGCATCTTTTCAAAAATTAGATAATCTAGTTTAGGAAATGCCGGTCTAGCAGAACCACTTATTGTATGAACTATTGGATCTCTGCTTTTGGTATCTCCCTGGATGAACTCTTCTCCCACCCTCACAACTGAATGTGCACCTTCAATAGTAAGCTTATGCAAATTTGGAAGTTGGCCTAACATGGGAAGCACCTCAAAGCAAGCACAATTAAAAATGTAAACTTCTTGCAAGTTTGGAAGGACTGCTCCTAAATTCAACCAATTAGGAAGGCATCTACCAAAGTAACCCCCAATTATAATTAGTTTTACAGAACATGGAGGGAAAAGCTCATTTAAAATATCCTCTGTTTTTATTTTCTTCACGTTAGTTTGGGAAAGTTGTTCCTCCGAGCTCAATGGTGTGTACTCAAGGCGTAAGTATTGCAACAGATTTTTGCTCCTAAGGTTAGCTCTCTCTGCTATGTCCCTATTAGATACTCTCTCTAGGCCAATTAACCTAAGAAAAATGAGTTTTGATAAAGATTCTAACCCATCTAGGCTACTGAATCCCTCCAAACTATTCTTATATGGCACGAAGCCTACTAGATGGGAGAGCTTTTCTAGATTTTTTAATGCCATTGGGATTGCCTTGACATTTGTGTTGTAAAAACTAAGATACCTCAGTTCCCGTAGATTACCAATGCTTGGGGGCACATATGACAATTCTTTGTTGCTTTCACAAGAAAAGAATACCAAATTTCTTAGATTTCCTATGGAATTTGGAATATTTACTAACTTTGTATTACTGACATCTAAGTATCTTAGATGCATGAGGTCACACAAAGAATCTGGTAGGCATGACAATTTGGATTTGGACCAAATGAGATCTATAATACGGAGGTTTGAAAAGGCTTTACACATATCACCAAGTACAATTTCAGGTTCAAAATAAATCAATGTTCTCAATCCTTTTTCCTTTTTAATTATTTCAATATTTACCTCATTTCCTTGTATTGATAGCCTTCGTACTTTCATTGAACCCTCAAACCTAGAAATAGCCTGTCCATCCCGTAATAGACAGTTCTCATATTTTCCTAATTGACATGCGAAAGACCATAAAAGATCATGCATTTTGCATTCACTATGATTATGGAATTTCTTGGTATCTTCCAAAATATTTCGTTGTAGTAATTCTATATAGTACTCACTTCCCAACTCCCAAAAATTTTCATTACCTTGTAAAAATCCTTCTGCTAGCCACATATAGATTAAATTGGTTTTGTCAAACAGAAAATCTTCAGGAAAGAGGGAGAAAAAGATGAAACACTGCTTTAAAGGCAGGGGAAGGTCCTCGTAGCTCAAATAGATTGCCCGATGGACATCTCCAGGTAGCTCTTCGATGGACCACACGTTACTTCTAATAATTGCTTGCCAATTTTCTCTCAAATTACCCTTTGTGCGGAGTACACCTCCTATGCTTTTGATGGCAAGTGGCAGACCATCACATTTTTCAACAATTTGCATCCCAATTTGTCGATGATCTTCAATCTCACTCTCAATCCCATTCGGAAGTACCTATCAAATAATTATATGAAGATGAAGTTAGTAACTTTATATGTTTCTATAACTGAAGTCAAAATTAACGCCCATTGTAATAAAAAATTTAGAGGTATAAAGATTAAAGAATATAGATCAAAATTAGGCCACTAGTTGAAATATAGGGTGCATTTGGATCATTCAAGAATAGAGCTATTCTTGATTAGCTCTACTATTTTTAAACCTTGGTGATCCAAACACAAATTAGCAATTGGGTTAGCTCGATAATATATCTATTATACTAACCCGTGAAAATGGTGGGTTAGCAAGAATAGAGCTAGTGGAGTTAGTGATATTAATAAAATATTTGATCCATCTCAATTAATGTTAGTTTAAATATTAAATTAGTATTAAATAAAATATTTGATTAGTATTAAATAAATATAATATCAAATTAGATTAATTTTAAATAAAATGTTAGATTAAATATCATATTGTAATCATTTAATATTAAATGTAATATAATATTAATTTAAACGTTGTAAATAAATATAATATCATATTAGAATAGTATAAACAAAATATTAAATACTAAATATCATACAATATTATTTTAAATATTAAATGTAAAATAATCTTACTTTAAATATTAGATTAGTATCTAATAAAATGTTAGATAAAGTATAATATAATATTAGTTTAAATATTAAATGTAATATAATATTGGTTTAAATATTAATTTTAATATAATATTAGTGTAAATATTAGATTTGTTTAATCATTATTTTATTCATTCCCTCCATCGCTATCTCAAATATACAATCCAAACGAAATTTTTACTAATCCGAATAGTCTGAAGTTAGTGCTATTCTCAAACAACTCGAGATGAAAAATCTTAAAAAATGCTATATTTGACTGTACCGAAAGAAAAATATGATGTGACATGATAAGATTAAAATTAATTTCATGTGACGTGAATAAAATGGCGGAGGACAGTCACATCACATGATTAAAATTAAAATTTATGTGACATGACTAAAATGATGGAGGACAGTCACGTTATGCGTGGTCACGCTATGATGCTGTGACTATTCGTGTGATGTGATTGATTGTGTTGTATTATTATTTTTCAAATTTAAATAAGTTCAAAGAAATTAATAAAATAATATACATTAAATAAGAGAAACTGCTACAAAATAAATTATAGTTAAGAAATAATGTTGAGAAAATTTGTCATGTAACGTGCCACATGATGTGACTGAATCATTTTGTGTGACGTGACATGATTAAGATGTTGAGGAATAGTCATGTCATGCGACACACAACTTACGTCACGTGATCGATCCACATGCCATGACGTTACACATTATTATTAATTCTGGTTAAGGAGATCTTATGTAACTTAGGAACAAAATGGATGTCAAAAACATAAAATAATGGAGAATATCTAAGCAAGTTTACACGTAATATTAATTCAAAGTAATGTGTATATCATAAAGTGCCATCGTAGTTTTAGAAATACCTGTTTAATTAGTAAGGACCAGCTATCGTCGTCGGATAACTTCTCCACTTGATGTGATTTTGTGGCACTCATTCCATTCGCAACTCTTACATCTCTAGTAGTAACAAGTAACCTACTCCCATGTGCTCCCCTACTCATGGGAGCCCACAACAGACCATCCCAAACTGCTCGGCTCTCGTCCCAAACATCATCGAGAACAAGAAAGAATTTTTTCCCCTCAACGAGACTCCTGACTTTAGGCACCAACACCGATCTTTCATTAGTGTTAGCAGGCTCTTCTCCTGCCTCCCGGATCACACATTTCAACACTTCTTCTCCTTTCACCTCCTTTGAGACACATACCCAAATTTTTAACTGAAATTCATCCTCAATTCTCGAATCATTGAAAATCTTTTTAGCTAGAGTGCTCTTTCCAATACCTCCCATTCCCAAAATAGCAACAACACATACATTTTCTCTAACCCCCTTCTCTTCTTCAGTTAGCCAGCTCACTAGCATCTCTGTATCTTCTTCAATCTTTTCTCCCACAATATCATCTACCACAATCAAGTGATCAGTTTTGCGGTGGATGATTGAGTCCACTCGGCGAACTCGGTCAGAAGGCCCTGGAAGGATTATTGGTGATGCGTTCAGACCTAGATCAGCCCTTCTCTTGGCAATCCCCTCTAATCTCAAATTTATATCCTTTATTTTAGAACCAATCTCATGAGACAAGAATGGATTGCGAAAGCAAGACAACAAAAGGCAGCCACAATGAGCATTTGAAGAGGAATACGAACTGGAGCCCGAAGGAGCTCCTTTGCCTTGATTTGACAAAGGTCAATGACATCATCGGCATCATACATGACATCCTTGAGCTGCATGAGCCAGCGTTCAATGGTCCTGTCGTTGCTCTGCTTCCTCTCGGCATCAGCAAGGACACATTGAATGTCACGAACGGTCTCCCCAAGCTTCTCAATCTGGCCAGGAATGCCCAGCAGCATGCCTACCTCATCGGTCACCATTTGCACGAGAAATTCGCTAAACTTTGATAGGAAGGCATCGAGTATCATCGCCATGTTTGTTTGAATTTGAGCTGCAGCTTTTGCTCAGAGAAATAGAGATTGGAATTATAATGTGGATAGTTGAATAATAGGGTAATTTGGAACTAAATAGTTGGTGGCAATCAGGATGAGCTGGACAAGGAATATTAATTATATAGCATCGATTCTTTGGCACATGTGAAGGCAATCAGGTCTGAATTATTCGTTTCCTTGATTAATGCAATTTTAGTAGCTTTCAGATAAATTAGTAGGTGGAAGACAGAGGTTGGAGAGCGATAGGGCGTCTAGCTACTTTTCATTAAATTATTCATAACTAAACGTCATGATGAAAATTAAAAGAAAAAATCGGTAACCTCAAGTGATGAAAAATTTGAAAAGTAGCCGGCTCAGTCACAATAAACCGCATGACGTTTCCACAGTAAACCGCATCAAACCGTCGGTTTTGGTGACACCAAATTACACTACCATTAATTTTCAAAGTGTTTAAAGTTCAAACAGTCGATCCAAACTGTACAACATGAGCTCCATATTGAAATGTGCTTAGACACAAATTTTACATTTTTTTTGAATTTTTTTACTATTTATCAAGTATTTTGCAAAATCGTTGTTTTCAGACTATTGAATTTTTGTATCCATCTTAATAAATAGTAAAAAAATTCAAAAAAATATAAAATTTAATCTGCAAACATATTTTAATATATCCTACATGTTGAACGGTTTGGATTGACTGTTTAAACTTTAAAAATGTAGAGTGTAACTCGGTGTCACCAAAAAATAGTGTAATTGGATCCCTCCTCATATATATATATATATATATATATATATATATATATATGATGGCATAATTTTAGTGTAGGATACAAATAAATGCATTCAGACTGCTAAAAATTGTTGAATTTTTTTAATTAATACCAAAATAAACAATTGATATGTAGGATACAAATAAATGCATGCGTTCAGAAACATTACATTTAGTATGTTAATTGTACGTTTTGATATTTAGAAAATTGTGTGTTTTATTAAAATATTTGAATACAAGAGTTCAACATGAGTTGTGAACATATGCATTTAGATCGACAATATGTATGGAATAAAATTCCGCAAGATTGAATTCTTTACTCGGTCCAGAGTTAATGAAAATCAAAATTAATATTGTTTGTTTTACTATGTAGTAGAATATATATGGACTCATCTTTTAGGATTAATATTAATTATGCTCCTCTAAAATTGAATGAAATTATTAATTCCCACATACGACAGATAAAAAAAAAGCCGAATTTTATTTAAGCTAGCACCCTAATTAATTAAAATTAAACAATCACCACCCAAAACTCCATATTTCAAATTTCTTACTTTTTGTGGGCATATTTGACAATTTGTATTTAATTTTTAAATCAAACAGTGGAGATGAATTAATTCAATAGATTAACTTTTGAGTTAATAAACTCAAAGAATACCTGTTCGTACTCCGTGCACCGAAAGTAATCCATCCACTACCACTCCCACCAAAATAGAATATGGACTCATCTTTTAGGATGACATATCAAAAGAAAAAAAAAATGCTGAAGTCCCCACATCATGTGCACTGAGCTGTCACGCGTAGATTTCAAGACAAATATTTGTTCAAAATGACTTGTATACATATACATTCACACAATATATACATGTTTGTTATTAAATTTTTCGAAACAAAAATTATTTTTTTTGTGTTAAAAATTTAAAATTGAACAAAATAAAATTCAAAATTGTTCTTACTACGTAGGAGAAAATGGACTCATCTTTTAGGATTAAGCTCCTCCAATGGTATGAAATTTATTAATAGTCCCTACAGCATTTTGATTTGGAAACTTGATTGGTATGAATCCAATCCGACGGTACAGATGAAAAAGAAAATACTGAAGGCCTCTTGAAGGAATCCTTCTCTTGCTTAGTTTTCCGACAATGCAAAATAATGTATTTTCCTTCATTCTATGCAACAAGCATGCAGCGCAGGATGAGGTCCGAGGTGCAAGGAACCAAACAATCACATGCAGAGAATATTTCGAGTACATTGTAAATCACCTCTACGAACGCGGATCGGATGTATATTAATTCTTTGTATTTTGTGTAATTGATTCAGACGATCACAAGATATTTAGTACTGTCATCAACTGCTCATTTGTATTTATTTCATTAGTTAGTTAAAACTCAAAGGCAGATCTGCACCAAGCTCCTCATATATATGGTACTAAATAATAATAGAAAAATTACTAACAAACAACGCAGTATCATGCACACATGTGCTTTCATTAGTATTGAGTTATGACCCTTTTTATCATGTAAATAAGTTTATACACTTTTTTTTTAAAGTTTAGTATAGTGTTTTTGGTACTTAGATCTAGGATTTTTATTTGAATTCAAATTTAGAGTTTCATTTGAATTTAGATCTTGGATGTCATTTGATTTGCTTTTAAATATGAATTATACACGGTTTTAAATAAAAAACAATGTAGGATTTGTGTTTTTATACACAGTTTTACTTTAAAAATTGTGTATGATGTGTTTTGGCGAACAAAATTGGCAAAAAAAAAAATATAAATTATACACAATTTTAATAAAAAAAATAGTATAGAATTAGTGTTTTTTATACACATTTCTAGAACTATGAACAATTTATCAATCTTATTGTACACGACTCCCATTGACACAATTCGAAAACCGTGTATAAGCCAATTTTTTGAACATCTATAGTAGCATTTTCTATAGTAGAGGAAGCTAGTTAGAAGTGCAAATGGATTGGATACGGATCGGATAATGGTAAAATCATGCTCGTATCTGCTTTTATTTTTCGGATACAGATACAGATCGGATATTGAATATTCATAGATATATACGTAAATATTTTCATAATATATATTCAATATGGTATATATTTACTATTTGGATATGGATAATTAAAATTCAAAAACATATTCGTATATGTATCCACACGGATATCAGATATCTGTATCAAATTTTCAGATACGGACTTGGATACGGTCAGATATTATTCGATCCGTTTGCACCCCTAAAGCTAGTGATGTCATTGTTGATGAAGACTAAACCCCAACTATTTTTCATTAAATGAAAAAAGGACAACCTAACCGTGCCACTAGAAAGATTCCTTTCTATAATGTATATCTTCTTTCGAAAAGAAGGATAGCCTACTGCCTACCACAGTGAGATTGCACCTTCCGAATCATTTATTTGTATAGTGTATTTTCTTCAAATATTCTTCGTACTGTTGCCCCAAAATATTCTCTTTTATCCACGCTGTGAATTTTGACAACATTTTTTCCTATTTTTGGAATACAAATCAAGGTTTTTTTTTTTTTTTTTTTTAAATATTCGAGTTTCTGATCTGATTCGGTCAATCCTACCAATTCATTTTATTCACATTCCATAGTAAATTTACCAATTCCGCATCAGATTTCAATTTTCAGAAACATGTGAATGACAATTAATGAAATACGTTTGGGTATGGGAATAAAAAAGGTTGATTCGCTACCAATCTAAATGTAAATGTAAGATACTGAATGCATGTTTTCCGAAAGCGTGCGTTTAGAAAGTTGTTTTTTGTAATTTCCAAAATTCTGTGCTATAAATATAATGCTTGAACACATCATGAGTTCAAAATGACTTGTGAACCCATGCATGTATACATTAATTTTCAGACAATTAATATATGAAGTGCTGTTCAATTTTTTAAATCAAAATTATATTATTGTTAAATTTTTAAAATAGTGATCATAGGCAAAGAAGGATAATTCCATAAGACTCAGTCCAGTATATAATCTATTAGTTTGTGAAATGCTAATGCATGTATGCCCTCTTAACTGAAAGAGAAACTTTGGTTTGCACTTGTTACTGTATTATGTAATTTGCCTATAAAATTATCCGATGAGGTAACTGGTACTTTCATCACTGTATATATAGCCCAATATCCTCCTATTCTCCAAAACCGCAATGTCAAAATTTTATAAAATATAATAGGTAGACGATCGTGCAATTCACAGACGACAATTATTTGCATAATCAAATAAAGCTAATAATTAAGAGCATATCAAATCATTATCTTCCAAGTTTTACCATAAAATTTGGTTGATGGTCGATGCTTACATGATGTAACATATATAAAGTAATTAATAAAACAACTAATGACAGGAAAAAAAAAATTGTTAATGACAATAAAAAAAAAGTTGCATGATATCATCATTATTTTTAAGTTCAGTTGTAGAAAATATTATAAAATAAGAGAGAAAAACAAAGAAATAGTATCTGAGATTTTGATATATATATATATATATATAGAAGAATCGATAAAAAAAATTACCGATCCAAAAGTTCGGATCATTAAAAATTTATACGATTCAATTTTTTTTTTTTACTGAATTAATGCACTGTACCGTAGGGGAAGGTTGTGGCTGAAATATTCGTATCCTCTGTATTAACTCAAAAGGAATCTTTTCAGTTAATGCATATCAACTATCCGATATACATGAGTTAATGCAGAGGATACGTGGTTGTTGCGGCTTGTACTCCTTTCCTTCCTTGCTTTGATCCTCTGTTTCAAATTCTATGGTTTCTTCTGTGTAACAAGTTACTGACGAATGTGTTGAGTGATACTGACCCGTTACACAAGAAGTAATGAAAAAATGTCACAGAAAATCATGTATTCTTTTCAAGTGAAAAAAGGTTTTGATCTCCAGAATTTTTAACTATTCAAAATTCTACCGATTTTTCTATGCATAGCCCTTATTTATGATATTGTCTATAAATAAAAAAAATCTCCCTAAACAGGCACTTCATATCAACCAAAATTGTAACAAGACCAAAGGCTTTAATTCCACAAACGACCTTCTAGTGGAACAATTATTTGCAAGGTACCTTGAATGACTCAGTACTCCACCGAACTCGTATTGTCCGCATTAATTCAAAAGAGAATTTTTAAGTTAATGTATAAGGACCATCCTATCTGCTCTGAGAATCGTGCAGACGTAGTCCGTATTAATATTAAAAATTCCTTGACAATCCGATTAACTTTATTTAAAATCAAACGGTGGAAATGAATTAATTCAATAAATTTACGTTTGAGTTAATACAAAGGATGCGTGTTCGTACTCCACCGAAAGCAGATAAGATATGTTTTCCCGTAATAGTCTAATTAAAAGTTGCGCAATACAACATTGACGAATACTTCTAATTGTGACTTGAAGTTCCACCAAAACTAATCAGTAAAATAATAGTAGATGTTTACGTTGTGTCGAACAACCCTGATCTCATATTAATGGTGAGCTGGAAGATAAGAGATTGAAGAGCGATAGCACCTTCACCAGCTCTAATCAAATGCATCATCACCTAATTAATTATTGACCCTAGCTAACGTTCATATATAACAAAACAGAGAAGCTAGTTTTCGATTGACACAGATTTATCTGCCATATCATAGACTAATATATTTCTTTTTAAAGTCTAAACAGACAATTTGAATCAATTAATATGATGTCCCAATAAAAAATGTGTTGCCTCGACTACTCAGCAACTACACTTGGCACATGCCTTTGTCCACAAGGTAAATTCTTCAACTTTTAGTAATTATAAAAAAGATTCTCATCATGTAGATTACGTGCTTGTAGTAATTCCTATCTGCTTGTAGTTGTCTTCTCCTTTCTGCAAATCTGATAGGTTTAGCATAGTTTTGAAAGCCTTTAAGGCTATAGCATGTATTATCCTTATTTGGTGAATAAACTTCATTTGAAATTACATTTTTGCTTGTTCTTCTTTTTTGTTTTGATATCTTATCCTTTGATCTTCTTTCTTTTCTGTTTCATTCTTTAAAATTGCTGTTTTGAAGCATAAAGGAGAGAGCTCTTTGCTTATGCATAGAGCTTGATGATCAAATCCCCTTCTTTTCTCTTTTTCTTCATTGTTTTTCAAATAAAAAAAAATGTATATACAAAAGCTTATAGTAAGGCATGATATAGGATTATACTTTAGCTAAATAACAATGTTTTTCATGCTTGATCTCGGTTTCAACACAAAATATACATAGTTAATGCATATATGCATGTATATTTTTGAATATTTTCTCTCTTTCTTCTTTCTTTCCTTCTTTGCCTCTCTTGAAAGCTTAAGCAAAGCAAATATAGGCTAAGATGTGTGTAGTAGAGCCAGCTGGCATCCTTGCACATCAGATTCTTTAGATGCTTTGTTTAGACTTTCAATTAAGGGAATAATGTTACTTAACAAAAAATTATCACACAATGAATGTTTAAAGTTGAGTCAGCTTGCATCCTTTACAGTTCCTTAACCTAATGATCATTTGATAGGTCCAATGGCAATAAAATAAACCAAGAAATACAAGGGGGTATGCTGTCAAAATGCTAATTTACTTCATATTTGTCACACTCCGTGACAACCGGTCACGTATTTATACGTAAGGCGTAAGGATAAAACACACATTATCAATCAAAACATATATACTGCCACAAACGTATATGCAAATCACAAATCACATATTTAATCAAAGGACATAAATGAACACGGCTATTATATAAATGTTTTATAGCTATGTTCATTTTATGGTTTCAAGTAAAATAAAATGGATAAACTGGCAATATGATAAATATCCTCGCTTTGTCTTATTGTATTTTCTCCTCTCCTTGTTTAGCCTGGTTATCTTTATCACCTAGACCCACATAAATAAAGTGATACGGATGTGAGCTCGAACAAACTCACAGTGCGGATTTTTAGTTCTGTTCTACACAACATACTTTACAATTTTGAAGGAACTAGGTATATGAAGAAAGATTGGTACTCGTGAATTTTGTTCTATCTTCTCTGCAAACCTATTTTATGTCGGTACTTAAATTGCCGAAATAGACAAAATAATGAGACATTTTCTGTGGCATGATACGGTGTCTCCACAAAATAAAGGAAGATCGACTTAGTGAGTAGGCAAATGGTGTGCATGCAAAAGAAATTATGAGGGCCAGGAGTCGTATACATGTACCAGTATTGAGACATTTTCCCGCTAATTCCTAATTATTGAGCAGTTCATTATTTGGCAGTACATTCGAGTTATTGGTAGAGATGTACCAGTACATTCTGGTTCCTATTAATTAGGAATAGCAGGAAAGTATTTCTGGTTCGATCTATTTCTGGCGCAAAGGAGTTACTGAAATATTTGTACCAGTGCTAGACAAACATGATTCGGTATGGTCAATTTGGCAATACCTATTCCATAAAAACCAAGATCACATTTACAGTCGACAAACATCATGTTCCAGTTCTGACCGGCTGTATCACAGTTCAGAAATGTGGAGATGTCACAGCTGTATCACATATGATGAGGAAATTTGGAGATATCATTACACATCTCCCTTCTATGAGCACAACATATGATGAGGAAATTTGGAAGGGGCAGCTTCAGGGGTAATTTCAGTAAAAAAAGTGTTTACTTTGCAATGAAGGATGGCCCCCGCTCAAGGATACATCATGTAAATAAAATTTGTTCACTGAAACACCTCCTTATTAATCGTGCAGTTCATCACTTCAAGAGAGAGACGTTCGACAATTTTTCACGGGGCAACATAAACAGATACAAGAGCTGATGGAGGAAATCATGCTGCAACTAAGATACAGCTAGAGCACAAGCACAAACTTAAATCTTACATGCTAGTCCTACAATATTTTCTGATTTTAGTTTTGTTTTCTAATTAACTTGTGCTGGTATGGTAACCATACAAACAAATATCAATCAGACTTCTTATCAGATCAGAACAGATTTAACAATTAATTCAGACTTATTCTCCAAAACATAACTTACTGAATATCAGACAGACCTTTCAAAAAAGATTATAGAATATAGACCTTTTCAGAATAGATTCACAGAAATCAGACTTTTCAATTTTCAGCTAGCAGTTCATAAACCGAGAGTGCCAATATCGTCAGAAAGAACCATTCCTACGGGACAGGTGTAAACGCAACGTCCCTGATTTGCTCGATATCAATCTTCAATTTCAACAATTGAGCCAAGTCGGCCTTTGCCATATCAGCACTCCATAAAAATTTGCATTGGTAGCCCCTCCTCAAACTCAACATATGGACATGCCAAGGGCTCATCGTGCTTGCCCAATTCCCACCTATAATTCAGAATAAAATGATGCAAGAAGACTGCTAATTCCATCTTTACTAGCTCTGCTCCACCACACAAACGATCACCACCTCCGAATGGCATGAATTCTACCGCGCTTGCTGACTTGTTCTATATGTAAAAAAAAAGAATGATCCTATTAGTTGAGTTTTAGTGTGATCTAGGATATGTAAACATTAGGGACCTTTGTGTAAAACTTATTTTGAAGTTGTACCCATACGTACCAGTGAATTATTCAAACATTTGTACTTAGGAAGCCCCGTCACTTATATATTGGTAAAAGAAATATTAATGGAAACAAATATTATGTGCTTATTAATACAACTTCCAAACAAATTGTGGCCTGATTTATTCATGATTTTTGCTCATTTATTTGGGTGCAATGCTTGTTCTCTTTTTTCTTTTTCATTTACTGACCTGACACCTCCAAGGATTGAAATCTTGGGGATCTTTTTGAATTGATCCATCCAAATGAACAGCAGAAAGAATTTGAAGTACCTTCCAGCCACGTGGTATGTCATAACCTTCAATATTTAATTTATAATTTGGTGTGTTACAGAATGATTATTTTCACAAAAATATGCCAAATACTTGTACTTTTACGGTTTTACCTTGGTAATGCACATCTTGAATGGCTTTCCTAGGCAGGAATTTAATAACATTGCCAAGCCTCAAAGTCTCCTTCACAACCTTCACCGACCAGCAAGCAAATACTATTATTTAAATTATTTAAATTATTTAAATTATTGTAATTAGTATTATATAGTACTGTTACTTGATAGAAAAATCTAGATTAAGAGCGAATACGTACACATTCTGTGAACTTCATCTCCTTGTAGTCTTCCCAATTTAAGTTAGTTTCTCCTCTTTCAGTCTTTTTTCTTGCAATTCCGAGGTGCTCATCCTAATCCACAAATTAGAAATATTTATCAAAAACTCCTGATTTGTACAGAAGCTACAAACTTAACTATACTTCCTTCTGTAAAAGAAAATCACTTTGGACTTTAAATTGTAGTCGTATTGATTACAATTTTAGTTAACCAGAAAAACAAGAAATTAGAGACTGCTCTGTATTCCCAAAAAAAAGTTTAATACCGAGAAATGGTTTCAAGTAAGAATGAATTACATAAGAAGTACAAGTAATTCACGAGATGGGGAAAATAAATGTATTGCTTTTTGTTTCTTTTTTCCTGCTGTCAGACATATGCTGAAATTAATATTGGTGCGCCAAATAGTTGTGCAAACCAGGAGGTTCGCCAATTCAATCCGCACACCCGGTGCGCCACATCAATTCGCGCACCCACTAGTGCGCCAATCCACCTCGTGGATCCAGATTGGTTGGTGCGCGAATTCAATTCGCGGGAGTGGTAATTTTTGAAAAATCCAACGCCAGGTGTCGTTTATTTAATTATGGTTTTTGAGGGTGTTAAAAAAAAAAATTCGATTTTTTGGGAAAGGCTTCACACTGAGCCCATAGGTTTTACTGGGCCATAGGCCCTAAAACAGAAAACACGTCAGTTAATTAAATCAAATATAGGAGGAAATTAATAAAGGGTAAGAGTGCCCTACATGTATTCCAAAAACACAAATTAATCACGTACATTGCAATTTGATTGATTTTTTTTTATTTCTATGAAGTTTTCATATAGTTCAGCTCTCTTCATAAAATGTTAGATGTGTGCTTGTATTCTAGTGATTAAGACTTTATTTTATTCTAGAGAGGTTTTGAGTTCAAATCCCACTATCTACAAATTAATAATTATGTATTTTAAAATTTAGTCTCCCCAACTAAATTTTATAGTTTCCTCCCTGGTACCAAAAATTCAAAACCTTAATGAGGAAACTGTGAAAAAAACCCAACTACTGTATCTCAGCATTTGTTTCAACACTTAATAGCCTTTGAGAAGACCACACACATCGTTCTTATCTTTAAGTACTGGTACCAAAAAGACATTTCAAATTAGCCTTCTAATGCTCTGCAAGATACGATACTCTGCATAGTGATCATATCAAGATCCACTTATTTCCGTCATATTCCCTGTCCAATAATTCAGTAAAGCACAAATTAATTAGCACTATGGTTTGTCTCACAGAGGGTACAGTACTACAGTATGACCACTAAAACTAACATCATTTCTGGGTGTGTGGTAATGTTAATGCAAACTGAATTATATCGAGCCGCCCAACCCTCCCTTCCGTGATTCCGCCTCTCCCACTCCTACTAAAACTCACCCTCGATACAATGATACCCTTCTCCCTCTCTCATCTCTAAGATTCGTGCACAATGCTTTAAATTTCGAGCACGCTGTTTTGATTTTCGTGTGCACAGATCCTAAGATGGATCGAATGGTCATGGAATTCGTTGAACCTTAAAAGTAGATCTAGTGGGCATCGACCCACTCCGTTCTCCATCATTAGTGAGGCCATGGCACTACACACAGCACAAATTGGTTGTTCGTGCCACAGATCAATATCATTATTTTTAAAGTTTGAACCGTCGATCTAAACCGTTTAACATGATTTCTATTAAAATATTTAAATTCATACCAAATTTTATTATTGTATGAATTTTTTTTATATTATGTTTTTAGATCTGTAAAAAAATACTAATTTTTAGTAGTTTAGAATTTTTAAATCAAGTAATTTTCTACTTTTTAAAAAATTGTAAAAAAATATAAAGTTTGATCTGGTGGGCATCGACCCACTCCGTTCTCCATCATTAGTGAGGCTATGGCAGTACACACTGCACGAATTAGCTGTTCGTGCCACAGATCAATATCATTATTTTTAAAGTTTGAACCGTTGATCTAAACCGTTTAACATGATTTCTATAAAAATATTTAAATTCATACCAAATTTTATTATTGCATGAATTTTTTTTATATTATGTTTTTAGATCCGTAAAAAAATACTAATTTTTAGCAGTCTAGAATTTTTAAATCAAGTAATTTTATACTTTTTAAAAAATTGTAAAAAAATATAAAGTTTGATCTGGTGGGCATCGACCCACTCCGTTCTCCATCATTAGTGAGGCTATGGCACTACACACTGCACAAATTGGTTGTTCGTGCCACAGATCAATATCATTTTTTTAAAGTTTGAACCGTTGATCCAAACCGTTTAACATGATTTCTATTAAAATATTTAAATTCATACCAAATTTTATTATTGTATGAATTTTTTTATATTATGTTTTTAAATCCGTAAAAAAATACTAATTTTTAGTAGTCTAGAATTTTTAAATCAAGTAATTTTCTACTTTTTTAAAAATTGTAATTTTCATCATTTGATCAAGACCTAATGGTCCTAATTATACGTGACAACGTGCCATGCTATAACTAAATCTTTCGCGTGACGTGCCGTGTCAAAGTTTCAAAAGATAGTCACAGCATAGGACACGCAAGTCACGGAAGAAACACGTACTGTGCCGTTCCGTACTGTAACCGTGCCGTTTGTAACGGAACCGGCTCCATCATACTATTTTTGCTACTATGTTTGTATGTACTCAATTAATGACTGATAAGAATATAATATTAGCATCATTCATCGCTCTGTTTTCACCCTAATTTGCACGGCTTGCATAAATAAAATAAAACTAATAGTCCAACATTTGAACGACTTTTGAAGGTTTGCACGGCTTGCAATGTATAAATCAAAATTAATAGTAGGCAGAGTAATAAGATTTTCTAGTAGTTTTTTGTGTGGAGTTTATATAGTCCAAATTTGGATGATCGATTATGTGTAAATCAATATATAATTAAAGATTTCATATTTAGTCTTTCTCAAAAAATAAATTTTTTTTTTGAATAATATATGTATTATGTCTGTATTACATTTTTTTAGAAACTCTCAAAGTTATTTTAAATTTGACGAATAGTACAAACAATATTTTTGACCAAACAATGTATATGATTTGTTTAAATAATAGGGATCGACTAACTGTGCCCAAGCCCTTGAAGTTCCAGAGTGCAAAGTCCTTGGTGTTTGGTCATATAATTTTAAACTTATATATATATATATATATAGAGAGAGAGAGAGAGAGACAGACAGACAGACAGAGAGAGAGAGAGAGAGAGACAGACAGAGAGAGAGAGAGAGAGAGAGAGAGAGAGTTGTAGCCTAAGATAGTTTTTTGTGTTTTTGCATTGTAGGCTGTGGCTTTTTCTTATTTTACTCTGTTGTTACAAATTATGCTGGTCTTTGACAGCTAATGTAAACAAACTCATTTAAATTCAATAAAAAAACGCACCTGGCAGCCTCTGCTAGGTTTTCAAACGAGAGAGAGGCTATCATGCATGCTTTGTGAAGTAAAAGGTGTTAAACTTTCCATTTATATCTTCATTTTCAAAGTTCAAACAGTCGATTCGAACTTCTCAACATGATCGTCATATTGATATGTGCTTGGAGGCCAAATTTTCAAAAATTATAAAAAAAATAGTGAAATTTTTCCAAAAAAATATATAATTTGTTGACATTTGTTTTTTTTTTTCCAAAAAAATTTAAAAAATCATTATTCTGTGAATTTTTATGACCTTTTTTTTATTTTTTATTTTGTTGTCAATGTTTCAGAATAACATATGAGGTGTGTCTGCCACCGCTTGTTTATGTTCTTGAAGGCTCCACTGCTCTGAGATTTTGAAGGTCACATGGAGCACTTCGTCGTGTCGAACACTTGGAGGCTATTAAGAAGTACGACAGGCTAAGCCCTTGGAGAGGTCATGCCGTCATGCATATATATGGAGCACTTCGTGCCTTCGTGGTGACAACCCTTGGAGTCTATATGGTACACTATCTAATGGGCGGAGCCCTTGGAGGTCATATTCATGGATGCTTTTTTTTTTTAAGTTAATGTTGTAAATCAAGACACTCAACTATTTAATATTTACAATGGATTCTCCGTATTCGGAACATGTGAGTTCTCACATAGAGGGCATTGCCTAATTTGTCACTGGTTCTCTATCCATGCATGTCTTTATTGCAACAAATTAACGGGCGATAGGAAGGATTATGCATTCTCTAATTTTTTTCGGGTCTCTTGTAATATGTCGTTATCTATATGATGTCAAAATGGCTTCCAATGTGAAACGTGGACTAGTTGTGAAGGACGTTGTTAGCCCAATGGGGGCCATATATATCATTATAACGGTTTTGGGTGTGTAAACAAATCGATATGAATTATTTATTTGAGTTATTTCTAGTAATCATGTGAAAGTAGTTGTCTTTCGTTTTATATATGAAAATCGTTAGCAACAATTTATTTCGAATTGTTAGACTGTTGTAGTACACGGATTGCCAACCAGGTATATATACAAACCGTTGTGACTTTAAGTTTGTATAACCAACCATTTCCACAAACCGTTTAACAAGTATCATTCACTATGTTCCAATAGTAATATGAATGAGACTAGTCTCGATTAATCTACATCCTCTCAGGTACATGAGGGAGTAAACTACTACCAGCTAACCAAACAAAAATAAATTTGGTACCTATTTAAAATATAAGGGGATCTATGTTGAGATTTGTGCCTAGCAATTCAAAACGGAGACTCAGATGCCATTCTACACGTACGTACTGTCAGGTTTTGAATTGGATTTGAATTCAGTAGTCTCACCGTGGCATGGTGTATGAACTGGACCATAAGTTTGTGAAAAGCATAGGGTGTATGGAAGTGCATGAGCATCACTAGTATCGTCACATTCAAGTTCCGCATGTGTTGTCCGGTCAGTATATTTGGGCCGTTGATGGCACAATTTCGCTGCTCTTTATGCAATCCGGTGTGAAATGTGTTTTTACTTAATTTAATCCCTGTAAGTTTATTGACAACAATATTCTAAGAATATCCTTGTCACATGGACAATAACCATCCATGTACATATTGGACTTCAATTAATTAACAAGACCTTAGACCGTTGGCTCTTTTGAAGTCATGCCTCAAGTATTATAAATGGTTACCAAGGCATATAACCTTTACCAACTCCCAAAAGACTAAGGCACCTAACTAAACCCTACAATAAAAAATTGGACGCCAAATATACAAATTAAATGATGATCAACACCTTAGTAAATGCCCTTTTGAATCCTTCTCCACTCTCATTTTCCGGCGCCATCCTTATTTTTACCTTGTTATTTGTATTCCAGAAATACCATACAAAGAAAATTGACATTTCAAAACAAAACCAACTCCCTCCTGGACCAATTGCTTGGCTGCTTGTCGGTTGTCTCCCGGCAATGCTCCAACAGAAATCTGTTTCTCGATGGATCCACCTCCTCATGAAAGATATGAACACAGATATTGCATGTGTTCGTATTGGCAAAGTTCACGTCATATCAATAACCTGTCCTAAAATTGCGCAAGAAGTACTACGAAAGAAAGATGCAATATTTGCATCAAGGCCAACATCTGTTGCCACAAACTTGCTTCGTGGAGGTACTGCTTTATCCCCTTTTGGTGATCAATGGAAGAAAATGAGGAGGATTCTGACTTCAGAAGTTATATGTCCAGCAAGGCACCATTTGTTGTATGATAAAAGAGCTGATGAGGCAAACCACCTTGTGCCATATGTGTACAATTTGTGTCAAAGTTCAAAAGACATTGACATGAGAGTTGTTACATGGCATTATTGTGGGGATGTGACTCGTAGGCTAATGTTCAACAAAAGGTACTTTAGTCATGTGATGCCTGATGGAGGCCCTAGCGCCGATGAAATAGAACACATAAATGCTATCTTTGATTTACTCAGATGCCTGTTTGCCTTTTGCATATCTGACTATATTCCAAGTTTGATAGGTTTAGACTTGGATGGTCATGAAAAGATTCTAAAAGGCGCACAGAAGACGTTAGACAAATTGCACAACCCCATTATTGAAGAAAGAATCAAACTTTGGAGGCAAGCTAGCAATGATAGTGAAAGAGAGACTCAAGACTGGCTGGATGTTTTAGTTTCACTTAAAGATGCTGATGGACGATTCTTACTTACTGCAGAGGAGATCAAAGCACAATCTATAGTAAGGAAACATCAAAACTTTAATTACAGTGATCTTTGTTACTTCTACAACTTTATGTAGTTAACTTTTCAGAAAAAAAAATTGTCCCCCAAAATTTCCAACTATAACGAGTTCTTTTCAATTTAAGATAAATTACAAGTAAAAGAATTTAACCTGTTTGAGTCTGATAAAAAATTCTAGCATATATATTACCAAGACTCTCAAATATAATAACTGCATTAGACTTGTCCGTTCTAATTTTCAATGGACCTTTTGGACAGGAACTCTTCCTTGCCAGTGTTGATAATCCATCGCATGCGGTAGAATGGATTCTTGCACAGATGATGAATGACCCCAATGTTCTTCAAGAAGCCACAAATGAAATTGATAGTGTGGTTGGCAAAGAAAGACTTGTCGACGAATGCGACATCCCTCAACTTAACTACCTCAAAGCCTGCATTAAAGAATCAATACGTCTCCATCCGAGGGTGTCATTTAATCCTCCACATCAAGCCATGGAGGACACCACAATTGCAGGTTACTTCATCCCCAAGGGCAGTCATGTGCTTCTAAGCCGACTTGGGTTAGGCCGAAACACTAAAACTTGGGAAGAACCTCTGAAGTTCAAGCTTGAGAGGCACTTGACTGACAAGTGTTCAGAAGTGTTACTTACTGATCCAGAATTGCGTTTTATAACATTTGGCAGTGGAAGGCGCAGTTGTATTGGCCCCATTCTAGGCACAAATATTACTGTAATGTTACTTGCAAGACTTCTTCAGGCGTTTACTTGGAGTAACCCATCGGGTTTTTCTTCAATTAGTCTCATGGAAGCACATGATGGGACTGCCCTTGCTGAACCTTTAGTTTTGCATGCTCAACCACGTTTGACCAACTTATTTAACAACTAAGCCGATCAATCGGTCATGGTGACTTAAAAGTTCAGTTTATTATGTTAGGGTTTGAGTCATTAATTGTGTAAAACATGTTTCAGTTGTCTTTTGGTCACATCTTACTTATTTACTCGATAGAGTCAGTTTGGTTGGTTTGGTTATGTTAGTGGTATTATCTAGGCCAATTGTGTAAATAAAGTATCTTGTTTATGTTTTATGAATAGTATGTAATTCTGTCTCATAATAAATTATCAATTGTAATGTGTTATAAATAGATAATCGCAGAATTTTAAGATCAGAATTATAGCAATGGAAATTATTAAATTAAATTGATCTTGGAGGTTCCTTTTACATCTAGTTCTTCAAATCCCTCTCGTAGTTTGTTAAACATGCTTTCTTTGTGTCTAGCCTCTGAGAATGCTAGTAGACACAATATAGCGATATACCGAACGTGTCTCACTTATTCACAACCAAAGTATCTAGTACTCGCGAGTCAGGATTATTTCTTTTTGGGTATCTGAACCTAACTATCGGAAAATTCAATTTCGTTTGTTTTAATTGTGAGGTCTGTTCAAAAACATCTATTTGTCCTGTTCACTTCACATTTACTTTGCCTCACTAGGCGGTACATCTAGCTTTCCACTTAGTCTTGGCCGTCCCACTAGGTGGTGCATCCAGCTTTCCGCTAGGTCTTGACTATCTCACTAGGCAGTGCATCAGGCTTTTCACTAGATATTGACCCGTGACAGGACTGTTTTCGCATACAGTTATGTTAACGAGGGGTCTAGTCGAACACCAGACCCAATGTATACATCCCAATATATGAAGTTAAGTTCATTAATGGAATTTTTATGTCATGTATATAATAATTATGAGTGGTATGACTTTAAGTTAACAAAGAATGACAAATTAAAGTGTGTGTGTGTGTATTTGGAAACGTGCAAACATTGCGCTTCAAATATCCACATCTTAATCCTAAGAAATTGCAATCAGGGAGGCGTGAGCTATTAAAAAATAGGGAGAATTTCTTGTGTGCCCATGCAAATTTTCTAAATAGCCAATATCTCCATCAAAATATCATAATATTCAATATATATCTGCATTAAAAATAAACATTATTTCTTCTACTTCTTTTATTTTTATTTTTATTTCTTCTAAATAGCCAATAAACATTTATTTATTTTTATTTTTTGAAAACCCGTAGAGGCTACCAGGAGTATAGAAAAAGACGTGTTTAGCACTACAAATCCTAAGCCCCAAACATCAAGATCTCACATTATTTAATTACATATTGCAGCCACAGCAATACATCCTTTCTATCCCCTTTTAGTTATTTAACATATTTTTTAAATATTTTAAATATCAAATTGACAATTATGCTCTTTTATTTTAACAATTCATCATTAACAATGTAATTGCAAGAACTTACGTGATAATTTCAGCAGTTAACATTTTACAAAGATTGCCTACAAATTAACTTCTTCATTTACGAAGATATACCTCTTATAAGAAATGAACAATGAAAGATGAACTGGTTTTTACAAATAGTTTTTACATTTTTGTAGGTGAAAATTTAGTCACATGAGAAAAAAAATGTCGTATCAAGATCAAGTGCTGAAACAGAGTTGCGAGCTATGAAATCAACTGCACATTAATTAACTATGGATTAGATAAGTATTAGCTTATTTGTATATTACAAATCATAAACCTATGAAAATGTTTTGTGATAATAAAGTGGCAAGACATATTACATTTAATCTGATTTTTCATGAAAGAACCAAACACATTGAAATCGACTGTCATTTTGTGCGATACAAAATTCAAGCAAAATAAATTGAGACACCATTTGTAAAGAGTCAAGATCATTCTTCACAAATGGTGTCTAGAATCAGAACCATTTTGAGGGATTACAAACAAATAAATTAGAATTGATTGACATTTACAATCTTAACTTGAGGAGAAGTGTTAAAAATAGTAATGAAAAATAAGAATAATCTCACAATATCATCATAAATCAAAATCAAGAGCCAAAGATTTAAGAACTAATTTCTTGGGTATCCTTAAAGAGTTACTTCAATTTCTTATTTGTCCCTCTACTTTGTATTATATTCAATATCCCCTTCAATTCTTTTAATGCCTTTCTATTTACTCTTAAAGTTAATTACTCTTATTTAAATAGTGTTAAAACCTATCTTTTCCCATTATACCCTTGCTCTTATTCAAAGTTTATCTATCTCTTTGTTTGCTTACTTAAGAGGCACAAATGCTAACCATGATTTAAGAAACAATATTGCTGAAAAGATTTTTAACAAGCCTTCTGATTTGGATGAGAAATAACTAGATATCCAAGATGCCCCACATGATAGTTTAGAGGTAGAACGTAGTTTTTGAACTGCAAGGGGATGATGTGTTTCTTCACCACGGGATATAAGAACAAGTTTGCTATGATTTGGCTTGTCCCTGCCCTGCTCTCTGCACTAATTTTTGCTAGTAATTCAAAATATGTGCGATAATTTGTCCATAATTTGTCATGCATATATCAATACAAGAATATTCAAATAAAAGTTGATCTCCTTTTCGACTTTGATGATCATATCAACCAATTGAATTAAGCAAGCAAACGACGTTGAGTAAAATATTCTTTAGATGATGGTAAACTTTGGAGTTTCAAGTGAAATAATACTCGAGGAATCTTTCATTCAATATTGTTTCCTAAATTTCAAATGAAGATTTTACGGTTTTATCTCACTTGCTTAAAACTGTTCCAAATGAATCTCTACCATAGGTCTGTCACCACCACACAGGAACAAAAGAATTGGAGTAGAAGTCACCGCAAGAAAAACAAGAGTGGAGCAGAAGGAAAAGAACGAGAGCACGGGAAAGAAGAGACATATGAACTTTGAATAAGAGCAAGGGTATAATGGAAAAAAAATAGATCTTAATTAGTACTATTTAAATAAGAGTAATTAACTTTATGAGTAAATAGAAAGACATTAAAAGAGTTGAAGAGCATATTGAATATAATAAAGAGTAGAGGGAAATTGAAGAACTCTTTTAAGGGTACATGAGAAATTCACCCAAGATTTAACCAATCATAGTATTTAGCATCACAGCTTGTAATTAGAGACACCTTGATATATTGCTTTAATGAGAGAATACAATGTAATTAGGAAAGCCAGATATCAATGTAATAGGAAAGTATAACGGCTAGTACAGAAGATGTGTATAAATAGAGCTAGTATTTGTAAATAGAATCAAACAATATTGTAATCAATAGATACAAATATTATTCATAGTTTTCCAGATTTGGGTCATAATAGTATGCAACTCCCATTCATTGGCCAACTATATTTAGGCATGTTTACTAATCATAAAAACTTGCATTGGTAGCCCCTCCTCAAACTCAACATATGGACATGCCAAGGGCTCATCGTACTTGCCCAATTCCCACCTATAATTCAGACTAAAATGATGCAAGAAGACTGCTAATTCCATCTTTACTAGCTCTGCTCCACCACACAAACGATCACCACCTCCAAATGGCATGAATTCTACCGCGCTTGCTGACTTGTTCTATATGTAAAAAAAAGAATGATCCTATTAGTTGATTTTAGTGTGATCTAAGATATGTAAACATTGGGGACCTTTCTGTAAAACTTATTTTGAAGTAGTACCCATACGTACCAGTGAATTATTCAAACATTTGTACTTAGGAAGCCCTTCACTTATATATTGGTAAAAGAAATATTAATGGAAACAAATATTATGTGCTTATTAATACAACTTCCAAACAAATTGTGGCCTTATTTATTCATGATTTTTGCTCATTTATTTGGGTGCAATGCTTCTTCTTTTTTCTTTTTCATTTACTGACCTGCCACCTCCAAGGATCGAAATCTTGGGGATCTTTGTGAATTGATCCATCCAAATGAACAGCAGAAAGAATTGGAAGTACCTTCCAGCCACGCGGTATGTCGTAACCTTCAATATTTAATTTATAATTTGGTGTGTTACATAATGATCATTTTCACAAAAATATGATAAATACTTGTACTTTTACCTTGGTAATGCACATCTTGAATGGCTTTCTTGGGCAGGAATTTAATAACATTGCCAAGCCTCAAAGTCTCCTTCACAACCTTCACAGACCAGCAAGCAAATACAATTATTTTAATTATTGTAATTAGTTTTATATAGTACTATTACTCGATAGAGAAATCTAGATGAAGAGAGAATACGTACACATTCTGTGAACTTCATCTCCTTGTAGTCTTCCCAATTTAAGTTAGTTTCTCCTCTTTCAGTCTTTTCTCTTGCAATTCCGAGGTGCTCATCCTAATCCACAAATTTGAAATAATTATCAAAAACTCCTGATATGTACAGAAACTACAAACTTAACTATACTTCCTTCTGTAAAAGAAACGACAGAGAATTAATTCAATCTAGATAAATGTTTCTCCCACTTTTTTTCTAAATTATGTATAAGTTATTTCTTCACGAAATAATAATAAGATGGCACTCCAAATTGGCTAGATTAGCAAATATCATGAAAAAACCCTTGCTTTTAATTTATAGAGCAGTGTTTTGCATGTCCGTTGACTAACATATCACTCTGGACTTCAAATTGTAGTAGTACTGATTACAATTTTAGTTTACCAGAAAAAGGAGATATTAGAGACTCCTCTGTATTCCCAAAAAAAAAAAAAGTTTAATACCGAGTAATGGTTTGAAGGAAGAATGAAGCATAAGTAGTACAATTAATTCATGAGACGGGAAAATAAATGTCTTTATTACCCTTAATTCTTGAAATGCTTTGGGACAATGACCAAGAAAGAAGATGGAGAGAGAGAGTGCGATACTCGTGGTATCAAAACCACCAAAGAGCATGTCCAAGAGGACATCAAGGATCTGTTCCCTTGATAGATTTGATTCTTTAAGACACCAGCCAAGCAGGTCATTATTTTCTTTCATATCTCCTTTAATCATATCATTCATCCTTGAATCCATCTTGTGTTCAATCTCATTGTATATCTCTGATCGGGCCTGCGTTGACAAATGATTCTTTTAAGTAACCATATTACCCATGAATATGCTATATTTAGTTATGATACTATTATGTTTGATAATCATATAGTTCCAATATATTTTCCTTTTTTTTTTGTAAAAGAAGTGCTATATATACACCTTGAGGGCCTTCCAATATAAAGTTCCAGGGAATTTGAGAGGCATTGATAGAGCCCCTGGTATGAAAGTGGTATATGCTCTCCTCATCTTCTCTGTTTCTGGCTTTCCAGGCTCCATGCTCAAAACATTCTTCGCCATCAAATAAAATGTAAACTGCATAGATAAAAATACAATGCCATGTTCAATTAAGAAGAGAATATTGTACATTAATCAGTAAGCATATTGTTGTTGATTCTATATTTTTGTATATATCCCTGACTAACTTATAGAATGTTGCACTACTGGACAGTTCTATGTGCTTCATTAAATTAATTTTAGGTGATTTTTAAGCCAGTTAGTCATTAGTCATAGTATATATGTACTGGGGGATATGTTCATTAAATATTTTATAGATACATACTACAATCCTCAGACCACATTACAATTGTGGCCTATTGTTTTTTTTTTGAAACCATAGGCAGAGGCTGCCAGATAATTGTGGCCTATTGTTACTATTGTTATATTACATATATATAATATAATTTAGCTATCAACCTTTCTGGCCTCCTCTCTAGCAGAAAGGCACAGACCATTCTTCCACGAGTTAATAACGAGGAGCGCGAGCTGCTCTATATCTGGCAAGAAACGAGTACGCAGCTTGTCACTAGACAGGAATTTTAGTGCAACAGATCTCAGTTCTTTGTGTCTCTCGCCAGTCAGTGATATTGTTGACCACTCCCCGAAGATCCGCATGAAATTTTCTGGATAAGAGGGTTCAAATAATCGGCCCCCATTTTGCAGTATAAACTGGTTGAACTTGGCATCGGCTGAGACTATTGTTGGACCGCCCATAAGATTTGATTTGAAAATCTTCCCATATCTGCAAGTCATTAAGTGCTTGATACGTTTAGATTTGCATGAACTATTATTGCTGAAAATGCAAGTTCTCTCATCTAGATTTCTATTAAATGTTTTCATAATTTCATATCAATCTCCATCATATCATTGTATCTCCTTTAGATGTTATTAATAAAAGTACACAAGTAGCACTTGTTTTAGAATATTACAAGTGCCAAATAAAATTTGTTAGCATGTCAGCTCATTGTTATTGATTCATTGTTAGCATGTCAACTTTTTGAAATATATCTTATTTTTATATCTACTAAGAGTAGTGAAAATTTGGATATAATATCAACATTTGTTCCTGAACCCGAGTCCATAATCACTTGGTGTGTGCATGAACTATTACATACCTACTTAATGAGATGCTTAATGTACATATTTGCGCATCTCTGTTTACCACGATGCAGTAGCAAACTGGCAACTTGGAATGCTATAATTTAGTGCCACCTGAAAATTTTCCAGGATCCTTCTAAAATGCACCCATACTGTGATCTTATATTTTTGCAATATTCTTATGCATGAAAAAAGCTTGGAAAAATAAAGTGTTGCCGTGCTGGAATAACTAGAGGCAATACATGCTATAAGTAAATATGCTGATATATAACAATAAAATCAATATAGTTAGACACATGCTCATTAGCTAAATATATTACCTATGGATATGATTTTCCAAATAGCGACCAATATAAATGGAAGGATGTTGCTTAAAAAATGCCAAGGTTTCTCCAACAAATGGCCATCCCATGCTTCCTGGTGGGAGATTGGGTCGACTCTTTCTTTTTCCATGCTTTGCACTGAGAAAAAAGATTGCAGAAAGAACAAGAAGCAGTAGGAGAGACAGAGATGAAAGATCAATGCTATTGATATTTGAATCCATCTAGGGAGAGCGGGAGCGGGTGGATGTAAAATTGAGGTGATTTGGACTGAATTTATAGAAGCTGAAAACAAGGGCCAATTGACTGCTGGTTTGGCATTTATCTCAAAAAAATGCCGGTTGGCAATGGCATAATCGGTTAAGTAATAAAATGACAACTAATGAGGTTTAAATTGTTTAGTTGTGGAGTAAAATTAATGAGGTTTAAATTGTTTATTTCATCTTACTCCTCACATTTTATCTTGTTTGTTAGTTGGTATCATGATTTAAATTAAGGCATGTGCTTCCATGGACATAATGACTTATTTGTAAAACGAATATATTTTTATTTTCAAAGTTCAAACAGTCGATCCGAACCGTTCATCTTGTTCTCCATATTAGTATGTGCTTGGAGACCAAATTTTACATTTTTCTGAATTTTTTACTATTTATAAGATGGGTACAAAAAATATCAAATTCAGACCGTTGAATTTGATATTTTTTTGTACCCATCTTATAAACAGTAAAGAAAATCATAAAAATGTAAAATTTAGTCTCCAAGCACATATTAACATGGAGAACAAGATGAACGGTTCGGATCGACTGCTTGAACTTTGAAAATAAAAATATGTTCGTTTTACAAATAGGTCCTTATATCCATGGAAGCATGACTCTTAAATTAATCCACTTGTTGGACTAAGATATTGGAAAATGTCTCTTTTATGACAGTGCTTCACACATGTGGAGTAAGTGTGGAGTAATTGTTGGAATTAATTTCAATTAAATACAACATATATAGGTTTATATGTGATATAAATATATATTGAATAATAGACTGTCAAATTTATAATTAGACCCGTTATGAAGTGATCAAATTAAGTATTATCTATCGGGTTCAATATGTGTCATGAGAAGTGGGGTCTTTAATATATAGAATGCGTATTAATAACTTTATGAATTAGTAATGGTTTAAATTATATAAAGTTTGAAAATAATATAATTATGCTATTGGTCCCTAAGAAACACAACTAAATGTAACAATGTTCTATAAATAAGGAAATACTCAAATATAGACAAGTTCTGAATTTAAATCCGCTAAGGATCCAATAAGAAAATATCCAATAAGAGAATAGGCTACAGATAAACTCTGTATATGCAGAGGATCCAATGGTTTGTTGAGCTCTCTCTCTGTCTAATATTGAGTGATTAGATAAGAGGCTTTTGGTCAACATCTTGCTATTCGGGTGTCTCTCCTTATGCAAAATAATGTGTTGTTATTGCCGTCTCTCTCACTCTCTTCATCGGACTTGAGAGGGATTACATGAAAATCTAAAGACTTCTGGTGATCAACGGTGATTGTGTATTTCTAGAAGATCATGGCTATGGACCAAAATAATTTAGAATTTCAGATTAAGAGTTCACTAGAGTATCATGACAAATATAGAGTTTATGAATTGCAGTAGGGTTTTGCATAAATAAACTTATCAATTGGTATGAGAGCCTACTCTAGTTGAATCGGTTAATTCCTGCACAAATAATTTTTTTTCTTAGAAATTAATTATTTGAAATTTTTTTGGTTTAGAGTTTTATACGTAACTCTGTTTTGACCGAAAAGTAGTGCAAATTGATTTGTAGTTATCCGAAAGGTTATTGATTTGTATTTATCCGAAAGGTATTGCAAATTAATCTGTAATTTTGTTTTGACCGAAAGGTTGATTGAAAATTGATTGCGAATCATAGTACGTAACTGGTTTTATTTAGAAATCAAGGTTTTCTGCATGGTCAATGGCTCAATGCGCCGCTATTATTTGGAAATCAAGGTTTTCGAATCAAATTTCTGTTATGGTTTTATTTGCAATTATTCATGGTCAATGTATAGTTTTGATTCGTATGACCAAAATTGCTTTGTATAGTTTTGATTTAAACAATCATGGTCAAATGTTTAATAATGGCGCTATTCATTATTTTTTATCCTGTTATCAAACTTTGAATAATTCGGTTAAGCAATTGTTTTGGTATTCCGCTGCATAAATTCAGAACTACTATAACAGAGTATGCAATAATTAAATTATTTGGTTAAGCCATCAAATCAAAATTTGTTAAGTAGGGTGTAAACAGATCGAATATTATCTGTCCAGATTCGAATTCGAATCCGGAAAATAATGAGTTCGGATATTCAAATCGGAATAATATTTTAACGGATACAGATGATGATACGGTTTTGAATTTGACAACGGATACGGATTGGACAAGTATCTCAAATCGGATTATCCGAATGGAAACGAACAACATTAGAAGCTCCGCTTCGCTAGTACTTAGGCTTTGGACTTTGGGCTTTGGGCTGGCTGAAGATAAGACAAATCTCAGTTGTATTAAAAACTTTTTACTATATAAAACATAACGTCTCAGTATTATTTACGGTTCCTCGTGGAACTATCTGAATTACGGGGATCTTTTTGTTTTTTATATCCGGTCATCTTTATTATTGGTTTGCTATCCAGCACGTATAATCTGATACCCATTAAATCTATATTTCTTTCATCTCATCAAGCCATCTCCATCCAATTAATTTAAAGTAGCGGAACGAGACAAAGGCCGCGCTGCACACGCTAGAAAATAACGTAAACAAAAACTTTTAATATTGTCGACAGTACATTTTGTTATTGTTGTAAATTAAAGTACCATCATATATATCAGTAATAAAATAAAATAAAACCAACATTATTTATTCGACCTACATTTTTATTTTCATAAAACAATTTAAATCACCAATATTGTTTTTCATTACCGAATTATATTGGTGTCTGTATTCATATTTGTCCGATATCTAATCTGTATCCGTTTAATATCAGATTTGTATCCGTATCCGAGACTATCCGTATTTGTATCAGTATCTGAAAAATTATAACAGATAAGAATACGGTTTGATCACTATCCGATCCTTATCTGACCGTTTACACCCCTACTGTTATGCCAACAGATATCATCCGATTAGGCCAATAATTTAATTATTTGGTTAAGTAAACTTTTGTTTACAATATTTGATTTTTTGGTTAGGCCAAACTTTGATAAAATTTTTTGCTTCAGATAATATTAAATCATTATAAAGGCTTCGGATTAAGATATATTTTGAAAAATGATTGATTCCAAAGTAAGCTCTCATACCGGTGTTGAACATTTGCCAATTTATACACAGAAGATATACATATGATATTTGGTTATTGGATTGGCTCAAAAGAAAGACAATAATTAAGTATTATATGTGTATACTTGTGGTAATAAATGGATAATATTCATTAAGTTTTGGATGTAATTAGTTAATCGGCCCAAAAAGAAGGTTGACTAATTGACATCAAATGGACTGCTATATTCAATTGCTACACCTATTTATCTTAGAATAATGATTGACTCCAATGAGCACTTATTGTTCGAAGATACTTAGTTGATGGAATATGCATTATTTTGATTTTTTCTAATGCTATTATAATTCAGTAATTTGATTCGTTCTTTGTGAAAAATTACTGATCTTGCAATCGGCATCAATAACATTTCTATGCTGACGAGTTCGAATTACAACGATTGGAAAGATAATCTAGAGATTATCCTTGGGTGCCTTGACCTGGACATAGCGTTGCAGGAGGCTAAATCACCTATGCCTACTACCACTAGTTCTGATAAGGAACAAAATGCACGTGCACGGTGGATGAGGTCAAATCGCTTGTGTCTTCAGGTCATGCAGAATACCATTACTGAAAGTTTTAGAGAACCAGTTTTTGATTCCACTCTTGCTAAAGACTATCTTTATGGAACTTGAGCAGAGGTTGGTCCGGAATGAGAAGGTTGAAATAGGCATTTCATTAAACAAACTCTGCACAATGAAGTACAATGGTAAAAGCATTGTTAGGGAGCACATTCTTGAAATGATTCATACTGCTTCAAAAACTGAAGGGACATAAACTAGATATATCAGATGATATGCTAGTATATTTGGCCCTTTACTCTCTTCCTGCCTAATTGGGATAGTTCAAAGTGAGTTACAACTGTCAGGATATATAGTTAATGAACTCATCTTGCATTGTGTTCAGGAGGAAGAGAGGTTCAAGTCGAACAAAAGCGAAAGTGCAAACATTGCTTCTGCCTCTAAAGGGAAAGGGAAACAGAAACATAAGGCCAATTCAAATGCTGCAACTACAAGTTCGTAGAAGAAGCCCATTATAAGGATAAGAAATTGGTTACCTATGTTGGAAGAAATTGAGATAACAGAAAAAACTCACAATAATTTCATATTACTCAACTTGAACAAATTACACATACAAGAGACATGGTATAAATACTAGAAAACTAATCCTAATTTAGCATCCACTACCCTAAAATTATGGTGCTATAATTAGCTTACAGCTACACCCACTAACTCCATTACAGGGACTTACCAAAAATAGAAAAACGTGTTTACACAGACAGTTATAACACAAGACAAATTTAGCGCCTATGACGCGGGCCGTGTCACTCTCTACGCGGGCCGTGTCCCTAGCTACGCGGGCCGTGTCACTATCCATACGGGCCGTGTGAGGACACTGATGATTTGGATTACTTTCAACACTCCCCCTTAATCCAAAGTCATCTACATCCATCATTCTTCGACACCAAACAAACTTCTCTCTTGCAAGAGCCTTGGTCATGATATCAGCAACTTGTTCATTCGTATTCACATACTCCAATTCGATTTCGTTTTGCTCAACCAACTCTCTAATGAAGTGATGCTTTGTTTCAATATGCTTAGTACGACTATGAAACACCGGATTTTTGCTCATTGCTATTGTTGACTGGTTGTCGCATAGTATCTTTGTTGCTCCTATTTGCTTGTAGTTTAACTCTTCTAAAATGCGTCTGAGCCAAACACCTTGACATGCCGCTGATGTCACAGCATTGTACTCCGCTTCTGCTGTGGAAAGTGCAACAGGTTGATTGCTTCTTCGAATTCCAAAGAAATTGCATTGTCACCATAGAAGAACACTTGCCCGGATGTGCTTCTTCTATCGTCCAGGCTCCCTGCCCAATCACTATCACTATATCCAATTAAGCTTGGATTCTCCACAGATTTGTACCACAGGCCATAGCTCGTTGTACCTGCAATATACCTTAATATCCTTTTTGCTGCTCCCATGTGTTGTTTGGTTGGTGTTTGCATGAACCTCGAGATGACTCCAACTGAGTGTGAGATATCAGGACGTGTATGTGTCAGGTACATCAAGCCTCCAATCAAACTTCGGAATTGAGTCGCCTCAATGTGTTCGGTGCCAACCTCTGCTGTGAGTTTTTCGTTGATATTCGATGGTGTTTGCACGGGATTGCATCCTTTCATTCCAAACTTCTCAACTAGATCTTTCGCATACTTTCTTTGAGAAATGAACATGTTACCTTCTTCTTGCTCAATCTCTAGCCCTAGAAAGTAGTGCATCTCACCCAAGTCCGTCATCTTGAACATATTCATCATCTGTTCTTTAAATGCTTGAACCATCCCTTGATCTGTGCCGAAGTAGATCATATCATCTACATACAAACTCACGACCAGCAGACCTATGTCCCGTTTGATGTAGAGATTTGGCTCGTTCTTGCTTCTCACGAACCCCAAGGTTTGAAAGCATGCATCTACCTTGCTGTACCACGCCCGTGGAGCTTGCTTCAAGCCGTATAGTGCCTTGTAGAGCCTATACACCCAATCTTCTTTGCCTTTGATTTTGAATCCTTCTGGTTGTTCGACATACACCTCTTCCATTAGTTCTCCATTCAAGAATGCGGACTTGACATCGAGTTGAAAGACTGGTTGTTTTAATTGGACAGCTAGTGCTAACACGAGTCGAACGATTTCAAACCTCGCAACAGGGGAGAATGTCTCATTGTAGTCAATTCCTTGCCTTTGTGCATAACCCTTCACAACTAATCTCGCCTTGTATTTGAGCACCTTACCATCCGGACCGAGCTTGGTCTTGTAGACCCATTTGACCCCAATTTCCTTGTGATCCTTTGGCAGCTCTACTAACTCCCACGTGTTGTTCTCTTCAATTGCCCGAATTTCTTCTTTCATAGCTGTAACCCATTCTTTCTTGCCTGCGGCTTCTTCAAAGCATTCGGGATCTTTCACCATCAGCACTTGTGTTGATGAGTATAGTTCTTGCAGGGTTTTGGTCTTTTGCTGTGACTGTGGGTTGATTCTTCTTGTATAAACTCGCAGTGGTGTTGGTATGTCTTCATTTTGCTGAGGCTGCTCACTGTTTGTTTCGAATTGAGGCGGCTCGGTGTTACTGCTGCCTGAATTGAATGGTACACGGGCCGTATCGGAGTCCACACGGACCGTGTCACCTTCATGCGGGCCGTGTCGGATGATGATTCGGGTCGGATCAGGTTCTACATCTTCTCTGTCAGCTACTGGTATGTTGTTTTCTGCCATAGACCAACTCCAGTTAGCATCTTCATCGAATGTCACGTTGCGGCTGACTATTGTCTTCTTTGTTTCAGGGTTGTAGAGTCGATATCCCTTCGATTGAATACAGTACCCTATGAATATGCACTTTTCTGATTTTGCATCCAACTTCTTGCGGTTGTGTGAGCTGATTAGGGTGTACGCAATGCATCCAAAAACTCGCAAGTGACTCACATTTGGTTTTCTTCCAAACCACGCCTCATACGGAGTTTTGTTCATGACTGCCTTCGTCGGAGAAAGGTTGAGGATGTATACTGCAGTGGCTACGGCTTCTGCCCAAAAAGAGTTTGGCATCCCTTTCGATTTCAGCATGCTTCTTGTCAACTCAACAACAGTACGATTCTTTCGCTCGGCTACACCGTTTTGCTCGGGGGTGTAGGGAGTGGTTAGTTGCTGCAAAATGCCTTCTTGTTCACAAAATTTCTTGAATTCGTTTGATTGATACTCACCACCCCGATCCGATCTCAACGCCTTCAGTTTCACGCCGGTTTGAGTTTCTGTCATGGCTTTGTACTTCTTGAACATCTTTAATGCTTCGCTCTTATAGGTAAGGAAGAATACCCATGTCAATCTACCGTAGTCGTCGATGAATAGCATGAAGTATTTGCTTCCTCCCATTGAACTCGTCTCCATGGGTCCACATAAGTCGGTATGCACTAGTTCAAGTATTCGAGTTGCACGGAGAGATTGGTCCTTCAGAAATGGTAATTTTGATTGTTTGCCAAGTACACACCCTTCACATAACCCAACTTCATCTATCTCTGGTAGACCTATTACCATACTTCTCTGATTTAGTAACTTCAAACCATTCATGTTTAAATGCCCATATCTTAGATGCCATAATCTGCTTTGATTAGTTTCCACCATTGCAAGTGCAGTATCATCAACAGAGGTTGTTTCTAGTGGAAATAGGTTGTTTTGAGTCTTCTGGATGGTTGCTATCACATGCTTTGTTGATGAATCCTCGATTTTGCAAGTGCAGCCTTCAAATTTGATCGCATATCCGCTCTCCATCATTTGGCCGATGCTCAGGAGGTTTTGTGCAAGTTGTGGGATGAAGTATACATTGTGTAGATACCTTGTGTTGCTTGCGGTTTTGACAGCCACCTTGCCGATTCCTTCAACTTGAATTTGTTTGTCGTTGCCAAGTCTTACAGGCTTCTTGTATGACTCGTCCAATTCATCGAAGAGATACTTGTAACCGGTCATGTGATTAGAGCACCCACTGTCTAGGAACCAAACCTGGCTTGCTTCTGTATCCTGTACGGTCCGTGTGCTTTGGACACGGGCCGTGTCAGGCATGGTACGGGCCGTGTCAGGAATGGTACGGACCGTGTCGAAGTTTTCGTCATGAAGAGCCCGGTTTCGGTGTCTTCTTTGTTGCCTTTCTCCTCTGCAACGTTGGCTTGCTCTTCCTCACGTTTCTTCTTGTAACAATCAGCCTGCACATGGCCGAATTTGTGACAATAATAGCATTCAACACCTTGCTTGCCTTGTCCGTCTTCCCTCTTCTTCTTGTAGCAATCTGCTTTGACATGACCCAACTTGTGGCAATAGTAGCACTCGATATCCTTCTTTGTTGCTTGTTGTTGACGGTTGTCTCCACTTGCTCGTGCCTCTTCCACGACCTCTACCGCTGCGACCTCCTCCTCTACTTGAGTTGCCTTTGGTGAGGAATGCCTTAGAGTCATCCTTCTCTTCGGATCCGAGAAGTCGAACTTCATGGGCTTGCAGCGAACCCATCAACTCGTCGAAAGAGTATGTGGACAGATCCTTGGACTCTTCGATTCTTGCCACGACATGGTCGAATTTTGTTGTAAGGTTGCGAAGCACCTTCATAACTACAATCTTTTCGCAAGATCCTCGCCGCAACTCTTGATTTGGTTGACGGTGGATGTGACTCTTGTGAGAAACGCTTGAACAGATTCGCCTTGATTCATGTTCAACGTCTCGAACTCTCTTCTCAATCCTTGTAGCCTTATCTCGAGAACTTTCGTATTTCCTCGGAAGGCGGTTTGCAAGGTTGTCCATGCCTCCTTTGCCGATGTCGCCGCTGCGATCTTTGTGAACACCGTGTCGGCAACGGCTTGTTGAATGAAAAACAGCGCCTTCGCATCGCGCTTTGTCAGTTTCTGGCGGTGTGGGATCGGGGCCGGTGCTCCCTTCTCTACCAATTCCCATAGGCCTTGCGACTTGAGCAAAGTTCGAATCTTGATGCTCCGTAACTCATAGTTGTCTCCCTTGAACAGCGGAATCGAGGGATTCGAGACATTCATGTTCTCTGCCATGGTCGGATCTGCCTTGATCTCTCACCTTTGGTCGGATCTGCCTTGATCTCTCACCTTTAGTCGGATCTGCCTTGATCTCTCACCTTCGGTCGGATCTGCCTTGATCTCTCACCTTTGGCTCTGATACCACTTTTGTTGGAAGAAATTGAGATAACAGAAAAAAACTCACAATAATTTCATATTACTCAACTTGAACAAATTACACATACAAGAGACATGGTATAAATACTAGAAAACTAATCCTAATTTAGCATCCACTACCCTAAAATTATGGTGCTATAATTAGCTTACAGCTACACCCACTAACTCCATTACAGGGACTTACCAAAAATAAAAAAACGTGTTTACACAGACAGTTATAACACAAGACAAATTTAGCGCCTATGACGCGGGCCGTGTCACTCTCTACGCGGGCCGTGTCCCTAGCTACGCGGGCCGTGTGAGGACACCTGATGATTTGGATTACTTTCAACAACCTAATCGGAGCTAAACAAAGAAAAGAAGAAGGGTTGTCTCTTCTGTGGATCTGAAGGGCATGTGAAGAAGGATTATACCTATTATCACGCATGGCGTGTCAGAAAGGTAACAATTTTGCATTTGTTTGTACAGAAGTTAAGGCAGTTTCAGTTTCAATAAACACATGGTGGATAGATTCAGGTGCAACTACTCACATTTATGTGCCTATGCAGGGTTATTGAAGTTACCAGAAGTCAAGTGATGGTGAAAGATACATCTATGTAGGCGATGGAACAAGGCAGAAGTTGAAGCTATAGGACATTTTATATTACTTTTGAAAACTGATTTGTTTTTGTATTTGTTTGGTACTTTTGTTGTACCGGCTTTTAGGCAGAACTTAATTTCTATTTCTGTATTGGACAAATTAGGTTTTACTTGTTCATTTGGAAATAGAAAGTTTGACTTGTATCAAAACTCTAATTTGGTTGTTTCTGGTTTTCTATCTGTTTTGGATAATATTTATGATGCAGATATTATTGCTTTCTATAATGAGACCTTCAAAATGAAACTCAAAATGTTCGGCAGAAATTAACACATCAGAATTCTGTTGCACTTTGACATAAGCATTTAGGTCACATTTCTCAACAGAGAATTACACATCTTATTCAAAGTAATATTATTATGTGGCCCTTAGACATATCAGATCTTGGTTCATGAATTAAGTGTGCAAAGGGAAAACAAACAAGCATGCCCAAATATACAGCCAATCGTATGATAGACGTCCTTGAACTGATACATATATGGGCCACTCCCTAAAGCGCGCTACTAGGAATGGGCATGTATATTTTATCAGTTTCATTGACGATTATTCTATATAAGTTTATATATTTTAGTTAAAAAAAAAGGCTCAAGTTTTGGACACATTTAAATCCTTCAAGGCTGAAGTTGATTTACAACTCGACAAAAGTATTAAAGGCATTAGATCGGATCGTGGTGGTGAATACTATGGTCGGTATAACGACTCAGGAGAACAACGTCCATGGCATTTTGCTAAATTTCTAGAGGAAAATGGAATTGTGCCACAGTATACAATGCCGGGTTTACCCTTAATGAACAGTGTGGTTGAAAGGCGCAATCGAACATTAATAGTGTAACATCCACAAAATTTGAGTTGTTTTTATATGTTTTCAAAAAAATAAAATTTACAATAAAATATAATAAAGATTACATTTTTTTTTTTAAGTAGCATATTTAAAGTCTATATATGTTTGTAATCTCTATTCTATATAGTTGAGAAGTTATATGAATATTATATATTCAATTAAATTATTTCAATTAATTTATTATATGACTGTTCGGTTAGAAACCTCCCTTTCATTCGCCAACCTGATAACAATTTATATTTAATAACTATCTTAAATCTATGGTTCCGGAACAGTTATAATTTTCTACATGTCGTTTAAACATCAGATAAATGCACATCTCCTATTAAGGCACCGTTTCGATTTACCCTTTCGTTATATATACAGATTAAAATATATCGGTTCCCTTCTCTCATTATTTTATATACACACATTCCTCTTCTCTCTGATTCATATCCGAGTAAAAACAAAAAAATGAAAGAAAAAAAACGAATAAATATTTTATGCAAGTCTTGATATTAATTATCAATGTCCGATTCGAATTCTGACTACGTCGCAGTGATTCTGAGTTGTTGTTGAAATCCGATTTGGAGTTCTGAAAATCTCACTATCAGGTAACCAGACTTATGTATAATCTGTGTTTTCGTTTTGTATGGTTGATTTGGATACTGGTATTGCATATTGAATTATGATAGCATATTTAATGGAATAGCGGGTCTGAGGTTAGAATTTGATATGTGATTGTAGCCTCCCACTGTTGGATGGATTTTCCATTGGATTGGTAATTTAAGGAATTGTGTTATGTGGAAGTTGGGAATCGCCTGTGTGATGGGATTCCAACTATGTGAATATGATGTGACTTATTTTACGGATAACCTAGACTGATGTGTTATTCCCGGTTAAATACGCGTGCATAATTTTATGTGTGTTTGTGTGGATTAATCCGGCCTGTTTGAATGGTTGTTAAATTAAGCCAATTATATAGAAGCGCGTCGTTAAATAACCGGTTACTGAGCTAACTCCATTTTGTTATTTTGTTTTCCTTTTTGTTGGCGACGTAGGTTGACGAGCCAAGGAAAAGTACGATTATGATGTTATAATCGCGCACCGGATGATAAAAATCTAGAGTGTGACAATACAACTTAATTAATAATGACATCAATTTCCCAAAATATTATATACGTGCTATAAAAATAAGAACTTGTAGAAATAGATGGACGATGTCAAATTACATTAGACAAAATCAAATTGAACTGATTTGGGAAAATTTACGAATTAAGGAAAAGATTTTCGATGAGATCACGCAGTGCAGATAAGATGAACATAACATAAGACTGCATAAAAAATATATATATTAATTGTAGGAGATAAGCTTAAACAAACTTCATTTAGATGATGATTATTATATAAATAAATTGGAGGAGATAATACAAAGATTTTTCAAAATCAAGAACCCGTCAAATATTCAAACATATCAGAAGGTAAACAAATTTAAGAAACACGACTTTCGGAATTAAAATTTATATTTGGACTAGTAACCACATGAGTCATAATAATTCAAACAAAATTCGGATAGATCAAGATTCAAAAGGATTTGATAACAAATGAAACTTGGACTCAAACACAGTCTGAAGAACGAATGCAATTAACTATAAGTAATACAATTATATAGTTTGTACGTTACTTTAAACTAGAAATTTGTAGATGACTATGAAGAGAAACTTCAACTTTGAAATAGGGCTTTTGTATTTTTCCTTGGTTGACTGTGAAGGAAGAGAGGGAAAGAGAGACGGCAGTGGGGGTTAATTTCCAATTAGATGGTGGGAGTGGCTTTTAAGTTTAGAATTGAGGGGACGTTATTTCAAGGGGTGCAAATAACAGGGGCAACCTAATTTAATTAAGGAAAACTTTATAATTATGGTATACACATAATTAGGCGCTATTCTATCAATCATGTAAAGAATTTAATTGATTTTATTTATTCGGACATAAGATACTTTCCTCTTTTATCACCAAATGTAATAAGGCAAATAAATATTTTCCAATATTTCTCATTAATTTGAATTTCCAATTAATTAATTGTGCCATACCTACTAATCAATTTAACTATTGAATTTAAATTTAAAATAATCCATACTTATATAAATTTCATAACGTTGCAATATTTTCTTATATTCATTACTTCATGTCAATAAGTTATAATATTGATTCAAACTAGTATAATATTGATTCTAGATCAATTATCAATTAAGTTAAGAAAACCTCCTTAAATTTTAGAGGGGTGAAGAGGCTATCTTTCCAGGGAAAATCACAGCCTTAGATTCAATCAATCTCAGCCATTAAACACATTATGATTTTATGTATCAGTTTTCATGCAGTATTCGTGTAGAAGTAAAAAATTAGTTAAAACTCTACCCATTTCAATACAAAACATAATCTCAGTCGTTGATTTCTGCCACATTTTTTCAAAAAAAAAAAAAATTCTCTTGTAACATTAGTGCGCTTCCCAACTCCGTTCCCACCCGCGTGCTCTCTTTCTCCTTACCCGATGCTTTATTTTCTTTCCCCACGCGCCTTAGAACCGACTCTGTTCCTCCTCTGATCGGAACCCACTATTTCCCTTTAAACAAGAAATGGAATTGATGAATTTAGAAATTCTCTGATCGGATCAGGAAACGATTTCTTTTGAAGCGATTTGGCGAGAAAATTTTCCACTAGCAAATTCTTGTGAATAACAAAGAGATTTGGCGAGATTTTAATCAGAGAAAAACTGCCGACATTCTTTTCCAGCGATTACCCTTCTTTCTGTTTTGCTTTCGTACCCGCCAAATTGTCTACAAAGAGAAGAAAAAACGAAGAAGAAAAGGAAGAAAGGAGATAATCATGAAGCAGCTATGGAACTACCATTTTCAAGAAAATACATTTCTTGTGATCGGGCTCCACTATGCTCAAGTAAAAGGTTAACACCCATGTGTTTTTAGTCACTTTCTCTATTCTTCACCAACCATCTCAAATGTCGATCAAATTTCATAAAAAAAAAGTCAAATTTTAAAGTTGAGTCTCTTAATCTTTATCCAGCTTTTTTCATTTATTTGAGTGAAAAAATCTATAATTAAATGGTACTTTGTTTGTGGAGTTACAAAATCAAATTAACACAACTGATAACTTGGTCAGATCAAGAAGATCAATATCGCTATTTTTGCAGGTATTTCATGTTAATTATTATTATTATATTTTTTAAACTTGTTTGAGTCATTTAATTTTTGCAAGGCTGCGTTTTACTTTTGGGAGGAAACAAAATTGACGGACCTATAAGGAAAAAACAAAATTGGCAATTAAGGTGTGAAATGATAATCACCAACATGCATTTCAGGGTTTTAAGTTTGAATTTGTTGGGAATCAGGCATGAACATACATGCAATTTGTTTTTATTTATTTCATTTATGCAATAAATATTTTGGAAATTAGAATAATAGGTTAAAAGAATCTGATATTAGGAAATTATATACGAACAAATCAAGAATTGTTATCTGTCAAAAAATCTTGATCAAATAATAGTCAAGAATAGATCTTAAAGTGATTTTTTCATGATTGTATCTCTTTAGTAGGGTTTTATTTAGAAGATGTCCTAACATCATTTATTTTCTCCTTGTAGAGAAATTACTTTTCCCATAAGTGCCAATAGTTCTTAGAATGTCCGCTCATCTGTTGCTGGGGCTGGTGCAGATATTTGCGTGGAAGGTAGCTTACGCATTTAGTGAATGCAACCGATTGCTCACGGACATAAGAACTTCCATTGTCAATATTAAAATTTATCTCCCAACTAACGCTTCAATCTGTAACCCTGCCGAGCAAACTTTAGCTTAACGGCATTGATCTGGATGACTTGGCAGATGATGATGAGTAAGAACTTTGATTATCTTTTCTCTTTTTTTTGTTGTCTCTTAATAGTCTGGTGTAGTAGAGATAGGGTTAATATAATCAAATTGTACCAAATTAGCAAAAGACGTTAAGATATAATTTTCCAACTATAACATATGTTAGAGGAACTTCTAAAGAAGCTGATGAAATTATTATTTTTTTTTTTGTGTACTGGACTTTAAATGTAGTACACTTGCAGTAAAGATAGAGTTGTGGCATTGTATTAGACTGTTGGTGCTACATAGTACCATTTTACAAGTCCAGTGTTGATAGAGGTGGCATTGGCTTTTGTTCAAGCAGGGATATCCCATTTTCTATTTGCAAGCTTAAATTGATATCTATGAAGCGATGGTATCAGACGACATGGTCTTGTCAGATTTTGACTGATTCTATCAGATATCAAAAAGAGTATCACCAAGAATCCTGGTCTGTAAAAGTCAACTAACTAAAGAAAGACATCAAAGATTAAATTATCTATGTGTAGTTTTAAATATTTTTATAATTTTTAACATGTCAGATATTTAAGTAATGTTAATTTGATTATTGTTTTCTTGCCTATTGCAGAAATAAACCACTTTAGAGTTTAAATCCTGTAAAGGATGCAGTCTGGTATAAACATATGTTTTATTTAATGCCACTATTGATGTTTTATTTCTTTTGTAATTGAATTATTTTCAGATTGAAAGGTGGAATGAACAAATGAATAATGGCACATTTCTTGACCAAATGGATTAATGAGGATCTCCTCTCAGGCGACCAACACTTCCTGCAGCCAATTCCTTTAATTGTAAGGCATTCTCATTTATTCTAGATTTTACAGTGCTGGCCTTCTTGTACCAGTGTTGTACTGGTACACACCTGAACAACAGTTTTCTATTGGGTTCAAGCTACTTTGCTAAAACCTAATTACTTTCAAGGATTTATTTAAAAACTTCATTTTTCCTAGCATGTCAGCTAATGTAATCCTTTTTTTCATTTTTTTATTATTTGTTTTTGTCCATACCTTTAAGAGGCTGGTATAGTACATTTTGGAGGGACTAATCAATTTGTTATTATTTTCAGGAGATGGTGATTTTTTAGTTGATATTTGGCATGAAGAGGGGCTGTATGATTAGGCTAATAGGCTCTAGCCATTCAAATATTTATTCAATCAGATCCTTCTATTAATGATTGAACTTTTAGATAAGGATTCTCTAATTTTAACAGTCTGAGAGGTAGATTTCAGAAAATTCTTGACTGGTGGGTGTGTATCTTCTTCTTGCTTCAAACAAAGCACAAGGTTGTTGTAACCTAAATCCTGATCCATCTTACCTATGTCAGTTAACTGAACTATTTTTATCCTGAATATTCAAGCATTAAATATTAAATTACAAATTTGCATATTATATAACATTTGTGTGTACTATTTGTTATAAAAAATAATCTGTACTTGTAAATGCTCATGTTTTAGCATGTTTTACTACTACTGCAATAGAACTAAGATTTTGGGAAATTATTAGGCTCGTTGGGAAAATTTTCGTGTTTGGATTTGTCGACCAATCCTATAGTGCCATGTGCGAAATCTACTCAGTCTAGTTTGGTGGATTTAAAAATAATTAAGTTCTGGCTTTACTGGTACCGATACTGGTACCAGCTTGGGTGCCTGTCCTTGGCTCTGATTTATACTGGCACAGGGTTCCTGTGTACACCTTGGTTCTGACCTTATTGGTTCTGTTTGTCCTTGGTATTCTGTTGGTTCTAATATAAACAATTGAGCGGGTAATTCTTTTTCTCTCCTTGTACAGGGAAAATACCTGACAGTGCTTGCTGGTTCCTTAGTGTAATATTTTTTTTATTGTTTTTATTGATGCATAACATGACATTAATCCTCTATCTTGCTTTCGGCTCCTTGACAACAGTCTGGTAATCCTGTAACTACTGGTTCTGTATCCGAACTACATGATGCTAAATCTCTTAGTTTAGACTTATTACTCCCGAAAAAACTCTCACTATTTTATTTTCATTGTTATAACATTTTTTTTCCTCTTTTATTGCAGAGAGTTCTATACAGTGATACCTCATGATTTTGGTTTTTCAAAAATGAGTAAGTTTCTCATTTTTAAATTTTAAATTTACTTTTGTTTTTTTTAAAACCTCAAGTTCTTGTAGTATAACTTGAGACTTTTAAAATGGCAAGTGAGTTTGTCATTGATACCCCCAAAAAATTAAAGGCAAAGCTTGAATTGGTAAATTTCTCCTCCTGTCTTGAATAAATTATTAATTTTTCTATTATTATAGTAATGTTTCACTATATTCATTTTGTTTTGTAAATTGTGAAGGCCGAAGCTCTTGGTCAGATTGAAATTGAAACCAAGCTTCTGGAGGAAGAGGAAGATGCTGAGGTTAAAATTTTACTTTTTCTCCCAAGTTTTATTTTCTTTTTTTGTGGAGAAAACTAACATCAATAATGAGGATTTTCTGGACTAGATTCAGGTTGGTGCCGACCTTGTTCATTCAAATAGTCGCCATTCTTCTGTTAGTGCCGGCCTTGTTGGTTTGGTGCCTTGTGTTCCTTGGTTCTGGCTGCAGTGTCGATTTTATGCAATGTTGTACAGCAGCTTCCGTGGCTGTATCTGGTCGATCTGGCGCAATTAAAACTGGTACCAAAAGAGAACTCTGTCTATATATCAATAAACTGTTCAAGAACAAAGCATCTAGTAGAGGAAATTCCAGACTAGGGTACAGTGCTAATTCATCATTGCAGCCCACTGTTTTAGATTTTATTTTTTATTTATTGGGTTTCACTAAATTTAATTCATATTTGTACAACTTGTAAACATTTTATGTTTTAATGAAGAAAGTGCCATTATTTACTGGATACTGACAAAGAAAATGCTAAATGTGAAGACAACAACTTTAATAAAAATCTAAAAACCTGACTCAATTGTTTGCTTGACAGCTATATTTTGGCTTTCATCAGATTTTTTCAATTTCTTTATCTCTCTTTCACTACTTTGAGTGGATCATCATCAACTTTATCTGCACAAACATTAAAAAAATGTACAAAAAATGAAAATGGGGAAAGGAAAGCTGAGCAATATACCAGAAAAGGAGTATTGTCAGTATACATCAAAACACCAAATCCACCACTGCAACTTGAACAATATTATATGTAATCAGATCCAAAGGAAGTTTCCAAGTCAAAAGAATTCAAAAGCTATATAACTCAGGGCACCTCTATTAAACTAGATTTTTAATAATACCCAAATTACCCCTCAATTTTTTAACCTCTTATGTTGAATATGAGAGTAGTTTTAGACTTTTAGCAACTTAAAAGGAAATTTTTCATAATTTCTAGGTTTGTTTGACATTTTGTATTATATGGGCATGCAACACATTTTTTGTTTTGACAGACACCTACTGGATATTTTGAAACTATGCATGGGTACCAGAAATTATCTCTCTAAAAAGAAGTGTTTGTGTGACATTACTGGAGGGGTTCTACCACCTCTCATGCCCAATTTGGACCCATTGCACTTGAAGAAGAGACCTATAGTTGGTAAAGAGAAGGTTAGAAAATGAGAACAGAGAAGAATTGCACAAGGCCATTGGAAGGGTTAATTTGCAGAGTTATGGGAAGGGGGAATGTGGAAAATACCTCTTCTTTATGCATGTTTGTTGGATAATCCTATGCTTTTAGGGGGCATTTCAGATGTTGCTCCTGTTTTATCTTGATGTAGTTCATAGAAACCAGATGAGCTTGTTTATGATATATTATCCTTTTCGTGGTCTTTGCTTTTCACTCAATGTGTTTCTGTTATATATAGGTTATTTTGCAATCGATACAGATTCAACTCCCGAGAAGCTTGTGCTAACAACACTGTTGTTCTCCGTGATTCTTACTCCAAGAGGGGTAAATAGTTTTGAGTTAGAACTCTAACATTTTTAATTGATGCTCCTTAGTTTTGAAATAGAAACTGAAAACTGGGCTGAATTGGAAAAAGAAGCAATATTGGAAAAATTAACAGTTTATTGAAATAGTTACTGACAAATTATTCTAGGATGAACTGTCTGATAGTTGTGGTGAGTTTTTTTTTTCTGTCAATCTGAACAAATCCCAATTAATATCTTTGTGATTTGATATAAATTTTTCTTATACATATACTTTAGTTTCTTTTAGTTATGATATTTTGATGAATTGCTTAGAGCCTTGACGAACTTTGAACTACATTTAACTTCACATATATAATTGAAGCTGTTTGCCACTTTTGATATTCTTTTTCCTCGAATCATAGTGCATCACAGCTACATGCCTTATGCATTTGCTACACAGGTCTTTGTTGTTGTAGTTTTCTTTTACTGATGCGGTTTTCTTTTGGCATGAAGAAAATTTCAATATAATAAATTTATGTTGTAAATGCACACGTAATTCTATTAGAAAAGCGTTATAGAGGCTCCACCCCGTCATTTGTTTTTGGTAAGAAATCTCCCTGCAAACATAATACACATATAATTATTGAATAATTATATTAGACCCTGCAGATCCATCCCCGCACCCTCCCGCACCCTCCTCACGTTATCTCTTTAAGAGAATAACTTTCATTAACTATCTTAATTAAATTTTATTTAATTAATCTGGTACCCGCATCATCCCCGCATTGCTCTTTTCTTAGTCTGGATAAATATTGCATTGATACTTCAACTTGAGTATTTACCTCAGTGATAACTAATGTAATATGTCATGAGAAATACTTTAATATCAAAAGATCAATTTTCCAGTTTTTAAGGATAAATTCTTACTATGCATAAGATAAATACTTAATTGTCTAAGAATTAATACTACAATTTTTAAAGATTAATACTATATAGATTATGGATAAACACCGTTATGTCCAATGGATAAATACTAGATTGATACTTGAACTAAAGGATAAATACTATATAGATTATGAATAAATACTCCAATTTCAAAAGATAAATACTCCAGTTTTTAAGAATAAATTCTGACTATGCATAAGATAAATACTTAATTGTCTAAGGATAAATACTACAGTATTTAAAGATTAATACTATATAAAATATAGATTATGGATAAATATTGGATTGATACTTGAACTGAAGGATAAATACATCACATATTAGAGATAAATACTACATAGATTTGGGATAAATATTTCTTTTATTAAGTATTCGGCTCTTGAAGTTTGGCCCATGAAACATTTATAAAAAAAAAAAAAAAACAAATTGAAAGGTTGGCCCATGAAGTTTGACCTCGATTAGCGGGCCCCCATAGTGCGGGGACAAAACAGAGAAATTAATTAGTGCGGCGATACAATTTGAACATTTTTTACGTATGTAAATATAGTCCTCTTTATAGAGATTAATACTTATACTATCTAAGATAAATACATTAATGCTACATGTTAAATACTATTGTTCTGTTAATGTTTTAGTAGTCGCCCATAGTAGTGCGGGGATGGAAAGTGCGGGGATAATGCGGGGATGGAAGAAGGGGATGATTATCAGGATCCATAATTATTTGTTGCAACTCCAATATTCATACAATGGATTTTTAGTGTTATGAACAGATTGGAGAAAATTATTTTTAGTGTTCTGAACAATTTTGCACCCTTGTATGATTTATTGAATTTTATTAAAATTAATTTTGTCACCCTTCAAAGAAACACATTTAACAAAAAATATTTCTTAAAAAAATATTTTCATGAAATCTAACATCAAGTTAAAACTTGTATAAAATTAATATTCTCAATTTCCACGCGTTGCTGTGGGTACTTGACTAGTCAATTCAAATTAACTTCTCAATGGTTGAGATGTATAAGTTATTATCAACTATTATTTCTAACTTGGATTCTTTGATTAAATCATCTAGCTTTGAAAATTCTTCACCGCCTAGTGGAATATTTGTTGAATTTGTCAATTTCTTTGAAGTGGTTAATTATCAACTATATTAATATATATCTAATCTCATATCATTTGACTTTGGTTCAATCCTCATTTAATATTTGTTTCATAATCTTCTTGTTAACATCTCATATAATTTATCAATTATTTTATTAATATTATTTTAAAAATAATATTATGATAATTTAATCAGAGTTGCGCAAGCAAAAGCGCAGTAAAAATATTTATAACTTTATGATTGAATTTTGGGGACAAAATTCTTTTTGAGGGGGCAATGTTACATTTAGGAGTTTGCTCTCGGGACGGGACGGGCGGGACGGGTGTAACCCGGGGTCGGGCACGGGTAACTCGGGTACGGGCAACACGGGTTTTTTTTTTGAAACCTTACCCTTACCCGTCCTTTTACCCTTACCCGCCTCGGGTACGGGTAAGACGGGTCGGGGGTAGGACGGGTACGGGTCAGACGGGTAAGACGGGTCAAACCCGGACCCGGGTTTTTTTTTTTTCTCCTTTTTTTTCTGTTTTCTTTTTTTCTGTTTTTCTTCCCTTTTTTTTATCTTTTTTTGATTTTATTTTAACCCAGTTGCGGACGACTTTCAATAAATACAAAATATTTGATCTTTAAAACCGAATTATTTTAAAACAATAGATTTATAAATAAAAGCTACCCTCCTCCTTTATTCCGGGCTTGGGACCGGCTATGTAAAATAACATAGGCGGAGTTCTAACTTTTTTTTTTTGTTAGTAATTTTTCGTAAAATGAATAATTTTAAAAATAATTGAAATGTTTATAAATTTATAATTTAAAAAGTAACTATAAAGATTAAAAGAGGTTAGAAATTTATACCGACATTACCTATGCATAGTGTTGTCATTCATATACCACAGTTCGTTCTCTTCTGCACCGTCGGAATCCGAATTAGCTTCGGGCCGTCGCTCAGTACCGCTTTCGTCGGTTTCAACTCCAGATGATATTAATGGAGGATCTCCATGTTGCGCCCGATCTTCAGCATTGATCCAGTCCTTCAAGCACACGAGTCTCTCAAAAACATGCGGACCCAACTTGCTCCGTTTATCAGAGAGGATCCTGTTTGCTGAACTGAAGCAACATTCCGAAGGGACAGTTGACACGGGCACTGCAAATACGTCGCGTGCCATCATCGCCAGTGTTGGATAGGCACTTGCATTTGTCTTCCACCACGACATGATGTCAACATTTTCCTCCGCGAGATGCATCATAAGATAGGCAGATAACTCGTCTGCGCCGTGAGATGCGTGCGGGTCGTTATCGCACTGAAAATCCGCTAACAATCCACCACTGCTGTTGCTCCTTGAACCATTAAAAAATAAAAAAAATTAGTGGACAAATAATGTAGATATTATAAATAATAAAAAATTAAAAAACACATGTATATTTAAGTTCATACCTAGTGCCGACACGGGACGAAGACGGCTGGTTATTGATTCTTGAGTTGTATAAGGCAAACATCTCACCGATCTCCCTATCCACTTGTGCTTCCACCCCACTATTGTCTAGTCGTAGATTCGTCTTGTACGCCAAAAGCATCCTTTTTGTGAAATGCGTCTTGTATGACGGATTTAGAACACTTGCGATAATGGCCACGAGTGGTACATCTTTCCAATATTTTAGGAATTTTTCCTTCATGGCATCTACAATCGGCGCGAGAGAGTTATTGTGATTTTCAGCTGTGTCCAACTCCAAGTATACCTTCGAAATCAGGTAGAGCTGCTGGAGCAACTCGAATGACGTCGGTGAGTATGAGCATGATAGTTTGACGGTTGCTATAAAAAAAGTTTTTAGGAAATTTGAAAGCCTAATGAGTTGCTGCCATTCGGGGATCGTGAGTTCCAATTGACTTCCATCCACGGTTGAACTTCTCAAAAACTCCCCTATAACATCACGGTAAGGGAGGCATCGATGCAACATCCTGTATGTAGAGTTCCAACGGGTATCTATATCCCATGGTACTCTCAATTTTTTCAATCCCAACCTTCCACACAAATGGAGTATCTGGTGGTTCAACGGCGGCCAGGACACTTGGTGAAGGACTGGTATCTGCAGAATGTATTTCTGTAACACTTGTCGATGGAGTACCTTGCATTGGGGGAGTCAATTGACTCGATCCTACAGAAGAAGTGCCTCCATATGCAACGTGAGTTCCTTGATGATAGTACGGTTGTGTCATTTGCGAGGGATCTTGTGGAATAAATGCGTTTGGATCGTTAGGATAAAACGGTGTACTCATTTGTGGAGGTTGTTGTTGACTAGGTGGACAATACGGTGGTGGCATTTGTGGATGTTCTTGTGGATTTGGTTGACAATACGGTGGTGGCATTTGTTGATAGTACGGTGGTGGCATTTGTGGAGATTCGCCAAAAAATTCGACCGACAATCTCGCGACCGTTTGTTCAACCGATTCACAAGGAGGACTTGTCATTTTGAACCTATTAAAAATAAATCCGAATTTCAAAATAAATTCTAACATATTCTAAAATAAATCTAATTACTTCACATTTGAAAAAAAATAAATCTAACCTATAATAAAAAAATAAATCTAATTTTTTTTTTTTTTTATAAAAAAAAAATAATTTTAAAAAAAATTTTTAAATTTTTTAAAAAAAATTTTTTTTCCTCCACTTTAAAAAATAAACTAACCTATTTTTTTTAACCTATTAAAAATAAATCCGAATTTCAAAATAAATTCTAACATATTCTAAAATAAATCTAATTACTTCACATTTCAAAAAAATAAATCTAACCTATTTTTTTGAACCTATTAAAAATAAATCCGAATTTCAAAATAAATTCTAACATATTCTAAAATAAATCTAATTACTTCACATTTGAAAAAAATAAATCTAACCTATTTTTTTTAACCTATTAAAACTAAATCCGAATTTCAAAATAAATTCTAACATATTCTAAAATAAATCTAATTACTTCACATTTGAAAAAAATAAATCTAACCTATTTTTTTTAACCTATTAAAAATAAATCCGAATTTCAAAATAAATTCTAACATATTCTAAAATAAATCTAATTACTTCACATTTCAAAAAAATAAATCTAACCTATTTTTTTGAACCTATTAAAAATAAATCCGAATTTCAAAATAAATTCTAACATATTCTAAAATAAATCTAATTACTTCACATTTGAAAAAAATAAATCTAACCTATTTTTTTTAACCTATTAAAACAAAATCCGAATTTCAAAATAAATTCTAACATATTCTAAAATAAATCTAATTACTTCACATTTGAAAAAAATAAATCTAACCTATTTTTTTTAACCTATTAAAAATAAATCCGAATTTCAAAATAAATTCTAACATATTCTAAAATAAATCTAATTACTTCACATTTCAAAAAAATAAATCTAACCTATTTTTTTTAACCTAATAAAAATAAATCCGAATTTCAAAATAAATTCTAACATAATCTAAAATAAATCTAATTACTTCACATTTCAAAAAAATAAATCTAACCTATTTTTTTTAACCTATTAAAAATAAATCCGAATTTCAAAATAAATTCTAACATATTCTAAAATAAATCTAATTACTTCACATTTCAAAAAAATAAATCTAACCTATTTTTTTGAACCTATTAAAAATAAATCCGAATTTCAAAATAAATTCTAACATATTCTAAAATAAATGTAATTACTTCACATTTCAAAAAAATAAATCTAACCTATTTTTTTTAACCTATTAAAACTAAATCCGAATTTCAAAATAAATTCTAACATATTCTAAAATAAATCTAATTACTTCACATTTCAAAAAAATAAATCTAACCTATTTTTTTTAACCTATTAAAAATAAATCCGAATTTCAAAATAAATTCTAACATATTCTAAAATAAATCTAATTACTTCACATTTCAAAAAAATAAATCTAACCTATTTTTTTTAACCTATTAAAAATAAATCCGAATTTCAAAATAAATTCTAACATATTCTAAAATAAATCTAATTACTTCACATTTCAAAAAAATAAATCTAACGTATTTTTTTTAAGCTATTAAAAATAAATCCGAATTTCAAAATAAATTCTAACATATTCTAAAATAAATCTAATTACTTCACATTTCAAAAAAATAAATCTAACCTATTTTTTTGAACCTATTAAAAATAAATCCGAATTTCAAAATAAATTCTAACATATTCTAAAATAAATCTAATTACTTCACATTTCAAAAAAATAAATCTAACCTATTTTTTTTAACCTATTAAAAATAAATCCGAATTTCAAAATAAATTCTAACATATTCTAAAATAAATCTAATTACTTCACATTTCAAAAAAATAAATCTAACCTATTTTTTTTAACCTATTAAAAATAAATCCGAATTTCAAAATAAATTCTAACATATTCTAAAATAAATCTAATTACTTCACATTTCAAAAAAATAAATCTAACCTATTTTTTTTAACCTATTAAAAATAAATCCGAATTTCAAAATAAATTCTAACATATTCTAAAATAAATCTAATTACTTCACATTTCAAAAAAATAAATCTAACCTATTTTTTTTTAACCTATTAAAAATAAATCCGAATTTCAAAATAAATTCTAACATATTCTAAAATAAATCTAATTACTTCACATTTCAAAAAAATAAATCTAACCTATTTTTTTTAACCTATTAAAAATAAATCCGAATTTCAAAATAAATTCTAACATATTCTAAAATAAATCTAATTACTTCACATTTCAAAAAAATAAATCTAACCTATTTTTTTTAACCTATTAAAAAAAAATCCGAATTTCAAAATAAATTCTAACATATTCTAAAATAAATCTAATTACTTCACATTTCAAAAAAATAAATCTAACCTATTTTTTTTAACCTATTAAAAATAAATCCGAATTTCAAAATAAATTCTAACATATTCTAAAATAAATCTAATTACTTCACATTTCAAAAAAATAAATCTAACCTATTTTTTTTAACCTATTAAAAATAAATCCGAATTTCAAAATAAATTCTAACATATTCTAAAATAAATCTAATTACTTCACATTTCAAAAAAATAAATCTAACCTATTTTTTTTAACCTATTAAAAATAAATCCGAATTTCAAAATAAATTCTAACATATTCTAAAATAAATCTAATTACTTCACATTTCAAAAAAAAAATAAATCTAACCTATTTTTTTTAACCTATTAAAAATAAATCCGAATTTCAAAATAAATTCTAACATATTCTAAAATAAATCTAATTACTTCACATTTCAAAAAAATAAATCTAACCTATTTTTTTTAACCTATTAAAAATAAATCAAAATTTCAAAATAAATTCTAACATATTCTAAAATAAATCTAATTACTTCACATTTCAAAAAAATAAATCTAACCTATTTTTTTTAACCTATTAAAAATAAATCCGAATTTCAAAATAAATTCTAACATATTCTAAAATAAATCTAATTACTTCACATTTCAAAAAAATAAATCTAACCTATTTTTTTTAACCTATTAAAAATAAATCCGAATTTCAAAATAAATTCTAACATATTCTAAAATAAATCTAATTACTTCACATTTCAAAAAAATAAATCTAACCTATTTTTTTTAACCTATTAAAAATAAATCCGAATTTCAAAATAAATTCTAACATATTCTAAAATAAAAAAAAATCTAATTACTTCACATTTCAAAAAAATAAATCTAACCTATTTTTTTTAACCTATTAAAAATAAATCCGAATTTCAAAATAAATTCTAACATATTCTAAAATAAATCTAATTACTTCACATTTCAAAAAAATAAATCTAACCTATTTTTTTTAACCTATTAAAAATAAATCCGAATTTCAAAATAAATTCTAACATATTCTAAAATAAATCTAATTACTTCACATTTCAAAAAAATAAATCTAACCTATTTTTTTAACCTATTAAAAATAAATCCGAATTTCAAAATAAATTCTAACATATTCTAAAATAAATCTAATTACTTCACATTTCAAAAAAATAAATCTAACCTATTTTTTTTTACCTATTAAAAATAAATCCGAATTTCAAAATAAATTCTAACATATTCTAAAATAAATCTAATTACTTCACATTTCAAAAAAATAAATCTAACCTATTTTTTTTAACCTATTAAAAATAAATCCGAATTTCAAAATAAATTCTAACATATTCTAAAATAAATCTAATTACTTAAAAAATAACAACCATTTTTTTAACCTATTAAAAATAAATCCGAATTTCAAAATAAATTCTAACATATTCTAAAATAAATCTAATTACTTCACATTTCAAAAAAATAAATCTAACCTATTTTTTTTAACCTATTAAAAATAAATCCAAATTTCAAAATAAATTCTAACATATTCTAAAATAAATCTAATTACTTCACATTTCAAAAAAATAAATCTAACCTATTTTTTTTAACCTATTAAAAATAAATCCGAATTTCAAAATAAATTCTAACATATTCTAAAATAAATCTAATTACTTCACATTTCAAAAAAATAAATCTAACCTATTTTTTTTAACCTATTAAAAATAAATCCGAATTTCAAAATAAATTCTAACATATTCTAAAATAAATCTAATTACTTCACATTTCAAAAAAAAAAATCTAACCTATTTTTTTTCAAACCTATTAAAAATAAATCCGAATTTCAAAATAAATTCTAACATATTCTAAAATAAATCTAATTACTTCACATTTCAAAAAAATAAATCTAACCTATTTTTTTTAACCTATTAAAAATAAATCCGAATTTCAAAATAAATTCTAACATATTCTAAAATAAATCTAATTACTTCACATTTCAAAAAAATAAATCTAACCTATTTTTTTTAACCTATTAAAAATAAATCCGAATTTCAAAATAAATTCTAACATATTCTAAAATAAATCTAATTACTCACATTTCAAAAAATAAATCTAACCTATTTTTTTTAACCTATTAAAAATAAATCCGAATTTCAAAAAAATTCTAACATATTCTAAAATAAATCTAATTACTTCACATTTAAAAAAAAATCTAACCTATTTTTTTTAACCTATTAAAAATAAATCCGAATTTCAAAATAAATTCTAACATATTCTAAAATAAATCTAATTACTTCACATTTCAAAAAAATAAATCTAACCTATTTTTTTTAACCTATTAAAAATAAATCCGAATTTCAAAATAAATTCTAACATATTCTAAAATAAATCTAATTACTTCACATTTCAAAAAAATAAATCTAACATAAATCTAACCTATTTTTTTTAACCTATTAAAAATAAATCCGAATTTCAAAATAAATTCTAACATATTCTAAAATAAATCTAATTACTTCACATTTCAAAAAAATAAATCTAACCTATTTTTTTTAACCTATTAAAAATAAATCCGAATTTCAAAATAAATTCTAACATATTCTAAAAATAAATCTAATTACTTCACATTTCAAAAAAATAAATCTAACCTATTTTTTTAACCTATTAAAAATAAATCCAATTTCAAAATAAATTCTAACATATTCTAAAAATAAATCTAATTACTTCACATTTCAAAAAATAAATCTAACCTATTTTTTTTAACCTATTAAAAATAAATCCGAATTTCAAAATAAATTCTAACATATTCTAAAAATAAATCTAATTACTTCACATTTCAAAAAAATAAATCACAATTCTAAAACTAAATCTAATTACTTTTTCAAAAAAATAAATCCCGTTTTAACCTATCCTATACCCACTAGGCAATTACGATATGATAAAAAGTAAAACATAACACGCAAATAAAACAAACAAATAACATATAAAGATCTCAAATCCCAACCGGTCGTGTCACAAGATACAAAACCCGTATCTCGATGGATACGCATCACACAATGACATAGAGAATATATATATATACAACCAAAACATAACTATATACATAATCTCTAATGTCACCATACCGACAACTATACAGCGGTGAAACCAAGGCCTACCGACCTCGTGCCTCTCTCGGATCCGCCAAACCGGAACCTGAAAATTTTACCCAAAAAGGGGATGAGAATTGAATTCTCAGTGCGATAATTGCCACAAAAGAATCCCTGGACTTGCAATCACAAATTATATTCAAAATGAAACACAAATAAAGTTCATATCAATTTATAATCATTTATAAAAATGAATGAATGCATAAATCCGACAACATATATATATCCAAATGAAATCACAATTCAGGAATTGCCAAGATGAAATTCAATCACACAATATTTGGTTCACTCGGTTTTAGAATATCGGGTAGTAACTACAGATGTTCCACCGATTTGGACCTTAATTCGTTCCCTCTCATCTGTAGGGTTACAGACACCTACAGACGGCTGCGCCAGGTAAAACCTTTTCCTCATGACACCCATCTGTAGTTACAGGCCTAACCATTTAATTAAAAGTCTGGTTTCAATTCACATCCAGAAAATCCATATAAAGCCAATTGACTATCCAAACGCATTACCCCCTGGGAAATGCCTCCGATACACAAGTCACATAATCACAATCGTAATACAAGTCACTTACCCCTCGTCCCAACCGGTACTGGAAACTGCCGAGGGCCAGACGATCTAAAGCTTTAGAACACTGGGCGTCAAAGTCCCTGCAGAGACTCTGACAAATCCGGTTTCACCCCCCGGGTGACGTCATCACGGTGGATGACAATAATACCTTATCCACCAACCGATGGTGATATAAAGCACGGTGACTTTAATTCCAAAATCAGATCATTTAGATCAACACAATTTATAACCATACCAGCATGCAAGTCAATCAGATAAAACAATTCGAGTTTCACCTTATTTGGGCAATGCAATGCACATGCAACACAATCCGATGTTTCAATTCAATCAATAATCAACATGTCAATCGAAACACAGTTTAATTCTGAATATAAAATATCAAACAAGTCCAGAAATCCCGCACCTGAGTATGATGATCGTTAATAGATTCTAAAATCTGGACTTCCTACACGGGCCGAGTCATAATCCACACGGACCGTGTCATACCCTACTCGGGCCGAGTCACAATCCACACGGACCGTGTCGTACCCTACTCGACTCCCTACGCAGGCGCTGCACGGCCCGGACACCTTACCAAGTCTATTTAAAAGATACGCATAATCGTTATTTAACACTGTATAAATGGTGTATAACTAAGGCTAGTGCGATTACGGTTCGGTACTCGTTCGATTTGGCTTAACCATACTCAACTAACCATTTCGGATTACTAGGTTGCAGCCCGTAATGGGTCCGATTGCGGCCCGCAACAAGTAACAGAAAACCCTAATTCCTTTGGTTTCGATTCCGATCGGTCGACGCTCAATTCCGGTTAATCGAGGTTACGTACTGTATCATATTTCAAGGTAGATGAAACTATACGAGTATTCGACATAATTCATAATTCAAGTTTTAATACCAAAACCCTAATTCCAAATTCAAAGTCCAAAGGGTAGTTTAATCCAATAATACGAATCGAACGGTTTTAACGAATTATAACTCGATCAATTCTAATCAAATTTGAATTTCACAAATAATCATCCCAAATTCCATACCAAACCTTAAATCATGATTCCCACTTTAAAAAGAATATCTATTCAATTCAACCCAATTCAATATACTAATCGAGTTATAATCGTTCGATTTACACCCGAATTCGAAATTCAAACGAAAATCACAACCAATCGACTATTAGGGTTTTGCTAATTGAAAAGGAAAATATACCAATTTGAAGCTTTAGAATCGATCAAGGATCGTCAATTCCGCTCGAATCTCAATTTTCCGACAAGTTCGATCAGTTTCCGCGCTCAATTTCTCTCTCTCTCTCTTTTTCCCTTTTGCTCGGTACCCACCCCACACTCACGGCCAGGAGACAAAGGAAACAGAATGAAATTGAAAGGAAGAAGGAAATTTCTAGGTTATTTTTGGATTTTTGCTAATAAGTCCCTCCAAGTTTTTATTATTACACAAGGACTTAAATTATGCACATATAACCTTATATATATTTTTAATGCATATAAACCTTTTAATATAATTGATTTTATATAAGAATGTTACATAACCTATTTTTTTTAACCTATTAAAAATAAATCCGAATTTCAAAATAAATTCTAACATATTCTAAAATAAATCTAATTACTTCACATTTCAAAAAAATAAATCTAACCTATTTTTTTTAACCTATTAAAAATAAATCCGAATTTCAAAATAAATTCTAACATATTCTAAAATAAATCTAATTACTTCACATTTCAAAAAAATAAATCTAACCTATTTTTTTTAACCTATTAAAAATAAATCCGAATTTCAAAATAAATTCTAACATATTCTAAAATAAATCTAATTACTTCACATTTCATAAAAATAAATCTAACCTATTTTTTTTAACCTATTAAAAATAAATCCGAATTTCAAAATAAATTCTAACATATTCTAAAATAAATCTAATTACTTCACATTTCAAAAAAATAAATCTAACCTATTTTTTTTAACCTATTAAAAATAAATCCGAATTTCAAAATAAATTCTAACATATTCTAAAATAAATCTAATTACTTCACATTTCAAAAAAATAAATCTAACCTATTTTTTTTAACCTATTAAAAATAAATCCGAATTTCAAAATAAATTCTAACATATTCTAAAATAAATCTAATTACTTCACATTTCAAAAAAATAAATCTAACCTATTTTTTTTAACCTATTAAAAATAAATCCGAATTTCAAAATAAATTCTAACATATTCTAAAATAAATCTAATTACTTCACATTTCAAAAAAATAAATCTAACCTATTTTTTTTAAAAAAAACCGAATTAAAAATAAATAACAAAAAAAAATAAAAAACCCGAAAATTTCAAAATAAATTCTAACATATTCTAAAATAAATCTAATTACTTCACATTTCAAAAAAATAAATCTAACCTATTTTTTTTAACCTATTAAAAATAAATCCGAATTTCAAAATAAATTCTAACATATTCTAAAATAAATCTAATTACTTCACATTTCAAAAAAATAAATCTAATTACTACTACAAATTAAATTAAATTACTTAAGAATTACTACAATTTACTATAAAATAAATCTAATTATCTACAAATTACTACAAAATAAATATAATTATTTAACAATTACTACAAATTATTATAAAATAAATGTACCTTCAATTTTGTAGAACGAATCTTGTGGGATTTTGGAAAACCTTCGTAATTCCGATTGCGGATTTGTAGAACGATTTAAATGTACAACTATATTTTTTTAACAATAAATTTAAATTTTGAGAATAATAAAAAAAAATTGAGAGAATGAGATTGAGAGAAAGAGTGATTGAAAATATTATGAGAATATGAAATGTTGAGATGTGAAAAAATATGAGGGATTGGGGTATATTTAAAGAGGTTTTGTTTGGGGGGAATGAATTTTGAAAATTTTAACCGTTGTCTGTGATTTCAAATTGAAATTGTTCACTAAATCCTAACCGTTCAAATTTTTTCATGCACAAATCTTAACGAAAATATTTTTACAAGTGCGAATCTCGATAAAAATCAATGGCTTAAATCAATTGGAATCAATTGATGGGATTTGATGTGATTAAAGAATTAATTTTTTAAATTGGATTTGAAAGGGGGGCCGGCGGGTAGGGCGGGTAGGGGGCACGGGCACGGGTACGGGTACGGGTACGGGCACGGGTGCGGGCGGGCACGGGACCCGACCTCGGGACGGGTAGGGACGGGTTTTTTTTCAAATTTCCCAATTCGGGTATGATTTTGACCCGTCCCGGCTTACCCGTGACCCGTCTAAACCCGGGCACGGGACGGGACGGGTCGGGTACGGGCACGGGCAACCCGGACCCGGGTCACGGGTTTTGCACCCGAGAGCAAACCACTAGTTACATTTAGAACAAATTAGTAAAAGGAATTACAATTTGTTGTTTGAATTTTGAGGACAACATGCTTTTTGAAAAAGGGGGGAAATGTAACATTTAATCAATTAGTTAAAATTTTAATGTATAATAGTAAATATAGTTTTGTGTTTGAATTTTGAGGACAAAATTCTTTTTAAATGGAGGAAGAGTGTAATGCCATGTATTTTGAGTAAAAGTAAATACAATTTAGTTTTTAAATTTTGAGGACAAAATTATTTTCGAAGGGGGAAAGAATGTAATGCCATGTAGTTTGAAATACCAAATTAAAGTACGATATATATATATATATATATATATATTCTTCTTCTGTTATCATCACTGAATCAATATTTCAATCTAACTAACTTAAATTAATTATCATTAATATTAACATTTTGAATTTCACTTACAAATAACCTTCCTGACTTGAAACTAATTCATTTGTTTGTATGTCTCCAGTATATATATACATCGTACTATGTATATATATTCACAAGATGATTCTAATTATGTTATTTTTATTAAATGGTAAAATTTCACCGAAGACCCCGGAAGTTGTACACCAATGACCCCGAAGTTATTTTTATTATAAAGGAGCCAAGTTATAATCTTAATAGATGTAATTTGTTCAATTGATTCAATTGGTTATAGAAATTTTAAACAAAAGAAGCCCAATATAACCAAGTTATAATTTCATCGTACCAGTCCGTATAATGGACCATAGAAATTTTAAACAAAAGAAGCCCAATATAACCAATTGATTCAACTGTGAGCTGGCTCGTCACGAGTTTGAGCTAAGATTTTAGCTCGCGAGCTGTTAACGAGCTAGCTCGCTAACAGCTCGGTCCAGAATTAACGAGCTGAGTTTTTGCCCAGCTCGGCTCGAACCAGCTCATTTACAGCCTATTGATGATTCAACTGTGAGCTGGCTCGTCACGAGTTTGAGCTAAGATTTTAGCTCGCGAGCTGTTAACGAGCTAGCTCGCTAACAGCTCGATCCAGAATTAACGAGCTGAGTTTTTGCCCAGCTCGGCTCGAACCAGCTCATTTACAGCCTATTGATGCCTATGTAAGTTTGCAAATTAAAACCGTTCATATATAAAGAAAAAAATAACTACTCCTAATATTAAACCACCCGTCTGTTCCGTACTCTCTCTACCTCTTCGCCTTCTTCACAGAAATTAAAAATGAGCCTCATATATATATATATTTTTTGAAAAGCTTGGTAGAAGCAAAAAAATGAGCCTCATATTTAAGTTCTCTTTCTTTCATAGCACCCATAGGAGACCAAGCCGCATTCCTTCTTTGTAAAATCAAAATCTGAAATTAAGGTATTCTAATTTTATATTTAATTTGTGGTTAGTAAGTAGATTAAATAATTTCTGGTATTGATCTATTTGATAAGCCTTTTCAAAGTTACTTCTAATTTTTATTGACTTATGATTAGATTTCTGAAAATTTATATGCTTGTATAATTAGTTAAACTATTTCTTGAATAAAAAGATTAATTGATTATCAAATAGTTCTTTGATACTATTATAATCTAAATTTAAGTTTGTAAAGAAAACTCTCGGATTCAATTTCAAGAAACTTAATTTATTTCATGAAGATCAATTCTTCTATTTTTATTTTAAAAGATTATGTTTATTAACTATATAAATTATACATTATATTTGTATTATATTTATAGCATTTTTATTAACATCTCTTACATATAGTCGTTATATACTTTTAGCACCTGTTCTAAATAACAATTATGAATTAAACCAATTATTCTCAAATAATTCATCTAGTGTGGTAATACATTGATTATATTTTTTTTAACACTATGAGGCTTATATATATGTATCATTGCAAAATTCATGAACTTTATATGTTTAGTGAGAATGATTATTTCAGATGTCAGATTTTCCTTAAATAGTATATATTTGTTTATCAAATGATAATTTTTCACCGAAGACCCTGAAAGTTTAATCACTGATAATCCTAAAATTATTTTTATTATAAAGGAATCTAATTCTAAATATTTACCAATGATTTAATTTTTTTTTTTCTGAAAACGAATTTGTAAATATAATTGCCTTAGTTGAAAGTTATTATTATATTTTTCAATCTTACTGATAATATTAATATTATAAACTTAATAAATATTATTTTATTGACGGACCTTGGTTAATTAGAAACGTGCATAAATATTAATTTAGAAATCATGTTTTGTAGTCTATGTTCAAGTGCCGAAGTAAGAAGAAACACAGAGACAATAGCGAAACTACCCACGACAACAGGTACGGATTTCCTGGACATTGTCAAATTGCACTTACCATTTTGTGTGCATTTTATTCATTTATTTGTTTATAAAATTGTGCATGTTGAATAGAACAATCCCTTTGGCTTGTTTAGAAATTCAATAGGATTATTCATATCAATCATGAGACTTATAAGTAGGATGTGTTAAGCATGGCGTTGTGTAGTGTTAAATGAAACGAACGTGGAATGTAATTGATAAGTTAAAGGAAAGGAGCCAACGTGCGTTGAACGCATGTTGGAATGTATACATTGGGTCTGGGCTCGACTAGACCCCTCGTTAACGTGACTGTAGGCGAAAGCGGTCCTGTCACGGGTCAAGATCTAGCGTAGGGTGCATTCTCCGTCTAGTGAGAAAGCTTCTCGTTGTTGGATGGATTTTCCGTGGGTTGGTGGTCTTCCGGTGTTAGATAGATTTCCCACTGAATTGGCAAATAAATAGATAAATGGAAAACTTAAAAGATAATTAAAGAAGTGTGTGTGTGTGTGTGTGTGTGTTTTAAATATTCATATCATGTGAGGATATAATTTTAATATCCTGTTTGTATTAATAAGTAAATTTGACAAACTCCGGAACTGGAACTAAATCCCGTACTAAGAGACTGTTCGATCTGTCACCCGTTACACTTTTATGTGGGTTCCAGGAAATGATGAAGGTGATGAGGGGCACGAATAGGAGGGATGTAGATCAAGAAGTCAACGAGCAGATGGCTCAAGTATCTTTTTAATTTCTTTAGTTAAACTTAAATTCTCTCTTTAGAAGTGGATACATTGACTAACATAGCAATTATCAGTTTGTTTGCCATGTTTGTCTTGATCTCATGTCGAAAATGTGTTATGTACTTGAACGATTTATGGTGTTAGAAGACTTTATTTAATTTTAAAATGTTACATGAGTATTTATTATTGATAATGTATGTGATGTGCACACGCCTAACGTATAAATACATGGCGGGTTGTCTCGGGGTGTGACAAATAGAGATGGTGTGGAGTATGATTTCTCATACCTTGCACGTAAGACAACATCATATATTTTGAATCGGGAACCAACTAAGGAATCGAACAAAACTCCATATGAATTGTGGACTGGGCAAAAGCCTAGTCTCCAGCACTTTAGAATCTAGGGTTGTCCGGTTGAAGTTCGTCCTTATAGGCCACAAGAGAAAAAAACTAGATGAAACGACAGTTAGCTGCTATTTTGTTAGATATGCGGAAAGGTCCCAGGGATATAAGTTTTATGATCCCACAAATAGAATAATTTTTTTTCTTTGAGGATGTTATGGTTTAAGGGGTAAATACAAATCAAATTGTCTTTGAAGAGAAAAATGATTCTCCTATACAAGGGGCGCCAACAACGGTACTAATTGTAATAAGAATATCTAAAGACTCATTAGTTCAGGATCATACAGTGAATGAATTTACAGTAAATGAACCTCCAAAAATGAAAGAGAATATGATACAAGGCAATGTTGATGTTGAAGAGGAACCTATACCACCTCAAGAACTTCAAGAAACAGTGTCTTTAAGGCAGTCCACTAGAGCGAGAAAGAAGAAGCGCAATATCTAAGGATTATGTTGTGTTACTTCAAAAACCTGAATTTGACATTGGCATGATGGAGGATGACTCTCTCAGTCTCCGTTAAGCTTTGAAAAGTGTGAATTCTCATAAATGGATCAAGGCCATAAATGAGGAAGTTAAGTCAATGTATGACAACAAAGTCTATGATATCATTCCATTACTTGAAGGTGTGACACCTGTTGGTTGCAAATGGATATTTAAGACTAAGAGGGATTCAGAAGGTAATGTGGAAAGATACAAACTGCAGCTTGTTGTTAAGGAATTTACACGGAAAAAAGTCATTGACTTTACGAAAACTTCACTTGTGTCAATGAAAGATTCCTTCAGAATTATCATGACTTTGGTGACATATTTTGATCTTGAGTTACACCAGATTGATGTTAAGACTGTGTTTCTCAATGGCGACACTGATTAATCCATTTATATGGTGCAACCACCTAATTTTGAGTCTGATAACTTAAAGAAGATGGTTTGCAAATTAAAGAAATCCATCTATAGACTCAAGCAAGCGTCTCGACAATGGTATTTCAAATTTCATTAAGTAATTATCTCATTTGGATTTGAGCCTAACTTGGTGGATGAATGCATATATCACAAGTGCAGTGGGAATAAGTTTATATTTTTGGTTTTATATATTGATGACATATTGCTTGCTAGTAACGATATAGACATAATACATGAAACTAAGATATTCATGTGTTAGGCCTTAAAATACAAGAGTATTTTGGGGCTTTCACAACAAGCATATATCGATAGAATTCTCGAGCGATATGGCATGAAACACCGTAAACCAAGAAATACTCCAGTTGCAAAAGGAGAAAAATTTAGTCTCAATCGGTGTCCAAAGACAAAGCTTGAGAAATAAAAAATGCACCAAATTCCATATGCTTCGGTAGTAGGAAGTTTGAAGTATCCTCAGGTGTGTACGCGTTCAGATATTGCATATATTATAGGAATGTTAGGCCGGTATCTCAGTAATCCTGGTATAGATCATTGGAGAGCAGCAAAAAGAGTACTTAGGTACTTGCAAAGAACGAAGGATCATATACTGACATATCGGAGATCAGATAAGCTTGGGGTCATTGGATATACTAATTCCAATTTTGCAAGCTGTGTAGATAGCATGAAGTCAACATCTGATTATATTTTTATGTTGGCTAGAGGAGTGTAAAGTAGACCATGATTGTTTCTTCCATTATGGCAGCCAAATTCATTGTGTTTCGAGGCATTGAACCATGGATTATGGCTAAGGAATTTTTGTCACTGGCTACATATTGTGGATACTATTAAGTTGCCACTCAAGATATATTATGACAATAATTCAACAATACTATATTCCAACAACAACAGGAGCTCGTCAAATCCAAGCATATCAACATTTTCTTGTTATGAAGGAAAAAGTTCAAAGTAGACTTATAAGTATTGAGCATATTGGTACAACTTCCATACTAGCAGATCCACTTACTAAGGGACTGGTACCTAAACAGTTTTAAGAGTATGTCTCTCACATGGGTATCTATGTTAAAGAGGATTGTCAGAATTAGTGAGAGTCTGTATTTTATGTATCATGTTTTATGTTTTATATGATATACTTTTACAGATATCATGTAGTTAACTTTATATGATATTTGTTATTTGTATGTATCATGCAGTTATTTAGACTTTAGTTATTCAACTTTCAGTTATTTTGTGTAATTAATTGAATGTTAGGTCAGTATCTTATGTAATTCCCAAACTATACATCCCTTTCATGATTCATGTAATTTAGTTAAGTTTACACAGTGATTTATATTAGTTTAGTTACGGTTTATGAGATGAATACTACTTAAGTTCTTGTGAATATGATTGATGAATTGATTGATGGCGTAAAAGGCTATGACAACACAGTTTGAGTACTCAATTTGGTTTTATAAACATATATATATAGAGAGAGAGAGAGTCGGATTATGGTACTCTATAGAGTAAAACGCGTTTGTACTCTATGGTATATCTCTATTTTCAAAGTTCAAATAGACGATCCAAACCACTCAACGTGTTCTCCATATTGAAATGTACTTGGAGACTAAATTTGACATTTTTTTGAATTTTTTTTACTATTTATTAAGCAACTTTGAAAATTGCAGATCCACTGTGAACATAAAAAACAGTAAAAATTTCTAGACCATCAGATCTGTGATTTTCAAAGTGGCTTAATAAATAGTAAACAAATTCCAAAAAATGTAAAATTTGGTTTCCAAGCACATTTCAATATGAAGAACATGTTGAACGGTTCGGATCAGGTGTTTGGAGAGTAAAAACTTGTTTTACTCTATAGAGTACCATAGCCCAATTCTATATTGAACTTGACTCAACCAACCTCTTGTGAACTTGACTCTAAAATATATCGAATCGACTTTAAACGATCAATCCAAACCGTTGAAACCCTTCTACCTAATGAGTGATGCATCTACATGTGAAAATTTTAAAGTTTTGAATTAATTTAATATAGAGTCAAGTAGTCAAAAGTTTAAGGTTTATAAATTAATTTTAATACATTTATTTTTTGGACTCCTTTGACCACTTGACTCTATATTAAATTAATTCAAAATTTTAAAATTTTTACATGTAGACGCATCAATCATTAGGTTAGAAGGATTTCAACGGTTTGGATTCATCGTATAAAGTCGATTCGATATATTTTAGAGTCAAATTCACAAGAGGTTGGGTGAACTTAGAAGTACCCTAGTTCTACTCCTATATATATATATATATATATATATATATGAGTGTGTCTTCTATGAACAGGAGCTACAGTAGGCGGAGTTAATTACCACCGTTTATTTCTTAAAGGATATAATGGTACATATTTTTATGTGAAAAATAGTGCAGGCTTAGAGTAGGAGATGTCCAATACTCTCTAATTCAGCCCCGATAAGCTCCTTTTTCACGCAAGAGGAAAAAAAAATAGGTCTCTCCCACCCCCCGATAACTTTCTCCTCCGGCCGCCCACCTCCACGACCTCTCTCTTCTGGGCGTCCAGCTCCGGGTCTTCTTCTCCCTTCCGCTTTCTCACTCTCCATCAGCCTCTCGGCTCTCTCGCTGGAGCACCTCCCTCAGTCACCTCCTACTCTCTCTCGGTCTAGTGCTTCGCGTCTCTCTCCGAAATGAAATTAGACTTGCGACCCAGTCAAAAATTAACTCTTCTTTTTCTCAGCCTCCTCCTCGAGAGGTACACATAAACCTCACTGGTACTGTGCAGTATACCACCAGCATGTGCGGTACATTTGGTTATAGGATTTTTAAACCTAGGTTATCTTTTATCAGCCTCAATAAAGAACGAATAAGTCAAATTGGTTACGAACTGTGCTAGTATTGGTTTAAACTTTGGGGTTCTCCATGGCGCCATCAATCATGGTACCAACAACCTTTTATAAACTGTAAGCTGGCGCTTACTAGTACACGCTCCTCTTTGTCTGATCCTCTCCCTCTCTCTCTTTATTTTTTTGTCTCTCTATCTCTCTCTCTCTTCAAAATAGAGATTGATCTTGAGTGATTAGAGAAGAGACTTTCGGTCAAGAACTTGCAATTTAGGTGTCTCTCCTTATGCAGAATAGAGCATTACTGTTGCCTCCTCTCTCGCTCTCTACATCGGACTTAAGAGATATCACTTGAAAATCTAAAGACTTCCGGTGATCAATGATGATTGTGTCTCTCTGAAATATCATGACTATAGACCAAAGTAATTTAGAAGTTCATATTAGAGTTTATAAATTGCGGTATGATTTTGCATAAATAGACCTATTAATTGGTATTAGAGCCTATCCTAATTGAACCGGCTAATTTCTGCACAAACAAATTTTTGTTAAAGATTTCAGAAATTAATTATTTGAAGTTTTTTGGTTTCAAGTTTTATACGTAACTCTGTTTTGACCGATAGCCTCTATGAGAGTTTCACAAAAACTCTGTTTTGACCAAAAGGTGCAAATTGATTTGTATTTATCTGAAAGGCATTGCAAATGGATCTGTAATTTTGTTTTGACCGAAAGGTTGATTGAAAATTGATTTCGAATCATAGTACGCTAACTGGTTTTATTTAGAAATCAAAGTTTTCTGCATGGTCAATGCGCCGCAATTATTTGGAAATCAAGGTTTTCGAAGTCAATGTATAATTTTGATTCGTATGACCAAAATTGCTTCCGTATAGTTTTGATTTAAACAGTCATTGTCAAATGTTTAGTAATGGCGCTATTCATTATTTTTTTATCCTGTTATCAAACTTTGGATAATTTGGTTTTAATATGTGTAAGGGACGTCATTTTATTGACAGTCTTTTAAAGAACATGTTGCATAGTCTGTCTCAATTCTTTCAAATGAATAGTTGATTAAACAAACAAAATAGGAGTACAATATAATTTTGTTTTATGTAGTACCAAACATATGGCTAAAATAAGACATTTATTTGCCCCGCCATGCTGGTACGTTAAATTCAAGAGAGCAATTTGGGTCCGATGAGCTCCATAACCGTCCGATCTATTTTAAGATCCGTGCGCATTGCTTTAATATCCATGTGAGTTTTCTTTAATACCTGATCCTCTTTAAGATCCGTGCATGATGCTTTAATATCCGTGCACATGGATTTTAAAGCAGAACGGATGGTTATGGAACCCATCGGACACAAATTTATGTCCAATGGGCATCAGACCCAAAATGCTGTCTTGTTGTATAGAAATAATCAGAGATCCATATATGTTGTCGACGTCAACGGACTTATTGTCAAATAAAACAAAGTTAAATATAGCCCTCGCCTCTTTTTGCCTTTTTTTTTTTAAAGAAAAAAAAAAACAAAAATTCGTCAATGTGGATAGTAGATAGATGATATTCTTAGTTGTTATTGCCAAAATTACATACACTCTGATTTTAACCAAAACAAACATTGTTACAAAAACCATGATAAAAGCCACGGATACTTTATTTCCCTCTCAAATTAGATAACTAATAGAACCTACAAAAACTGTCATGCAAGCAACACACCAACTTCGACCTCCCATTGTTCTGATATGGGATATTTTATTTACCCTATCAGATTGTGCTGCAAACCACCAAACAAAATTAGGCCTAATTTGGGACTCTTTTACCCTTCATGCCCTTCTTCAAGAATATGTTTCTGAAAAAAGCCAAGTTGGAAATCATGGTCCCCATGAACCCTGTCATATTGAAATTTAACTCGGGTCAAGGCAGCCAGGCCACAGCCACCTATGTGATAGGTAACATCGAGAGGTAGACTAGTACAGGGAACATCTCCATTTAATTTGGACATGCTAACTGTAGGTATCACGTGCCCAATAGTGTGTGCCACAGCAACCGGAGTGAGTACCTTACAGAAATCGAAATCATTAAGCATAGCCAGGCAAAGAGTGGATGTAAGCCATGGGTAGGGGAACACGGGTGTTCAGTACCTTCTTGTTATAGATATTGAACACGACATTCAGGGCCCACCAGCGGGCGAAATAGATTCCTATCTTCACCTTTTGTGCATCAGAGGAGGTGGGAGACTTCTCCTCTTCATCCCACATAATTGGGTCCCGTTGTAAGGTGTTACTGAGTGTCGAAGAATCGAGGGATGTATGACAACTTGATTTGGTTTTCATTTCAAATTGGGTCCCGTTGTAAGGCGAAGACCACCTTGACATTTATCTTCAAAACGAAATCTCCAAACTCGTTGTGCTTGCTGCGGCACATGCATTAATTGCTTGTTATTCCTTCCTCTTGAAGATTCCTCTTTTTCCAAGGTTCTTCAAGAGACGAACAAAAATACTTCTTTGTAAATTCTTCTGTAAGTATATATACTGTCATTGACTAAAAATATAACTTGAAAAAAAGACTAATCCAACTAATATGCAACACCAATCAGCATTTTTCAGTCAATAACTAACAGACATATATTGAGTTTACTAATCAAAATAGTTAGAAAATAGAAATAATTTTTTTTTCCACATTTCAATTATCGAAATTAGTACCGCAACCAATATTTGTGGCATTATTCTAGCTAAAAAAATAACATACTTAATTAAGTTATAGCAACCAAGTTGTTAACCATTGCAAAATTTGAAAAATGAACAGTTCTAAAAATAAATTATACAATGTACGAAATTAGGTGTCTAATTAAAATGTTTGTCGACTACTATAAGACTAGACAATTGGATATGCAATTTCTTTGCAGATGTAAACTCATTCGCAATTTGCAAATGATAACAATAACAATTCATTTAGAAAATACTGGACTTAAGTTTGTAAAATTCTGCGTGGTAAAAGCTTAATTGTAGATATATTCTATGTGGAAGTCCAAACATGTACCGTAAATCCCAAATATTACAATGTTCCTTGCATATAGATATGAAAAATAGTCTGAAGATGGAGAAGCATGTGCAAGCATGAAGAATATACAAGTTGAATATTATTTTAGATTTTAGCATCAGGAACTGTTGTTCTTGACTTTAATACAGCAAAAAATTGATCCTAACTATGACCCATAAACCCAAAAAAAGAAAGAAAAAAAATACAAGTTGTTGGCTCTATAAAACATAAATTATAACCAAATAAATAACCCTAAACCCAGAAAAGAAAAAACACCATTGTACCAAACATTAAAAACAGATTGAAAGGGAATGTTTGGAGCAAGGGGTCTGGATTTGTGCACATAACTTTTTCCCCAATCAACAGGGAAACAAATGTCGGATCAAAGTGGAAAATTCGTAATTAATGAAGTAGCATCTGACCTTGCATTTGGGCCCAATTGAGAGTAGCAGAATGTCATCCTCACTGCAATTAAACTTCCACCGAATCTTTTAATTTTTTCCTAAGAAAAGTGTGTGCCACAAGATTAGTTTAATTTCATTTATTGTTTTTCACCAACTTCCTAAGAAAAGTGGGTTTGTCTACGGGCTTATTCTCAAATAAAAATTAAAAAATAGATGACTGAAATACTATCTGAATATTTAAACAGAAAAAATAATCTCACTTGTCTAAACAAGCACAGTCGATTGGAAAATAAGAAGAAGAAAAAAAGAGCCAAGAGGAAGTTGTACCTTCGAATCATTGAAGTTGAGAAAGAATCACGAAAGCAATTTGTAATTTCCGACGAAATTAAAAGAAGGAGATCTAATTTTGAGAGAAAATCGAAGAGACGGACGACAGAATATACAAGGGGCAAGTGGGCAACATTATATAAGGACAAAAAAGGAAAAGAACCTGTAATAAAGTTTATTTCTGTAGCTATAATGCTGGATTCATATATGTAGCGAAAGGTGGGTATCCTCTACATACTGACCCGGTAGAGGACTTATTACAGCACGATTGCTACACGTTATTACGTTTTTCTTTAGATGTGTGGGAATTTAATGCTTTATTTTATTTTTTTCCTGTTTTGCCATATTCTGTGGGCTTCTACCGCAGAAATGTTTCAACGGTTACTTCGCTTTAATGTCCATTGCAAAAAGAAAATAAATAATCAAATTTTTTATATGGTAAATCTAAGAGATCCATTTACTTTATAAGTTATAACATCTTATAATAATTTATTTTTGTGATTTTTAAAATCTAAACCGTTAATACAAACTGTTCAATATGATCTTTATATTTAAATGTGTTTAGAGATCAAATTTTATTTTTTTTTAATATTTTTTAATATTTATTAAGTATTTTACAAAACTGTTATTTTCAGACCATTTTAAACCACTAAGAAACACTAATATTATAAAACTTAATAAATAGTAAACATTTCAAAAAATATATATATATAACTTGATCTATAAGCACATTTTAATATAGATATCATGTTGAACAGTTTGGATCGACTGTTTAAACTTTAAAAATTATAAAAACTGAATTGTTGTAAAATGTTATAATTTACAAATGTTATAAATGGATCTTAAAAAAAAGTTAACGTTAATTACAATTTTCCTATGAGCTATTCTATGTTAATGGGCCCAATTTATAATGAATGGCCAAGCAAAATAATAATGCAATAAATATATCCATTGTACATTTGTACTTGCATTTCTTTAATGATATTCTATGTTAATGCGCTCAAAATAAATTTGCATTAAATAAATAAATAAATACGTTTTACTTGCATCATTCAACGAGAAAAAAATTGCTACTTCCAATTTATCTTTGGTGATCATCAATGTTGCCACACCCAATATGCAAGAATATACAGTCAAAATAAAATTATATTGCAACATACATATATTGTACTTGCATCATTATGTAGATGTACTGTTATTTACATCACTAGTTGTATTGTTTTATAAATCACTAAATCAAACCGTATACATATCTATTTTTAAATTAATAATATGTATCCAGATATTTTAAAACATTAAGTTATAAATTGAATATTAAACAAAAAGAAATATGAATCACATCACACACACAATGTGTTAAACTTGGTCACACGATGTGATAGTGTCCTCATACAAAAATATTTCACATAATATAACGTGCAAAAATATAGCGAAGAGTTGTAAGTCGTGTGTTTTATCACGTCACAATACACTTAATTCACATCTCAATTAGTCATGTTGCGACTCACGTAACATATCATTTTGTCAAAACTTGTTACACATGACGTGATAATAATGTTTAGGTTTTTTTTCTTCAAATTTTGAAGTGATGAATGAATGAAAAAAAAAAAAGGCTTTGTGGAAAAAAAATTAAATGAATAAACTATATTGAGAAAATTTTCGTCATATTTTATTTCATAAAATAAATCTAATTAAAGAATTTTTTTTTGTGGAGCCGAAAAACCAAATTGAATTATTTAAATTATGTGTAAATGTAACTCAAATTTTGAATTTGGATCAGGACGTTTGATTTGGTCTAGCACGAATATTTAAGGGACACCGTACATTATTCTATCTCGAATCGAATTGGCCAGAATTCAAACAATAGTTTCTAATCCCATTTCCCCTTTTTTTTTAGTAAAGTTAGAAATCGAGCCATCTAATTATTTAATACTCTTATTATTACAACATAGAATTTTTTTCATTTGAATTTCGAACTTATTACCTCTCAAATAGAGAGATAATAAGTTAACAGAGCGAAAATTGTAGACATATACTCTTATTATTACATAAATGGCACAAAGCATTCCGTGCTATTGATGAAATAAAAATGTTTATAAAATCAATATAAATGTAGACATATCTGATGTAATAAAGAAATGTTTGTAATTAACTAATTATATATTTTCAGTTAACAGAGAGAAAATTGTAGTTAGTAGATCAGTAGATAGCTGGATATATAGTTGAGTGGAGAAGAGTACATAAATAGACAATAAAAGTTATTTAAAGGCACCAATTTAATATAATGTTATCTGGATATATATATATAAACTATAAAGTGACACCAAATTAGGATGATCGATCTTGGAATAAATTTGACACAACTGAAAGAACATGTGTTTCATATTTCATCATATCAAATATGTGAAATTAATGAATTAATATTTACACAACATATATATGACTATTATTGGGAACATTGTGTGAGCTACCAACTATTATATATGTATACATATATATATATATATATATATATATATGCATATATGCATGGGAACAAGTTCATTTTCTTTAGGAGTTAGGGAGTAGGATAATATTTTTGGGAGATTTATTATACTGTTCAATTTCATGATATCGATAATTAATATTATCATTGGCCAACACAAAATTTAAAATGTCATTATATTTGCAAGATATGGGAGTAAATAAAATAGATTTAATATTTATTGTAGATCTAGTTCTGACACATAATTAGTTTATCAATTATTAGTTCCAATACTTATATTAAACTCAAGACCTTTCAACCACAAAATAGAGTTTTTAATCACTAAACCACAACTAAAAATATGTCTTATATTGAGGGTGACTAGACTATAAAATGTTTAAAAAAGATAAAATTCATTTAAATTTCTATATGTATAATTAAAATTTCGATATCATAAGAATGACTTAGCCACCATTAGCTAAGCCTTAGATCCCCTGGATGCTTATCCTTATAATAAAATAGGTGTAAGTAGCTACATGATAGAATTATAAGGCAAGTAAAAAGGAGTTTCTTGAGCGATCTAGGGCAAATAAGGTTTCCAAGCTTGTCCAAATAGATGTTATCAGTTCGAACAAATGGGTGTTAGTACCAGTAACATTCCTGAAATGGGAGTTGGTACTGGTACGGTTATATTGCGCCCGGCATCCTATACCCTGCTATTGATTCTGAGGATGACAATCTGGGCTTGTACTATAGTTAAGTTGCAAGTACTATCTCATGTATTAAAGTTAAATTAGTAGGAACTGACTATTCAATGGAGCAGAACGTTGTTTAATTGAACTCAATTTGATGGATTTTGTACAGGAATGATTTACATGATTGATTATTTTTTTTTAAGGTCAGTATAAAGCCGACAATTTCATCAATAAAAGAAATGTACAAAAGCCTTAAGTACTATTTATATTTACAAAAAACTATAGTAATGTATCCCCTCTATCCTACTCCTAGTCAATGTAGTCTGTACCACCACTGGTATCCTAACTAAACTCTTTTACCAGTTGTTTGAATCCTCTCTCGCCTGGCGGAATAGATCCTGCACCCTCCTGCTTTTCTGAGTGAACTATCGCCTATTTCTCTCACGCCAAATTTTGCAGCAGGTAGATGCCCATAGCACATCCCATCCGTTTCGTTCCCTCGGATGCATCGCTGATCTGGGGGTGTACCAGTACAGTGGGCTGTACATGGAGGACTTGCAACAGCCAAGATTCTGAATTGGAGGTTGAGATCCTTCAGTCCATTGTGCCCATGTTGTGGTAAGGAGGATGATTTTTTTATGCACGTCCTTTTCTTGTGCCACTTGTCAGAGGTTACATGGTTTGTATCACCTTTTGCATTGCGTGTGCGATACCTTCCGATGAACTTTACAATGTCCCTCATGACAATTGTAAAAGACTTAGATGCCAATCAAATTTTGTTGTTCAGCAATATACTGTGGTGTGTGTGGAAGGCACAAAAGGAACAGATTTTCAAGTGGAAAACAATGACCCCTCAGGGGATATTGGAACAGGCAACGGCAATGGAAAAATCAGGTACTGTACCAGCAGTAAGAAGGGAGCAGGGGATGCAAGAGGTGGTAGATTTACCGGAGGAAGCCCTTATAATTCTAATTGATGGGTCCTGGGATGGTACATAGAATACTGGTACAGCTTGGCAACATAATGGATATCCCATCAGGCGAGCAGCTGAAACGGTAGCACAGGGAGTATGGTTGTACCAGCAGGGGGTTCGCAAAGTCACAATACGGCATTTAGGCAGAACAGTACTGACCCAACCTCATACCATGGCAAACTGGGCTTGTACCACCGGTACCACCTTTACTGGTACAATACCAGCGGAGGTTTTAGAGAAGACCAACATACAACAGGTCCTGAATCAGGATCACTTAAGGCATACCAGCCAACACTAGGTGTTTACCAGAATATGAAGCCTACTGTTGAAAAGAATCTGCCTTAAGCAGCTTTTTTAGTCTTGTAGGAGTAATGTTTTAGTTTCTTTGTTCTTTCTGTTTTCTAGTAGTACCAGTTTGTTTTTAAAGCCTCTACTGTAGCATGGAGGTTCTGTGTTTTTTCCTTTTTCTTTTCTAGAATGCTAGTTAGTCTATTTTTCCTACTGGTGCATTGTGAACATTTTGAAGGAATTAGGTATATGAAGATAATACCAATTTGTACTGGTAAAGATAATGTTAGTCTTGATATACATCCTATATTTTGCATATCCAACTTTTATTCACATATTGGATCGACATGTGTACACATAGTTTACAATTTTGAAGGAACTAGGTATATGAAGAAAGACTGGTACTCGTGAATTCTGCTCTATCTTCTCTGCAAACCTATTATGTGTCGGTACTTAAAATTGCCGAAATAGACAGAATAAGGAGACATTTTCTGTGGCATGGTACGGTGTCTACACAAAATCAAGGAAGATCAACTTTAGTGAATTGGCAAATGGTGTGCATGCAAAAGAAATTATGAGGGCCAGGAGTCGTAGATTTAAAAGTTTTCAATCAAACCTTGTTAATAAAGTGGTACCGGAATTTGGAAGGGGCAGCTTCATGGGTATTTTCGGTAAAAAAGTGTTTACTTCGCAATAAAGGATGCCCCACACTCAAGGAGTCATCATGTAAATAAAATTTGTCACTGAAAGCAACCCCCTAGATTCAAGGTATTTGGTTGGCTCATGTTAAAAAACAAGTTTGTGACGGATTGACAATTTATTGAAAAAAGGCTGCAACTTGGTTAACATGTGCATACTGTCAAGAGTGAATTCTGAATCTGTTCGACACTTATTTAGTGACTGCCCATACCTGCTGGGGGTGTACAGAACAATAAATGAAACTCTAGGGACTAGGCTGCCAAATGGATCATCAGATGCAATACAATCTGTGTTCCGGACCAGGTACACAAAAGAAGAGAGGGCAATACTACAAATCGTACAATTCATCACTTGAAGAGAGAGACGTTCGACAATTTGTCGCAGGGGAACATAAACAAATACAAAAGCTGATGGAGGAAATCATGCTGCAACTAAGATACAGCTAGTGCACAAGCACAAACTTAAATCTTACATGCTAGTCCTACAATGTTTTCTGATTTCAGTTTTGTTTTCTAATTAACTTGTGCTGGTATGGTAACCACACAAACAAATATCAATCAGACTTCTCATCAGATCAGAACAGATTTAACGATTAATTCAGACTTATTCTCCAAAACACAAGTTACTGAATATCAGACAGACCTTTCAAAATAGATTATAGTATTCACACATTTTCAGAATAGATTCACAGAAATTAGACTTTTCAATTTTCAACTAGCAGTTCACAAACCCAGACTGCCAATATCATCAGAAAGAACTATTCCTATGGGACAGGCTTAAACGCAACGTCCCTGATTTGCTCAATATCGCTCTTCAATTTCAGCAATCGAGGCAAATCGGCCTTTTGCCACATAAGCGCTCATTTCTGCGCTTACTGGCTTCCAGCCGAGCACGAAGCTCCGATGCTTGTTGACTAAGAACAGAAATCGAGTTGGGAATTTCAATTTCTGATGCATCGCCTCCATGATCTGTCTCTATCTGTCCATCAGTGGAGGTTGGGAACAAATGATTGAGGTTAGATGAGCTGCCACAATTAGGGCTTGTGTAAAAATAGGGGTTGCCGGCTGGAGAGAAAGCCACCATTTTCACATCGACTCCACCCAATACACTAAGCTCTTCCGCCTTCTAAAATAATCCCTTGCGTCTCTTGCTGAAGCATACCTTCAATCAAAACCCAATAACTTAATTAATTTTGTTAAAGAAAAAAGCAGAAACAATGTACAATTTCTGAATCTAATGTAAAACATTATATAAATCTCAAAAGAGATTGAGGTTGTTTGCTTTGATGTACAGATTAATGGAAAAAACATGCATTATTCAAAGGGCATGCATGATTCATTCTTTGTTTGCCCTAGGTAGCTTATAATATTGAGATAATAATTATGGTGTAATGAATCTCGATCATCAAGGCTAATTGACAAACACGTACCTCCCGATAGTTTTTATTCTCAATCAATTGCATCGAAATCTTTCTATTTCTACCCTTTCTTTGATTTTGATTTTGGTTGCTCTCCATGGAACTTTAGCTCTCTTAATTTCCTCGGTGTTTTTTTTTGTTGCGAAAGAGAGAGTAGGTTTTGGGTTTAATATTTAAAGAAAGAAGTATCCGTTACTTCTATGCTATAAATCATGAGGTGAATATTTTTAATTAGGCTTTTTCTACAATAGTTGCCAAAAATAAAACTTATCATTTCTATTTTGGGCTTTGCTCCCTGGCCAACCGCTCGCAGTTATAATTTTTGTACAAGCTGAGCTGTTATTCTATCACATGTATTGTATTTTCTTTTGCATACTCCATTCCATAAAAAATAGTCTAGAATGTTGCAGTTGTTACAATTTCTTTTTCTTTTTTGAGATGAAGCCACTTATCTATTAATACCCACAACAAATCACATTCTAGTTTTGAATATGTGACTTCTCTAAGTCGCATTACACAGAGAGTATTATCTTTTGCCATTGACTAAAAACTGATTATCATTGCAACTATTACTTATTAGCAACAAGAAATACAACCAACAAATTATGTATCTTATCACACATGAGCACATGGGATTGGGAGAGGGGGGTGTCCGATGCCCATCGGACCAGAGTCTGTTCAATGGGTGGTTTATACCGTCCGATTCACTTTAAGATCTATGCGCATCACTTTAATATCCGTGATGTTTGCTTTAATATCCGTGCACACAGATCTCGAAGTGGATCGGATGGTGGAAACCACCCATCGAATAGACTCTAGTCCGATGGGCATCGGAAACCCCCCCTCTCCCCATAGGATTAAGCTAGACATGTACTACTTATTTTTGGTTCTCATGCTCAAGGTACATAAAGAATGGGAGCTTAGTCTTTTGATTTTATAACCACGGCTTCCAAGGTCTTTTACTGAAGTCTGCCGAAACATGAAACACATAAGTATCTATTAACTGATTTGAAAAATCAAGAGGAAATCTGTATATGCTTCAAAATACCTGATACAAGACATGTTTAAAAGCCAAAACCAGCAATAAGCAAAGACAACCATAATCATCTTCCATATATAGAGAGACCTGAAATGCATCCTTACAATGCCATTCAACTTAAATCAAGGAAATCTCATTCCTCATTTCTCAACAAAGCATCACCAAAATCAAAGGCTCGTTCTTTTTTTTTTTTTAAAAAGGAACATATGGAAAACCACATCATATTATTAGACACCAGCACAATAAACAAAAGAACAAAGAAAAAAGAAGTAAATAATAGCACCCACACATCCCCACCCAACATATAGTTAAAAGGAAAAATATAACTTGGCTCACTGTAAGCAGCAGCTGCAGCAGAGGTAGTAGAAGCATTTTTTATTTTTTAGTTTAATTCACACTTTCAGCAGTAGCATTTCAATACATGTTTGTGTTCTTCTCTGTTGTCAGCATAAGTTCCATATCAGTAATTATATACACAGATGTTTGCTTTGACCTATTGACAACTATACTACAGTATTAATACACTCATCACAATTTGAGAAATGGCAGAAATTTTCTTCTGAGAACTTTTAAGTAAGAAAAAATGACAAAATTGGCAAAATATCACCAGACTTGAATGGGCCACTGGGCATGCCCTCTACTTTTTTTTTAAGTCAAAAAACTAAGTTCCTTTTGACTAATTGTTCTGAATTAAGGTGTCTCTGATACAGGGTGTTTTTGGAACAGCAGTAGGATTTTACCTTCAATCTTGGTGCGTTTCAGTAAGAGGACCTGTTTATTGTGCCATGTTTATGCCGCTCGGTACCATAATCACAGTGATATTGGCTGCTATAACAATTCACGAGGAACTCCACATTGGAAGGTGTGTTCAATTATTTTTTTTTTTTTGAGTGAGGCTATGGTACTATGCATTGTCCAAATTGAGCCGTACAACGGATCAATATTATCATTTCCAAAGTTCAAATAGTTGATCTGAACTGTTCAATGTGATCTTCATATGAAAATGTACTTGCAAACTCAATTTTACATTTTTTAGAATATTCTCTCTTTTTTTAGATAGGTAGAAAACCACTACTTTTGAATGGTCTAGAATTTTTAGATCGAGTGATTTTCTACTATAAAAAAAAATATAAAAGATGTAAAATTGCATCTACAAGTACATTTTATATGGAAGTCATATTGAACGGTTCAGATTGATTTTTGGACATTGAAAATGGAGATATTAATCCACATGGACCATTATGTGCTATGCATAGTACCATAGCCTCACTTATAAATATATGTTTACTTTTCACAATGTGCTATGTGGTTTTTAAATTACAGTCCTTCCAACTTACACCAGATCTCTCAGAAACTATTTTTCCATATTCAGCTTGATAGGTGCAGTTGCTATATTTGGGGGAATGTACACAGTGTTATGGGGAAAAGCAGAGGAAGTAAAGGGAGAGGGAGAAGAGCCAACTGAAACTGTAGGTGTTTCGGAGGTAATCATATCATTAGATGATAAAGAAGATCATGGGGAACATAGTACCAGAAGACCACTTCTTGTAAATACACATAAGATAGAAAACTAGATGTTTCTAATAATTTGTGGGGGAGGCTATGGTACTATGCATAGGGCAGATTGGTCTGTACTATATATCACTATCTCCATTTTGGAAGACCAAATAGTCGATCTGAATTGTTTAACATGATCTTATATGAAGATGTAAATATAGATCAAATTTTACATTTATTAGAATTTTTTTACTATTTTTTAGATATGTAGAAAATTACTTGATTTCAAAATTCTAGACCATTCAAAAGTAGGTATTTCTACTTACCTAAAAAATTGTAAGAAAAACCTAAAAAATGTAAAATTTAGTTTGCAATACATTTTCATATGGATATCATGTTGAACGGTTCATATCAACTATTGAAACTTTGAAAACAAAGTTATTGATTGATAGTACGAACCAATCCGTGCTGTGCATAGTACCATAGCCTCCCTCTAATATATGTGTTATATATGTCTAGTGAAGTTAGTTCTGATATGGGATGCATATCATCATGAATTCAATTTTTTTGTGTAAATAATTGTTTTTTTTTTTCAATTCCTGGCTTAAGCTCCATTATCTTGTTGATATGTGATTTTTTTTCCGCAAACCAAGAGATTGAGAGGAATTTTTGTGACATGGGATAAATACTGGTACAGAAATACTCTAGCTCTCAAAATTCATCAAACATTTTGTGCGCACATAAATAGATGAATCATGCATGCTGTAATCAACAGCAAACCATTACCGAACAACAGTAAGAGTCTTAGAGAGCAATTACATCATGAGCACAAACAAATGAACAGCATATACACATATAATAATACATTATAGTAGGCGCTGCATCAGGAAAGAAAAAATACAGAACATGTTGCACAGTCTAACTCAACTCTTTCAACGGAACATTTGATTAAACAAACAAAATAGGAGTACAATATAATTTTGTTTTATGTAGTACCAAACCAATGGCTAAAATTAGGCATTATTTGCACCGCCATGCTAGTACGTTCAATTCAAACCTGTTCTGGTCATAAAACAACACAAGATAGAACACACAAGTCTGAACGGCTTAATATAAAATCAAACCTGATTAGAAACTGCTAAGTGAATAGTACATTTGTGAACTTACTAAAACGTGAATCACAGATTATTCGCGAGAAACGGAAAAAAAAAAAAAAAACGCATATTTTTTTAAAAAAAAAAAAAAATTGGGTATTTTTTTTGCTTCCTTGTGGTACCGAATCAAGAAATTTTTGATCCTGTCAAACTGAATCCGAACTATTTGTTTGTCACTATGATTGTACTTGCGTCATTCAAAGGAAAAAAAAATTAATAACTTTCAATTTTTCTTTGGTGGAAGAATTAGTATTTGGTCTAATTTTGCATTTATTTAGACATAAATGTAGAATTGTAGAATTTTTGTAAAGAATATGTAATGGTTTCATTCTTACCATATGAATTGTAGAATTTTTGTTATTAAAAATTTAAACACTGCTATTTTAATACAGATTGTGCATGAAAGTGGAAACAGAAATACTGAACCCCACTATATACGAGTGCGTATCCTCTCAATTTTTGCGTGACTGACGTGTCAGGTGCCTATTCGGGGCAACGCAGGGGGGCCAGTATTCTTGGAGCTTTGAGATTCGTGCAGAACGTATTTGAACTATTGAGATGTTCCAAAAAGTCACGCAAAGTTTGAGATGTCTCAGAGGATGCGAGTTCCCTATACACTGCCCAAGGCAATGCGGGGACCACCTGGACACGTGAGACCGGGCAGCTCCTCTGCTCGGCGATCATATGTGGCATTTATTTAGCCGAAATAGCCTTTGAACGTATAAAAATATTCGTAGAAATTATGGTCATTAATACTTTTCGGTGTTTGTCACTTCAAGAAAAATAAGAAATGAACAATGAAGATGAATTACTGTCTATTTCAACTACTGGTTTTTACAAATAGTTTTTACATATTTGTAGAAAAAAATTTGGTCACATGAAAAAACAAGAAATAAAATGTCGTATCAAGATTAAGTGCTGAAACATAGTTGCGAGCTATGAATTCAACCGCAAGTTGATTAACTATGGATTAGACAAGTATTTGCTGATTTTGTATATTACAAATCAGCAACTTAAGAAAATGTTTGGTGATAATCAAGTGGCTAGGCATATTGCATCTAATCTGATTTTTCATGAAAGAACCAAACACATTGAAATTGACTGTCATTGTGTGCGATACAAAATTCAAACAAAATAAATTGAGACACCATTTGTGAAGAGTCAAGATCAACTTGCTGATGTATTCACAAATGATGTCTAGAATTGGAACCATTTTGTGGGATTACAAACAAAGAAATTATGATTGATTGACATTTACAATCTTAACTTGAGGAGAAGTGTTAAAAATAGTTATGAAAAATAAGAATAATCTCACAATATCATCATAAATCAAAATCAAGAGTCAAAGAAGATTTAACCAATCATAGAACTTAGCATCACAGCTGTAATTAGAGACACCTTGAATATTGCCTTAATGAGAGAATACAATGTAAATAGGAAAGCCAGATATCAATGTAATTAGGAAAGTTTAACGGCTAGTACAGAAGTGTATAAATAGAGCTAGTTATTTGTAAATAGAATCAAACAATACTGTAATCAATAGATACAAATATTATTCATAATTTTCCAGATTTGGGTCATAACAGTATGCAACTCTCATTCATTGGCCAACTATATTTACGCATGTTTACTAATCATAAAAACTTGCATTGGTAGCCCCTCCTCAAACTCAACATATGGACATGCCAAGGGCTCATCGTGCTTGCCCAATTCCCACCTATAATTCAGACTAAAATGATGCAAGAAGACTGCTAATTCCATCTTTACTAGTTCTGCTCTGCCACACAAACGATCACCACCTCCGAAAGGCATGAATTCTACTGCGCTTGCTGACTTGTTCTATATGGAAAAAAAAGAATGATCCTATTAGTTGAGTTTCAGTGTGATCTAAGATATGTATACATTGGGGACCCCTGTGTAAAACTTAATTGAAGTTGTACCAGTACGTACCAGTGAATTATTTAAACATTTGAACTTAGGAAGACTGCTAATTCCATCTTTGCTAGCTCTGCTCCGGCACACATACAATCACCACCTCCAAATGGCATGAATTCTACCGTGCTTGCTGACTTGTTCTATATGTTAAAAAAAGAATGATCCTATTAGTTGAGTATTAGTGTGATGTAAGATATGTAAACATTGGGGACCTTAGTGTAAAACTTATTTTGAAGTTGTACCCGTACATACCAGTGAATCCTATACGTACCAGTAAATTATTCAAACATTTGTACTTAGGAAGCCCTTCACTTATATATTGGTAAAAGAGATATATATTAATGGAAACAAATATTATGTGCTTATTAATACAACTTCCAAACAAATTGTGGCCTGAGTGGCCTGATTTATTCATGATTTTTGCTCATTTATTTGGGTGCAATGCTTCTTCTTTTTTCTTTTTCATTTACTGACCTACCACCTCCAAGGATTGAAATCTTGGGGATCTTTGTGAATTGATCCATCCAAATGAACAGCAGAAAGAATTGGAAGTACCTTCCAGCCATGCGGTATGTCATAACCTTCAATATGTAATTTATAATTTGGTGTGTTACAGAATGATCATTTCACAAAAATATGCTAAATACTTGGTCTTTTACCTTGGTAATGCACATCTTGAATGGTTTTCCTAGGCAGAAATTTAATAACATAGCCAAGCCTCAAAGTCTCCTTCACAACCTTCACAGACCAGCAAGCAAATACAATTATTGTAATTATTGTAATTAGTATTATATAATAGTATTACTCGATAGAGAAATCTAGATTAAGAGAGAATACGTACACATTCTGTGAACTTCATCTCCTTGTAGTCTTCCCAATTTAAGTTAGATTCTCCTCTTTCAGTCTTTTCTCTTGCAATTCCAAGGTGCTCATCCTAATCCACAAATTATAAATAATTATCAAAAACTCCTGATATGTACAGAAACTACAAACTTAAATATACTTCCTTCTGTAAAAGAAAACCACTCTGGACGTTAAATTGTAGTAGTACTGATTACAATTTTAGTTTACCAGAAAAAGAAGAAATTAGAGACTGCTCTGTATTCCCCAACAAAAAGAAATGTTTAATACCGAGTAATGATTTGAAGGAAGAATGAAACATAAGTAGTACAAGTAATTAACAAGACGGGGAAAATAAATGTCTTTATTACCTTTAATTCTTGAAATGCTTTGGGGCAATGACCAAGAAAGAAGATGGCGACAGAGAGTGTGATACTCCTGGTATCAAAACCACCAAAGACCATGTCCAAGAGGACATCAAGGATCTGTTCCCTTGATAGATTTGATTCTGTAAGACACCAGAAAAGCAGGCCATTATTTTCTTTCATATCTCCTTTAATCATCTCTTTCATCCTTGAATCCATCTTGCGTTCAATCTCATTGTATATCTCTGATCAGGTCTGCATTGACAAATGATTCTTTTAAGTAACCATATTACCCATGAATATGCTATATTTAGTTATGATACTATTTTGTTTGATAATCATATAGTTCCAAATTAAAGTTGGATGAATTAATATTACATGTATCACATAAAAAAATTTTTGTTAATTGACAAAAAACCATAGTTCATTTTTTTATATCAATTATAAAAATAAATTTGCTAATTGAAAAATATAGACACATATTATCGCACAAATCTAATTTAATAAAACTTCACATCCATTATATTAAAAATAACAAACGAATAATTTTGTTTCCTTTTATGTCTACAACAATGAGATTTTATACCTAAGAGTTGATATCTAATTAATCCTTACTCAACAGAACAACAGCTGGTAGGCTGGTACTATTCCATAATTCCACATTTGGTACTATTACATTATGCATAGGTGGTTTATTTGCAAAATAATATAAAAACTAAATATTATATAACTCTACGTCTCTACTGTTAGGCAAGCACTATACTGCAAAGGTACTGTTCTATTTTCAAACATAAAAAAATAAACAAGAGTAGCTACCAAACTCCATTTTGACACCCAAATATGCAAAAGGAGAACCAAAGAAAATGATAAATAAAAAATTAAGAAGGCAAGCCCAGACCAAAGAATTACAAAATGGGAATAATAAAACAGAAAAAATAATTGAAAAAAATATATATTACCCTTCTATCAAATTTGCTTAATTTAATTTTATGGTACCCTTTCTTGTGCTGTTCTCAAGCTTCGGCTCCTTTTGGTTGCAAAATCTACAAAAAGCAAACAGAAAACTGGCAAATTTAAGTTATGGAACATTTTGTATCTACGTTGCTTTAGATAATTCAAATGGAAATTCGTATGTATGGAAATTGTGGTGATTTCTTCTGAGTAATTATTGGAACATACTAAGTAACATACCGGGAATTCAAATTATTAATGGTACATACTCTATGGGGTATCAAAAGATCTGATGAATTTACAATCAAATAAAGCATAAAATAGAAACTATAAAAGTTTCTCTTGTACGGGTACCAGAGGGGTGTACCAGTAAAACTTTGTATAGTTTCTATTAATGGAAATTAGTGGGAATGATTATACCTAGATTACCATAGAAGTATTATATATGGGCATTTTATGATTTATAAATATGACAATGAATGAGAAATCTAAATAAAATACATGCATGATATGATAAAACTAGTTAGACCAAGCAGAGGAGTAACATACCTGAAGGAAAAAATAACTATGCCAAGATCAGGCTTCATCTGAACTTGCATTGACATTGGTGGTGAAACTGAATGGTGACATCTGGTACGTCGCATGGAGCGATTCATCCCCTGTGCTAATCTTCACCTTGGAAATGTGGTTGAATTTGTTCCACTCAGAACCATTTTCTCTTTCGTTTACAATCTTCAGGAGCAGCTCCTCATCACACCAGATTATCAGCTTATGTGTCATTATGGTCGTCAAGTAATCTGGTAGGATTTTCATTTTGTAATCATCTAACACCATGGTCCGTAAAGCTTTAGGGTTCATTACAGCTTCTAGATTTGGGCAGTGGTCGATTATAATATGCGAGATGCTAGGCAAATTTGAAATCCTCATCAATTTTGGGTTATTTGAAATAAGCATATCTTTGATTGATGGGATATTCTCTATAGCAATCAGCTTATCAGCACCAACAATTTGTAGGAACTCCAAAGAAGTAGCATGGAGCAAAAGACCCTCTGGAAGAGATCTCAACTGGGGACATTCTCCAATCAATAACTCCTTCAGCTTGGGCATGGCTGGCCGTCCCTTATTCCACTGCCACTCTTTCCAATTGGGCATCTCTTTAAAAAATAGATAATCTAGTTTAGGAAATGCTGGTCTAGCAGAACCACTTATTGTATGAACTATTGGATCTCTGCTTTTGGTATCTCCCTGCATGAACTCTTCTCCCACCCTCACAACTGAATGTACACCTTCTATCGTAAGCTTAAGCAAATTTGGGAGTTGGCCTAACATGGGAAGCACCTCAAAGCAAGCACATTTTGAAATGTAAACTTCTTGCAAGTTTGGAAGGGCTGCTCCTAAATTCAACCAATTAGGAAGGCATCCACCAAAGTAACCCTCAATTGTAATTATGTTTACAGAACATGGAGGACAAAGCTCATTTAAAATATCCTCTGTTTTAATCTTCTTCACGTTAGTTTGGGAAAGTTGTTCCTCTGAGCTCAATGGTGTGTACTCAAGGCGTATGGTTTGCAATAGATTTTTGCTTCTAAGGTTAGCTCTCTTTGCTATGTCCCTATCAGATACACTCTCTAGGCCCATTAACCTAATAAAAATGAGTTCTGACAAAGATTCTAACCCATCTAGGCTACTGAATCCCTCCAAACTATTCTTGTATGGCACGAAGCCTATTAGATGGGAGAGCTTTTCTAGATTATTTAATGCCATTGGGATTTTATTGACATTTGTGTTGTAAAAACTAAGATACCTCAGTTCCCGTAGATTACCAATGCTTGGGGGCACATATGACAATTCTTCATTGTTCTCACAACCAAAGAATACTAAATTTTTTAGATTTCCGATGGAATTTGGAATATTTACTAACTCTGTATAACTAACATCTAAGTATCTTAGATGCATGAGGTCACACAAAGAATCTGGTAGGCTTGACAATTTGGATCCGGAGCAACTAAGATCTATAATACGCAGGTTTGAAAAGGCTTTACACATATCACCAAGTGCAATTTCAGGTTCAAAATAAATCAATGTTCTCAATCCTTTTTCCTTTTTAATTACTTCAATATTAACCTCATTTCCTTGTATTGATAGCCTTCGTACTTTCATTGAACCCTCAAACCTAGAAACAACTTGTCCATCCCGTAATAGACAGTTCTCATATTTTCCTAATTCACATGCGAAAGACCACAAAAGATCATGCATTTTGGATCTAAGTGGGTTATGGTATTCCTTGGTATCTTCCAACATATTGCGTTGTAGTAATTCTATATAATACTCATTTCCCAACTCCCAAAAATTTTCATTACCTTGCAAAAACCCTTCTGCTAGCCACATATAGATTAAATCTATTTTGAAAAACACAAAATCTTCAGGAAAGAGGGAGAAAAAGATGAAACACTGCTTTAAAGGCAAGGGAAGGTCCTCGTAGCTCAAATAGATTGCCCGATGGACATCTCCAGGTAGCTCTTCCATGGACCACACGTTGCTTCTAATAATTGCTTGCCAATTTTCTCTCGAATTACCCTTTTTGCGGAGTACACCTCCTATGCTTTTGATGGCAAGGGGCAGACCATCACATTTTTCAACAATTTTCATCCCAATTTCTCGATGATCTTCTATCTCACTCTCAATCCCATTCGGAAGTACCTATCAAATAATTATATGAAGATGAAGTTAGTAACTTTATATGTTTCTATAACTGAAGTCAAAATGAATGCCCAGTGTATTAAAAAATTTAGAAGTATAAAGATTAAAGAATATAGATCAAAATTAGGCCACTAGCTATTTGTGGTATAGGTTGCATTTGGATCATCCAAAAATAGAGCAATTCTTGGATTAGCTATACTATTTTTAAACTTTGGTGATCCAAACACAAATTAGCAAATTGGGTTAGCTCAATAATAGCTCTATTCTACTAACCCGTAAAAATGGTGGGTTAGCAAGAATAGAACTACCGGGGTTAGTGATATTAATGACATATTTGACTCATCTCGATTAAAGTAATGGATGTCAAAAACATAAAATAATGGAGAATATCTAAGCAAGTTTACACGTAATATTAATTCAAAGTAATGTGTATATCATAAAGTGCCATCGTAGTTTTAGAAATACCTGTTTAATTAGTAAGGACCAGCTATCGTCGTCGGATAACTTCTCCACTTGATGTGATTTTGTGGCACTCATTCCATTCGCAACTCTTACATCTCTAGTAGTAACAAGTAACCTACTCCCATGTGCTCCCCTACTCATGGGAGCCCACAACAGACCATCCCAAACTGCTCGGCTCTCGTCCCAAACATCATCGAGAACAAGAAAGAATTTTTTCCCCTCAACGAGACTCCTGACTTTAGGCACCAACACCGATCTTTCATTAGTGTTAGCAGGCTCTTCTCCTGCCTCCCGGATCACACATTTCAACACTTCTTCTCCTTTCACCTCCTTTGAGACACATACCCAAATTTTTAACTGAAATTCATCCTCAATTCTCGAATCATTGAAAATCTTTTTAGCTAGAGTGCTCTTTCCAATACCTCCCATTCCCAAAATGGCAACAACACAGACATTTTCTCTAACCCCCTTCTCTTCTTCAGTCAGCCAGCCCACTAGCATCTCTGTATCTTCTTCAATCTTTTCACCCACAATATCATCTACCACAATCAAGTGATCAGTCTTGCGGTGGATGATTGTGTCCACTCGGCGAACTCGGTCAGAAGGCCCCGGAAGGATTATTGGTGATGCGGTCAAACCCAGATCAGCCCTTTTCTTGGCAATCCCCTCTAATCTCGAATTTATATTCTTTATTTTACAGCCAATCTCATGAGACAAGAATGGATAGCGAAAGCAAGACAGCAAAGGGCAGCCACAATGAGCATTTGAAGAGGAATACGAACTGGAGCCAGGAAGGAGCTCCTTTGCCTTGATCTGACAAAGGTCAATGACATCATCGGCATCATACATGACATCCTTGAGCTGCATGAGCCAGCGTTCAATGGTCCTGTCGTTGCTCTGCTTCCTCTCAGCATCAGCAAGGACACAGTGAATGTCACGAACGGTCTCAACAAGCTTCTCAATCTGGCCAGGAATGCCCAGCAGCATGCCCACCTCATCGGTCACCATTTGCATGAGATATTCGCTAAACTTTGATAGGAAGGCATCGAGTATCATCGTCATGTTTGTTCGAATTTGAGCTGCAGCTTTTGCTCGGAGGAATGGACTCAATGGAGATTGGAAATAACGTGGATAGTTGAATAATGGGGTAATTTGGGACTAATTAAATAGTTGGTGGCAAGGATGAGCTGGACAAGGAATATTAATTATATATATAGCATCGATTCTTTGGCACATGTGAACGCAATCAGGTCTGAATTATTCGTTTCCTTGATTAATGCGACTTTAGTAGCTTTCAGCTTGCAACTGTATAAAAGAAAATCAGATAAATAAGTTCACGCTGAGCTGGAAGACAGAGGTTTGAGGGCGATATGAATTGACACCAAGGGCAAATTGAAAGAGATAAATAGTGGCCCGTACGTATATGGGCCTTGCATGCCTTTGACCTTGACTTCCAAAAAGGGTAGTCTTCAAAAAAGGAGGCTGAGAAAAATAACTGTGGGTATTTCTAATTTGCTTCATATTTGTCACAGCTCTTGATAATCCGCCACGTATTTATACGTAAGGCGTAAACGTAAAATACACATTATCAATCAAAACATATATACTGCCACAAACTTATATGCAAATCACAGATTACGTATTTAATACAAAGGATATATGTGGAAACAGCTATTATATAAATATTTTATAGCCAGGTTCATTTTATGGTTTCAAACAAAATAAAATGGATAAACCTAAGTGGCAATATGATAATTATCCGTGCTTTGTCTTCTTATATTTACTCATCTGCTTGTTTAGTCTCATTATCGTCATCACTTTGAACCCACATAAATAAAGTGATACGGATGAGAGATTGAACAAACTCCCAGTGTAGGTTTTTAGTTCCAGCCTCCACCAATTTATTTATTCAAAAACATCCATTTGTCCTGTTCACTTCACATTTACTTTGCCTCACTAGACAGTGCATTCAGCTTTGCGCTAGGTCTTGGCTGTCTCACTAGACGGTGCATCCAGCTTTCCGCTTGGTCTTGACTGTCTCACCTGACGGTGCATTCAGCTTTCCGCTAGATACTGACCCGTGACAAGACCGCTTTCACCTAAAGTCACATTAACAAGAGATCTAGTCGAACACCAAACCCAATGTATATATCATGATATGTAAAACATATCTGCCCCTTGTTCATTGTTCGTATTCTATTCTTTTCCAATCACATATATAACGTTTATTTCTAAAATCCATTTCAACAACATTCATGACATCTTTCGTTAGATTTCCGCAAGCACAATTCATCACATAATACTTGACATAAATATTTAATCAAAACGGTAAATTAATTTAACAATTTTCCGGGATAAGTACACCGCACCTGGAATTTCATATGTTTCTGGATTGTATTCTCCAAGTTTGTCACATTCTTCAATCTCAAGATTTGAACAAGAATATGTGTCACATTCTATTCTTAGTTGTTATTGCGAAAATTACACACACTCTGATTTTAACCAAAACAAACATTGTTACAAAAACCATGAAAAAGCCACGGATATATACTTTATTTCCCTCTCAAATTAGATAACTAATTGAACTTACAAAAACTCTCAAGCAAGCAACACACCAACTTCGTCCTCCCAATGTTCTGATATGGGATATTTCATTTACCCTATCAGTTTGTGCTGCCAACCACAATACAAAATTAGGCCCAATTTGGGACTCTTTTACCGTTCATGCCCTTCTTTGAGAATATGTTTCCAACGACGAATGCCAAATTGGAAATCATAGCCCCCATGAACCCTGTCATATTGAAATTTAACTCTGTCAAGGCAGCCAGGCCACAGCCACCTATGTGATAGGTAACAGCGAGAGGTAGACTGGTACAGGGAACATCTCTCCACTTTAAACATTCTAACTGTAGCTGTCACATGGCCAATAGTGTGTGCCACAGCAACCAGGGCAAGTACTTTCCAGAAATCGAAATCAGTTTTGGGCTCCTCAGCAATCCTCATCGCCCACGAAACCAGCATGATAAAAGAACGCATAGCAAGGCAAAGAGTGGATGTAAGCCATGGGTAGGGGAACACGGGTGTTCAATACCTTCTTGTTATAGATATTGAACACGACATTCAGAGCCCATCAGCTGGCGAAATAGATTCCTATCTTCACCTTTTGTGCATCAGAGGAGGTGGGAGGCTTATCCTCTTCGTCGATCCTGCAGAATTGGGTCTCATTGTAAGGTGTTACTGAGGGTCGAAGAATCGAGGGATTGTACAACGACTTGATTTGGTTTTCGTTTCAAATTGGGTCCCGTTGTAAGGCAAAAGACCGCCTGTAATGTAAGAAGCTCCATACCTTGACATTTATCTTCAAAAGGAAATCTCCAAACTCGTTGTGCTTGCTGCGGCACATGCATTAATTGCTTGTTATTCCTTCAAGGTCCTTCAAGAGAAACAAAAATACTTCTTTGTAAATTCTTTTGTAAGTAAATATACTGTCATTGACTAAAGATATAACTTGAAAAAAAGACTAATCCAACTAAATATGCAACACCAATCAGCATTTTACAGTCAATAACTAACAGCCATATATTGACTTTACTAATCAAATAGTTAAAAAATAGAAATAATTTGTTTTTCCACATTTCAATTATCAAAATTAGTATCGCAACCAATATCTGCGTCATTATTCTAGCTAAAAGAAACATTCTTAATTAGGTTATCGCAACCAAGTTGTTAACCATTGCAAATTTTGAAAAATGAACAGTTCTAAAAATAAATTATACAATGTACGAAATTAGGTGTCTAAATTAAATGTTTGTCGACTACTATAAGACTAGACAATTGGATATGCAATTTCTTTGCATATATAAACCCGTTTGCAATTTTCAAGTGATAACAATAACAATAATAATTAATTTAGAAAATACTGGACTTAAGTTTGTAAAATTCTGCATAGTAAAAGCTTAATTGTAGATATATTCTATGGGAAAGTCCAAATATGTTCCGTAAATACCAAATAATACAATGTTCCATGCATATAGATATGAAAAATAGTCTGAAGATGGAGAAGCATTTGCAAGCATGAACAATATACAAGTTTAATATTATTTTAGATTTTAGCATCAGGAACTGTCCTTCTTGACTTTAATACAGAAAAAAATTGATCCTAAGCTATGGCTCATAAACCCAAAAAAGAAAAAAAGAAAAAATACAAGTTGATTCTATAAAGCATAAATTGGGCCGTGGAACCAAAAAATAACCCTAAACTCAAAAAAAAAAAACATATACTCTTATAAGAGTCTGGAAAACATCATTGTATAAGTATAGAATATTATATTTAGACATATTTTAGTAACAAGATCTAAGCACAAGCATAAGGTAGGTGAGAATTTCTATTCACATATGGATGGTGAAAATTTCAGTTTTTTTTTTTTTATTTCAACTTATAGCCACAAATTACTTTGTATAATTTGCAGTGTTCTATATTATTGAAATTAATATATAACAATGAGTTAGCAGATGAAAAAAATATGCATTAAATATAGTATTAATAGCATTATTTTTTTTATCAAACAAGATGCAGCTTTCATATATTTTATGACAATACTTCGTATGAAATTACAAAGCACTTTTTTTTATTTTATAATATTTATTATAAATAAAAAATTCTTGTACTTACATTTGGTTACTAAACATGTCTAAATATAATAATCTATGATTATAGAATGATGCTTTCTAGACTCTCTTATAAGAGTATATGTTTTACTTTAGAAAACTTGACCAAAAATTATTGCCTAATTAAAAAACATATATTCGATATTTATATATTATCTAACTGGAAAAATTGTTGCATGTCTATAAAATTTTGTTACTTGTTATGCGTTAATTAAAGTCCAATGAAAGAAGTGGAGGTATTAAAATATGATGAGAGTAAATAGAAGGGAGGAGGAGAGAGGGGGAAGAAGGGGAAAAGGAAGATCCCAAAAGGACATTTTGTTAATTATTTTAGAGGAGGGATATTTTGTTTGAAATTTTTTAAAAGTAGGGTAATTTGTAAAATTCCCCAGTAACATTATATAAGGACAAAAAAGGAAAAGAACCTGAAATAAAGTTGATTTCTGTAGCTATAATGCTGGATTAATATATGTAGCGAATGGTGGGTATTCTCTACATGCTGACCCGGTACAAGATCTATTACAGCACGATTGCTGCATGTTATTACGTTTTTCTTTAGATATGTTGGAATTTAATGCTTTATTTTTTTTTTCCTGTTTTGCCATATTCTGTGGGCTTCGACCGCAGAAATGTTTCAACGGTTACTTCGCTTTAATGTCCATTGCAAAAATAAAATAAATTATCAAATTTTTGATATGGTAAATCTAAATTGAGAAGAGATCCTTTTAAGTTACAACATCTTATAATAATTTAATTTTGTAATTTTCAAAATTTAAAGAGTCGATTCAAACTGTTCAATATGATCTTCATATTTAAATGTATTTGGAGATAAAAATTTATATTTGTTTAAATGTTTTTAATATTTATTAAGTATTTTATAAAATTATTAATTTTAGACAATTTTAGACCACTAAAAAATCAGCAATATTATAAAATAGTTAATAAATAGTAAAAAAAAAATTTAAAAATATAAAATTTGATCTCTAAACACATTTTAATATATGTTGAACTGTTTGAATTGATTGTTTGAAAATAAAAAAATTACAAAACTAAATTATTATAAGATGTTATAACTTAAAAATGTTGTAACTGAATCACTCCTTATCTGAATTTTCACATTTAAAAGAAAAGATTAACGTTACAATTTTCGTTGGAGCTATTCTATGTTACTGGCTCAATTTATAATGAATCAGAATGGCCGAGCAAAATATAGTACTGCAATAAATATATCCATTATACATTTGTACTTGCATTTCTTTAATGATATTCTATGTTAATGCGCTCAAAATAAATAAATGCGTTATACTTGCATCATATATTCAACGGAGAAAAAAAATTGCAACTTCCAATTTTAATATAGATAATCAATGTTGTCACACCCAATATGCAAGAATATACAGCCAAAATAAAATTATATTGCAACATACATATATTGTACTTGCATCATTATGTAGCTGTACTCTTATTTACATCACTAGTTGTACTGTTTTATAAATCACTAAATCAAACCGTATACATATCTATTTTTAAATTAATATTATGTATTCTGATATTTTGAAAAATTAAGTTCTAAATTGAAAATTAAACAAAAAGAAATATGAATCAAATCACACACACACAATGTGTTAAACTTGGTCACGCAACGTGACAATGTCTTCATACAAAAAATATTTCATAAAATATAATGTGCAAAAAATAGCGAAGAGTCGTAAGTTGTGTGTATTGTCACGTCACATCACGCTTAATTCACATCTCATTTAGTCATGTTGCGACTCACGTGACATGTCATTTTGTCAAAACTTAGTACACATGATGTGATAATAATGTTTAGATTTTTTTCTTCAAATTTTGAAGTGATGAATTAATAAAAATAAATAAAAGGCTTTGTGGAAAAAAAATGAATGAATAAAATATATTGAGGAAAAATTCGTCATATTTTATTTCATAAAATAAATCTAATTGAAGAATTTTTTTTTTTGAGCCGAAAAACCAAATTGAATTATTTAAATTATGTGTAAATATGTATTAAAACTTACGGCAATTTTCTCATTTTCTCATTTAAATTATGTGTAAATATAAATCATATATCTCACACACACATACGTCATGACTTGGCCACTAGTCACATGATATAACATGAAATATCGAGAAAAAAAAATCGAGTCGTGAGTCGTGCATATTGTCATGGGTCATGTAACTCAAAATTTGAATTTGAATCACAACGTTTGATTTGCCCTAGCACGAATATTTAAGGGACACCGTACAACATTCTATCTTGAATCGAATTGGCCAGAATTATGATCAGACAACGGTTTGAATCTAAACTAAAAGTTTTGAGTTACTTTGGGAGATCTGATCCCATTTCCTCTTTTTTTTAGTCAAGTTAGAGATTGAGTCATCTAATTATTTAATACTCTTATTATTACAACAAAGAATTTTTTTTCATTTGAATTTCGAACTTATTATCTCTCAAATAGAGACCATATACCTTTGTCACTAAATTGAAAGCTAGTTCTTGATACCATCTCCTCTTAATTACTCATGTGGGACAAAATTGGCGACACTGGTACCGGAACTCCATTCCATTACGGCAAATCCATGCATTTTAAAATTATAATAATTAGAAGTTCATGATTTTGCATTCTATTCTATGTGCAAATTTAGTTGTTTAATCTCTGTTGATTTTATTAATGATCCGAGAAAAAATATTTCATTGAAAAACAGTTGTGTTTTTTTTACACTTTTCTATGTTACAAGGATTTATATATAGCTGGAGTAAGGTTTATGTTACATGAATGGCACAAGGCATTCCGTGCTATTGATATAATGAAGCAAATTGATGTAATAAAAATATTTATAAAATCAATATAAATGTAGACATATATGATGTAATAGATAAATGTTTGTAATTAACTCATTATATATTTTCAGTTAACAGAGAGAAAATTGTAGTTAGTATATCAGTAGATATAAGCTGGATAGTTGAGTGGAGAAGAGTACATAAATAAACAATAAAAGTTATTTAAAGGCACCAATTTAATATAATGTTCTCTGGATATATATAAACTATAAAGTGACACCATATTAGGATGATTGATCTTGGAATAAAAATGACACAACGGAAAGGACATGTGTTTCATATTTCATCATTTCAATATATATGTGAAATTAATGAATTAATATTTACACAACATACATATGAGTATATGACTATTATTGGGAAAATTGTGTGAGCTACCAACTATTATATATACATACATACATACATACATACATACATACATACATACATACATACATATATATGCATATATGCATGGGAACAAGTTCATTTTCTTTAGGAGTTAGGGAGTAGGATAATATTTTTGGGAGATTTATTATATTGTTCAATTTCATGATATCGATAATTAACATTATCATTGGCCAACACAAAATTTAAAATGTTATTATATTTACAAGATATGGGAGTAAATAAAATATATTTAATATTTATTGTAGATCTATTTCTGAGGCATAATTAGTTTATCAATTATTAGTTCCAATACTTACCGGAACAGAGGTAGAAAATTTTAATAAGAGTGGCTAAAAATTAAAATGCACAATTGTGATGAGTGAGATTTGAACCCAACATCAATCAACTACAAAATAGAGTTTTTAACCACTAAACTACAACTAAAAATTTGTCTTATATTAAGAGTGGCTAGACTATATAAAATGTTTAAAAAAAAATAAAATTCATTTAAATTTCTATACGTATAATTAAAATTTGAAATTATAGGAGTGGCTTAGTCACCATTGGCTAAGCCTTAGATCTGCCCCTGAATGCTTATCCTTATAATAAAATAGAATTCTATGGTAACTAAAAAAGAGTTTCTTGAGCGATATGTGGCAAATAAGGATTGCAAGCCTGTCCAAATAGATGTTATCAGTTCGAACAAATGGGTGTTAGTACCAGTAAGGTTCCTGATATGGGAGTTGGTAGTGGTACGTTTATATTGCGCCCGGCATCCTACCCTACTATTGATTCTGAGGACTATTGATTCTGAGGATGATAATCTGGGCTTGTACTGTAGTTAAGTTGCAAGTACTATCTCATGTATTAAAGTTAAATTAGTAGGAACTGACTTTTCAATGGAGCAGAACGTTTTTTAATTGAACTCAATTTGGTTGATTTTGTACAGGAATGATTTACATGATTGGTTATTTATTTTTTTTGAAGGTCAGCATAAAGCCGACAATTTCATCAATAAAAGAAGTTATGTGCAAAAGCCTCAAGTACTACATATATTTACAAAAAACTACAGTAATATGTATTCCCTCTATCCTACTCCTAGTCTCTGTACCGCCACTGGTACCCTAACTAAACTCTTTTACCAGTTGTTTGCATCCTCTCTCGCCTAGCGGAATAGATCCTGCACCCTCCTTCTTTTCTGAGTGAACTATCACCTATTTCTCTCACGCCAAATTTTCCAGCAGGTAGATGCCCATAACACATCCCATCCGTTTCGTTCCCTCGGATGCATCGCTGATCTGGGGCTGGACCAGTACAGTGGGCTGTACATGGAGGACTTGCAACGGCCAAGATTCTGAATTGGAGGTTGAGATCCTTCAGTCCATTGTGCCCATTTTGTGGTAAGCAGGATGAATTTTTTATGCACGTCCTTTTCTTTTGCCACTTGTCAGAGGTTACATGGTTTGTATCACCTTTTGCATTGCGGAGCAATACCTACTGATGAACTTTACAAATTACAATGTCCCTCATGACAATTGTAAAAGACTTAGATGCCGATCAAATTTTGTTGTTCAGCAACATACTGTGGTGGGTGTGGAAGGCACGAAACGAACAGATTTTCAAGTGGAAAACAATGACCCCTCAAGGGATATTGGCACAGGCAACGGCAATAGGAAAATCAGGTACTGTACCAGCAGTAAGAAGGGAGCAGGGGATGCAAGAGGTGGTAGATTTACTGGAGGAAGCCCTTATAATTCTGATTGATGGGTCCTGGGATGGTACAAAGAATACTGGTACAGCTTGGGAACATAATGGATATCCCATCAGGCGTGCAGCTGAAACGGTAGCACAGGGAGTACGGTTGTACCAGCAGGGGGCTGGCAAAGTCGCAATACGGCATGTAAGCAGAACAGTATTGACCCAACCTCATACCATGGCAAACTGGGCTTGTACCACCGGTACCACCTTTACTGGTACAATACCAGCGGAGGTTTTAGAGACCAACATACAACAGGTCCTGAATCGGGATCACTTAAGGCATACCAGCGAACACTAGGTGTTTACCAGAATATGAAGCCTACTGTTGAAAAGAATCTGCCTTAAGCAGCTTTTTTAGTCTTGTAGGAGTAATGTTTTAGTTTCTTTGTTCTTTCTGTTTTCTAGTAGTACCAGTTTGTTTTTAAAGCCTCTACTGTAGCATGGAGGTTCTGTGTTTTTTCCTTTTTCTTTTCTAGAATGCTAGTTATTCTATTTTTACTACCGGTGCATTGTGAACATTTTGAAGGAACTAGGTATATGAAGATAATACCAATTTGTACTGGTAAAGATAATGTTAGTCTTGATATACAACCTCTATTTTGCATATCCAACTTTTATTCACATATTGGATCGACATGTGTACACATAGTTTATAATTTTGAAGGAACTAGGTATATGAAGAAAGACTGGTACTTGTGAATTCTGCTCTATCTTCTCTGCAAACCTATTATGTGTCGGTACTTAAATTGCCGAAATAGACAGAATAAGGAGACATTTTCTGTGGCATGGTACGGTGCCTCCACAAAATCAAGGAAGATCAACTTTAGTGAATTGGCAAATGGTGTGCATGCAAAAGAAATTATGAGGGCCAGGAGTCGTAGATTTAAAAGTTTTCAATCAAAAAAGTGGTACCGGAATTGGGTAAGGCCAGAAGCGAGAATGTGGAAATCAATTTTCCAATGTACAAAGGCAATCATAGAACCTCCTAATTTCTTAATCTTTACCAGTACTATGAAATCAGTTGATCCTTTTTGCAACATCTCTATGCGTAGGATACTAAACAGTGGAGTAAAAATAATATTCTACGAACATGATTGGGTATGGTCATCCTAAAGTAGAATTTGGCAATTTTATCTACCTATTCCATAAAAACCAAGATCACATTGCAGGCAATACTACAATCGACAAACATCATGTTCCAGTTCAGACTGGCTGTATCACAGATGGGAAATTTGGAGATGTACAGCTGCTAAGCATCAATACACATCTCCCTTCTATGAGTACAACATATGATGAGGTAATTTGGAAGGGGCAGCTTCAGGGTTATTTTCGGTAAAAAAGTGTTTACTTTGCAATGAAGGATTGGCCATTCTCAAAGAGTCATCATGTAAATAAAATTTGGTCACTGAAAGCACCCCCTAGATTCAAGGTATTTGGTTGGCTCAGGTTAAAAAACAAGCTTCTGACGGATTGAGAATTTATTGAAAAAAGGCTGCAACTTGGTTAACATGTGCATACTGTCAAGAGTGAATTCTGAATCTGTTCGACACTTATTTAGTGACTGCCCATACCTGCTGGGGGTGTACAGAACAATAAATGAAACTCGGTCTAGGCTGCCAAATGGAGCATCAGATGCAATACAATCTGTGTACCGGACCAGGTACACAAAAGAAGAGAGGGCAATACTAATAATCATGCAGTTCATCCTTTGAAGAGAGAGATGTTCGACAATTTTTCGCGGGGCAACATAAACAAATACAAAAGCTGATGGAGGAAATCATTCTGCAACTAAGATACAGCTAGCGCACAATCACAAACTTCAATCTTACATGCTAGTCCTACAATGTTTTCTGATTTTAGTTTTGTTTTCTAATTAACTTGTGCTGGTATGGTAACCATACAAACAAATATCAATCAGACTTCTTATCAGATCAGAACAGATTTAACAATTAATTCAGACTTATTCTCCAAAACACAAGTTACTGAATATCAGACAGACCTTTCAAAATGGATTATAGTATTCACACATTTTCAGAATAGATTCACAGAAATTAGACTTTTCAATTTTCAACTAGCAGTTCACAAACCCAGACTACCAATATCGTCAGAAAGAACCATTCCTACGGGACAGGCTTAAACGCAACGTCCCTGATTTGCTCAATATCGCTCTTCAATTTCAGCAATCGAGCCAAGTCGGCCTTTGCCAGATAAGCGCTCCATACAATTTCTTCGGATGTCACTTTGCGGATCGCCTCCTTGAGACTCTCATTTCTGCGCTTACTGGCTTCCAGCTGAGCACGAAGCTCCAATGCTTGTTGACTGAGAACAGAAATCGAGTTGGGAATTTCAATTTTTGACGCATCACCTTCATGATCAGTCTCTGTCTGTCCGTCAGTGGAGGTGGGGAACAAATGATTGAGGTTAGATGAGCTGCTGCAATTAGGGCTTGTGTAAAAATAAGGGTTGCCGGCAGGAGAGAAAGCCACCATTTTCACATCGACTCCACATAATACACTAAGCTCTTCCGCCTTCTTAAATAATCCCTTGCGTCTCTTGCTGAAGCATACCTTCAATCATAACCCAATAACTTAATTAATTTTGTTAAAGAAAAAAACAGAAACAATGTACAATTTCTGAATCTAATGTAAAACATTATATAAATCTCAAAAGAGATTGAGGTTGTTTGCTTTGATGTACAAATTAATGGAAAAACATTCATTATTCAAAGGGCACGCATGATTCATTCTTTGTTTGCCCTAGCTAGCTTATAATATTGAGATAATAATTATGATGTAATGAATCTCAATCATCAAGGCTAATTGACAAACACGTACCTCCCGATAGTTTTTATTCTCAATCAATTCCATCGATATCTTTCTTTTTGTACCCTTTCTTCGATTTTGATTTTGGTTGCTGCTACTTCGACTACCGATCTCCATGGAACTTTAGCTCTCTTAATTTCCTCGGTGTTTTTTTGTTGGCGAAAGAGAGAGTAGGTTTTGGGTTTAATATTTAAAGAAAGAAGTATCCGTTACTTCTATTCTATAAAACTTGTGATTTCTATTTTTAATTAGGTTTTTTCTACAACAGTTGACTAAAATAAAACTTATGATTTCTATTTTGGGCTTTGCTCCCGGGCCAACCGCTCTCAATTATAATTTTTGTAATTAAAAAAAAACATAGCATAATTAAAAATAGACCGTTGATTTTAAAAAAAAAATGATACAAAATTCTTCAAACTAAAGAAGGCATCCAATGTAATTTAAAAGAAAACATTAACTCCTTTATTAGCTTTATTTCTTTGCACTAATGCCTTGATTGAAATGATCCTCTTATCATCATAACAATCACACCCACCTGTCCTTTGTGATCGGTACCAAAATACTGTAAATTCTAGAATGATAAATACTGACACCTTTTATATCGACTATTCTCAGGAGTTGCAAAGTGTTGTGGTCTTTGTTGTCTGATATTAGCAGTTATTCTTTCTAAAGAATTCATTATGGGACAATCGATAATTTGGGTTTTTAATTTTAACACAATTAAAATAAAGTATCAATTGATCAGATCTCACCAAAGTCATCAGGGTGCTTGACCGGACTACCTAATAATTCATACTGAACAACTTAAAGTAGGAGCTATTTATTTGATGTATTCTTTCATGAACAATGTAAAATAATTTCATGATTTTAATGGCACAGCATCACTGAGAAACCATGAATACAGTTGCAATTGAAAGAGGGATTTCCTATCTAATGAAGACAAAGTATGATATAATTGACAAAAAGAACTAGATCTCAGCAAGTAGCCACAATTTCATATATCCTTACAAGGTGGCATTGACAAAACACTAAAGAAAAATACAAAAGAAAAGATAAGAACTTGAAGAACATAACATGGTAAATCTATATGTAAACCTACAAGAGAGCCAATTTGAAATGCTCTAGAACTACTCAATAGCCCCAGTTTTCACAAAAGCATCTGCATATGCCTGGCCAAGCCCAGGAATAGCATGCTCATACGGTAGAACAAACTTCTCCAGAAAATCCTTCTCACTAGCCTGTATAAAAGAAGCAAAAGCTTTATTCGCCACTGGAAGTCCTTGCGACATCAAAAGCTTTCAAACAACACTCCTAGGAATCAGCCGCTTCTCCATATGGTATGAAAGCAGAGTTGGATTGCAAACCACATCCATCTTACCACAACCCGCTTCCTTCATCAGGAACTCCATTTTGCGGCCCAACAACTCCTCCGATAATTGCAACACCGTAGGAGATTTACTAATCACACATGTGACATCCTCCTGTGAAAGCCCCATACTTTTCAGGAACTCCATTTTGCGGCCCAACAACTCCTCTGATAATTGCAACAATGAAGGAGCTCTACGAATCATGTAGGTGACCACCTCGTGTGAAAACCCCATACTTTTCAGGAACTCCATTTTGCGCCCCCAACGACTCCATCGGTATCGTCAAGACCATAGGAGCTTTATTAATCACATAGGTGACCTCCCCCTGTGAAAGCCCCAGACTTTTCAAGTAATGTACCCTTGAATTTAGAGTGCTTCTATTCACAGAGGCAACAGTAATTAATGCATACACAGACATTTGTGATGAACAGCTGACCCCCAATTCCTCAGCACTCTTAGCTTTTATCTTTATAGTTTCTGGGTTTGATGCGATCAGTCTATTAGCCGACACAATCAATTGAACAATTTGACGAACAGATAACCACATTGGTTTTGAAGGAACGATAGATTGGGCACAATAACCTTTTCCATGTTACAACAAAGCAAGTTCGGCCCCCTTTTGAGGAGCACAGACATATTTCCTAATGAGCCAAGAACCCGCATCCAGAAGTCAATCTTTGGCACAATATTGAACTGAAACAGAAGAGGGCTGCGGGAAATGATACCAGAGATATCTTCAATGGATAAGCCGATTTCTTGTAGCTTGGCCACATTAGGTTTCCAGTTCTTCTCCACGTTGGAGCAAAGAAGGCGAGGATCCCGGGACACAGCGGTCCTTATGTCCGATTCGCTTATACCAATCTGTCTCAGGAAGTGGAGCACTGCATCGGGCTTATCAGGGGACTTGAGGTGCTGGATTATCTTCGATGCCCGGAGAGCTCCGTCAGAAGGAAGCCCGCACGATTGGATGAGGTAATCTGCTACTACAAAGTGGGGATTTGGAGGTGGCGGTTGAGTAGTAGCAGCGGCTGAGAGAAGGCGATAAAGGGAGGAGGTGAGATTAGTAAGGGGAAGAGATGGACGGAAGTGAGGGAGTCTCCCCAGAAACAGAATCGCTGTACTCATTGGTCACAGCTTAGTAAAGTGAAAGAGTGGGGAGAGTATTTCAGAGTTCAGACCAACTGAGACTGAGAGCTCTCCATTCGTTCGTCGGCGCTGTGCCTGTGCAACACTGAGTTAAAAACGAAGAAAATGGGCCCTAATATAACACATAAATGGGCTTTGGGTTCTAAACACCTATAAAGACCTTTACTGTTATCTTACCTAAAAGGATTGCTTTAGAAACAATTCCGTTCTGACAACAAAATACATCAAGTGAAATGGGCGAGACTGCCAAAATGAAAATAATTATTGTACAAGCTGAGATGTTATTCTATCACATGAAGTGTATTTTCTTTTACATACTCCAATCCATAAAAATTAGTATAGAATCTTGCAGTTGTTAAATTTTCTTTTTCTTTTTTGAGATGAAGCCACTTATCTATTAATACCCACAAGAAATCACATTCTAGTTTTGAATCTGCAACTTCTCTAAGTCGCATTACACAGAGAGTATTATCTTTTGCCATTAGACCAAAAACTGATTATCATTGCAACCATTACTTATTAGCAACAAGAAATACAACCAACAATTATATCATACATGAGCACATGGGATTAAGCCAGACGAGTTATCCAAATTAACGATTAGGAATTAGAACCTGAGTAAATACATTATATGTTTTACAATTTCACACCATGTACCATTAAACAAGATGGATAAATTACCAAGCTCTACTTCTTATTTTTGGTTATCATACTCAAGATGGGTCTTTTACTGCAGTCAACAGAAACATGAAAAACACAAATGTCTACGCACGACAATCAGGGTAGTGTTATTAACTGATTTGAAAAATCAAGAGGAAATCTGTATATGCTTCAAAATACCTGATACAAGACATTTATAAGCCAAAACCAGCAATAAGCACAGACAACCATAATCATAATATCATAATCATCTTCCATATATAGAGAGACCTGAAATGCATCCTTACAATGCCATTCAACTTAAATCAAGGAAATCTCATTCCTCATTTCTCAACAAAGCATCACCAAAATCAAAGGCTCGTTCTTTTTTTTTTTTTTAAAAGGAACATATGGAAAACCACATCATATTATTAGACACCAGCACAATAAACAAAAGAACAAAGAAAAAAGAAGTAAATAATAGCACCCACACATCCCCACCCAACATATAGTTAAAAGGAAAAATATAACTTGGCTCACTGTAAGCAGCAGCTGCAGCAGAGGTAGTAGAAGCATTTTTTATTTTTTAGTTTAATTCACACTTTCAGCAGTAGCATTTCAATACATGTTTTTGTTCTTCTCTGTTGTCAGCATAAGTTCCATATCAGTAATTATATACACAAATGTTTGCTTTGACCTATTGACAACTATACTACAGTATTAATACACTCATCACAATTTGAGAAATGGCAGAAATTTTCTTCTGAGAACTTTTAAGTAAGAAAAAATGACAAAATTGGCAAAATATCACCAGACTTGAATGGGCCACTGGGCATGCCCTCTACTTTTTTTTTAAGTCAAAAAACTAGCACATGACCCAATGAGACCAAAATCCCCAAACCAGTTTTCTCCCATAGCAAGAGAATGAAAGAAAAAAACACAATCAGTGACAAACTTGCCAACAATGTCAACAACCAGAAATAAAGGTTTAAGTCCATATACAAATTCTAACACTCTTCTGTTCTATCCTCATTTCAGTGTACCAACCACCTGCTAATTTACTAGATAGATAAAGATACATACATAGTTTCCATATCAAATTTCACTGATATTATTGCAAAATGGAGGCAACATTTTACCATCATTGAGAGCCATCCAATGAAAAGTATACCGACTGTACCTGCACATTAATAAAACTCATGGTCTCATGGAGTTGCTAATCTAGGCAGTTTTTCTTAGCACCTTTTTTATTCTTTTATTGTTATTATTTTCTGATATTCAGATTTCAAAAATATAGGCAGCCATCCAGTGCATAAGGAAGATTGCACTAAATTTAAAAAAGAAAAAAAATAATAAAAGCAATGAAAACAGAAGGACCATTGTGAATAGATTGTAGGAGTAAATTACAGTTTAGATTGAGGATAAGCCACCAGCTCGAAGTAATCTTCTGAAATAAACTTGAATAGGAATTAGTTCAACATCAATCAGAGATAGGACTGAGCTTAGTTAACAAACCAACAACCCACCAGCTCTTGGTCCGGGTCTCATTACCTTCAATGAAAGGTGGTTCCTGTTCTACCAATTAGATAATTCATTTTTTCCAATTCTTCGTCATAAGATTGTTCACATATAATGACAAGTACTCAATTAAAAAAATTAATACATGAATAAATAACAGAAGTAAACTGAATTACCCAACTTGGTAATCTAAATGCAGTACACCAGTACCTAAACCTACATGAAAGTCAAATTAGATACTCATAAACCATTCAATTCCGCGACATTTCCAGAACATGCCACAGAATATGCTCGGTGGAGCCCAGGAATAGCATGTTCATATGGAAGAATAAACTTCGCCACAAACTGCTTCTCAGTTGGATGCACAAAAGAATAATATTTTTGATTTGCCACAGGATATCCTTTTGACTGGAGAAGTTTGCGGACAAGGTTCCGGGGGATATGCCTCTTCTCCAAGCTCAGATTGAGCAGAAATGGATTTTTAACCAAATACAACATCTCAAGACCCACTTCTTTTATCAGAAACTCTACTTTACGGCACAACGATACCTCTGACTTCTTCAATACAGTAGGGAGTGTACTGACAAGAGTGGTCACCTCCTCCTGGGAAAACCCAAGACTTTCCAAGTTATTTAGCCTTGCATCTATGTTGCTTTGGCTCAGATTGCTTACAGTTTGTAATGCATACACAAACATTGGTGATGAACATCTGACCCCAAGTTCCTCAGCCTTCTTAGTTTTAATCTTCAGAGCTTCAGTGCTAGATGTGATCAATTGATGAGCCGACAAAATCAGCCGAACAATTTGGGGAAGAGATAGACCCAATTGGTCCCGAAGGAAAGACAAATTGGGCATGATAACCTTCTCCAAGTTGCTCAGTAGGACTCTTGGGTGCCTTTTGAGGACTCTAAAGAGATTCTCCACCGAGCCAAGTGCTAGCATCCAGAAGTCAATCTTTTGAACAAAATTAGACGAAAATATATGAGGTCTGCGGGAAATGATACCAGAGATGTCTTCAATGGATAATCCGATTTCTTGTAGCTTGGCCACATTAGGTCTCCAATTGTTCTCCAAATGGGAGCAAAGAAAGCGAGGGTCCCGCGACATGGCAGTTCTGATGTCCGATTCCCTGATGCCAGCGTGTCTCAGGAATCGGAGCACGGAATCGGGCTTATCAGGTGATTTGAGGTGGCCTATATACTTGGATGCTCTGACTGCCTCGTCCGAAGAAAGACCGCATGATCGGATGAGGTAGTCAACAACTGCGAATTGGGGATTTGAGGGTGGTGGTTGAATGGCAGCGGTGGAGAGGAGGCGATGGAATTGGGGATTTGAGGATGGTGGTTGAATGACAGCGGTGGAGAGGAGGAGGTGGTGGAATGGGGTGGTGAGGTAGAGTGAAAGAGATGGACGAAGGTGATGGAGTCTCAGAAATAGGTTCATCGTCTCTCGCCACTACGGTGAGGTAAAGTGAAAGAGTGAAAGGGTTTTGAGGTTTTGACCAATTCAGCTGGCTGCTCAGTGCTCATAGTCATAGAGGCGCTCTTCTCAAGCAAATTACAAACGGACAGCTACAGATTAGTTCTTTTAACTTGGTACGAATCTCAAACCGGACCCCTAATAGTTTCAATCAGGGTTTTAAATACCGGTATGCGCTTGTTAAATGGATACCATCAAGCGATTAATTAAGAATAACTAAGAATAATCAGTCATAATTAGAAATAATTAGCTAATTAGTCGGAAAAATTATTAACAATTTGATTACCGCCAACAACTAATCGCTGATAAATTAGTCTAAACAGCTGTTTTTTACAACACTGGTTTTTATTGACAACGAATTTACTTTGTCCTGGTTAAAATTAATCTGGGCTGTCCGTTTATAATTTGATTGAGCTTAGGAGGATAAGCCTATTAATAATCAGATGCAGACCCGACCCAATAGGTAAGGTGGATCTTTTTCAAGATCCATATATGGAGGAACAGATTAATTTGAATTATTAATATTATTAAGCAATTCTACTAGCGAGGTACAACATAATTGTGCTCCCTTTCGTTTTGATTTTGATTTTAAAACAGCAACAGTTGCATCTATATGGTAAGTTATGGGTATCTATATACTCGGAACTGAAAAGCTAGATCTGAAATATTGTAGATAGGTATCCGGAATCGGACCCGACTTAATTTGAAACTAATAAATATACAGATTAAAATTCAAACCTGAACACTTTTAAATTACGGATTTAAATATAAAAGTATCCGAATCCTATCCGATCGGTTACATGTATTAAACCACAGACTTAATTTGTTTTATTGATTTTAAAATCTAAATCGGATGCTGACAATTTTCAAGATGTTGTAGTTCCTCTTGAAATTACAGCAGATTGGGCTCTGCTATTGGTGGAATCATAACATAACTTGCTAAGTTTTTGGGCATAAATTTAGAAGATAAGGAACAAGGCACTTATTAGATCTTCTACACCTCAACATGTCTCAGATGCTTTTCATGTAATTTGTGGTAGGTCTGATCAACATTCTGAGAATTTGCAAGGATTTGTAGTCTTCAAATTGTGCATCTGTAAATAAAAAATTAAGTAGATAATTAGTTTTATTTTCTTTTTGAGGTTTTAGCAGGTAAATCTTAAGTATTTGGTTAAGTCTTACCTTTTGTTTCCTCCAAAGTCTCAAATCTTGTTTTAAATTTAGATGCGTGAATTTTATAAATGTAAAATAATTAATTACTTGTTAAAGATTATTTGATAGTTCTGATTCATTAGAACAATACTATTTGAAAGAACATGAAAGTCTATTAATAGTAAATATGTACAGATGGCTTTGAAATATCATTTAAAAGTTGTGAATAATGTTAGATAGATCACACAGTAAGGACTAATAAACAACTCATCTAGACTTCATAAAAGTATGAATAAAAAATTTTAATTTGTAAAATCTTAAAAACACAAAAAAAAAAAAAAAAAATACCGGTCTGGGTTTACTGAAATGGGCAAAAAGTATTCTCTGTTTTATTATGTACTTTTATTTCTTATGAGTTCTTTTTTTTATCAGAAATTTATTGTGATTTCTTTTCTTTGTCCCAATAATATTCTTGTGGAAATCATACTCCATAATTAATTCAATTGATGAATAATTTCGTGTTATTAAAGAAAGATACATTTTTAACTTATGAATGGGACATTCAAAAAGTCATCTGTTTTAACAGAATTAATATTTTGCATTAAGAAAAAAACAACTAGAATTACAAAAACATAAACACTACAGAATGTAGTTTCAAACTGCGGACAAAGTTTATATCGAAATTTTGAAAAAAAAAATGGTTATTGGTTTTTTTTTTTTTGGAAAGATGGTAAATAAAAAAAATTCAGCAGCTAAGGTTACTCGAGTTGTCGGATTCGGATTAGCTTCAGGTGCATCCGCCCTAGCCTCATAAAGTCATACCCGGAATCTGGGCCTGTTTACAATTATCAGTTTCACAGTACTTTACAGTTTTACTTGCAAATCTTAATAAAGAGACCTCCATAAAACCTTAAAATATAAACTTCAAGAAATCCAAAAAAGTTAATTTTCAATAGAGTGCTAAGTCATTCCTATAATTTTGGGTAGACCGAAATGGAAGCAATATATTAATTCCAACTTTTTACTTATGCCAGCTTAAACGAAATGGAAGCAATATATTATACATGTTATACAAACATTAGTACACTAATACAAACATTAGTACAAACATCCATACAAATTATTGTAATTTTATAAAATTATTTCTCAGTTTTTACATCTGAATATTATGTTCCATAAACGACCAGCTGATCGGCTACCAAATGCCTTTAATAAATTACTAGTCATTCATTTAATGTTTGTACAAATATCCATACATGACTTTTCTTTTATAACCAATCAATCAAAAAAAAATTACCAAGACTGAAATTTAAATTCGGTTCCTTCATGGACTGAAATTTTAATTCGGTCTTGTGTAGCACACAAGGTCACACAACTTTGGAGTGGGATTAGTTGTGGTTTGAAATGGAAACATCTAAAAAATTAGAGACAAATGATAGACCGAAATTTAGTTTGGGTCTTAGGACAAAAACTATTTACAGACTGAGAATGATTTTCGGTTCTTATGGTTGTTCTAAATTCATGAGCAATCATATTAGTTTCGTAAGATTGATTTTTCTATTTATGGTTTATAAAAAAAACGTTCGAGAAAAAAGGAGTTAAAAGGCACAGGGTAAATTTATTAGACTATGAAAGATCCGGCTCCGCTGCTCTTCAAATAGTAGGGCAGAATTTTGTTATTTTAAATTTAACCGTTGAATTTTTTTTTTTATGCAAGAATCTCAACACAAATGAACAGTTAAATTTAAAATAAAGAGTTCTACTCTCCTATTTGGAGAGCAGTGGAATCGGTTCCATTTATGAGAGCATAAGTATTTCTGAATATTTAAAGTAATTACATTCTATATTTAATATTTTTTAGAAATAGTTAATGACATCACATTTGTGCGACATAATGAGAAGAAACACATGTATTGAATAATGATTTAAGATTCCATGGCTTATCATGAGTAATAATTTTCAAAGTATTTTTTTTTTTTTCTGTACTGATATAACTAAAAAAATATGAATAGATTAAATAAGTAGCTGCTTAAATATTTTAAATTGGGCACAAAAGTCTGACTCTTGTAACTTTTAAAATAAGAATAAAGTATCAAAAAAGTATAATAAAAACACATAGCAAGTAAAACAACAACTGTCTGTCTATTTTATATAATTTCATACTTGTTTAATAAAAAGTCAATTACATTTACTAACAAAAAAAATATCAAGTCTAATAATTTTTACACTTAACTATAGAAAAATACAAGTCTAATAACTTATACATTCACCATAAAAAAAGTACCAAATCTAATAACTTATGGTTGCCTAAATCTGTAAAATGGAAAAAATGCTAACAAAATTTAATATCCAAAGGAAAATAAAAACCTATATTAACCCAAAAAAAATAGAATAAAAATATAAAATTACCGTATTAACATTTGGTCTCTCAGTTGAGATCACCGGGCGACATCTAAAATAGACGACACCATTACCATGTCCCGCATTCATATGTTTTTCTTTTTCATTAGCGTCTCATAAGTTTTATCATAGTCAATACAGTAATAACGAATGGATATAAAGTCGTGATACTAGGAATTCTGTGATTTGGTTCAATTATTAGCTATGTTGTATGGATACAGGTATGGATACTGTACTGAATATGATACGGATACAACGATACGGTAATTTTCAAAAATCCTAGATACGATACGTCTATTAAATATATTATTTTTCATTATTTTAATTATATTAATTTTTTTCCCAAAGTGGAATTCCACCTGTTTCATTACGAAACAAAAGTTCATACAAAATTGTGCAAAATAACAAAAACAAATTATTACAAGCTAGGGAAATAACATCCAACTAGCACCAAAATCTACAAAACCAAGTAATAGAAGAAAACCACTAATATCAATCACTAAGAACTATCACACTAGGAAAAGAGGAGGAGCTTGTATCAACTAAAGACCACTCAGGAGACAGCAAGCCAGCTGCCTCATCAATGGCCCCGGATAAATCTGTATCAGTCGACCAGTCGAACCCAAGAGTAGGGTCCACGCCAGAATCCACAAGAACTGTCAGGGAGCCTAGTTGAGTTAAAGGAGAAACATTGAAAGGCAAAATCAATGATAATTTAAAATATGAATCATCTAAACGAGTCTTACACCAATAAGAAGTCAAAGCAATTGTAGAAGATGCCACTGAACTAATAGATGATACTGGTATATTTTGAAAACAAATTTTATTTCTGGTCAACCATACAATCCATAAAGTAGTGGCCCTAATCAACTCAACCAATAATGAATATTTAAGAGGAATCCAATAGTCAAAGTGCCAAAGATCAGAAACCTAGGTACAGTTAAAAGGAAAATTGTTGTAATTACTAATTCAAGACCACAAAGTATAAATAAACGGACAAGTAACAACAAGGTGATTGACTATTTCAGGAGCATCACAAAATGGACAATCTATATTACCCTACCAACTCCTAGTACGTAAATTACATTTAGTAAGAATTTTGTCCTGCCTAAGTAACCACACAAAAAATTTTATCTTTAAAGGAATCTTATATTTTCAAAGGTTATTGGGGATACCACTAGATAATAGCAATTTATAAAGGGAGTTAACAGTGAAAAGACCCGAAGATGTCCATCGCCAGTAAATAGTATTATGTATTAATTATACTAATAATTCAACATTTGTATTATATAAATTAAATATAAAAAATTTTGCAGTAATAAAAATAAATATCATTAATATACATTAAATAGCAAAATTATGTATTAAATATCATGTTACTCATTTCTAACGTCAAATGGGAGTTGTTGTAGTTGTAAAGGAGCAGTTTGCTACACAAATTGTCTCAGCAATTAAAGATACGCCACCTCACATATCTGATACGTATCAGGTCTGTATTGTACTCGTATTATTGGTATTTGATACACACTCGATACGGATACAGGACTCATTATGGAGTATCCGAGTAACATAGATTACATAGATTATGAGTGATTTGATGCCCAATTTTGATGGACAGAGATCGCCTACTCCCCGGGGGCAGAATTTTCCTGCCCCCAGTGAGACTGACAAGTGGGTGCAGACGAGTTTATAAATTTAAATATTGGTTTTTAGTTTTGATGTGGCCCACATTTTAGTGTCTCAGGGGTAGGAAAATCCTACCCCCTTGGGGGCAAAGAATTCAGTCCCAATTTTGATAGCAAAGTTGTTCCTGGAATTTTTTGCATTACAAGTAAACAATTTTAATATTTTCAAAGATTACAACAGTAACATTTGATCTCATTTTGTTATTAAGATCATAATCAACTAAGTATAGAAATGACAACAATTTTTGTTTTAGTTATTTATTTATAATTTTTTTTATCCTCTTCTTTGAATTAAAATGTTGGTAAATTATACAAATTATTTATGGCAAAGACTTCTATGGACATAAGGACCTATTTGTAAAATGAACATATTTTTATTTTCAAAGTTCAAACAGTCGATCCGAACCGTTCATTTTGTTCTCCATATTAATATGTGCTTGGAGACCAAATTTTACATTTTTCTGAATTTTTTTACTATTTATTAAGATGCGTACAAAATTCAATGGTCTGAATTTGATATTTTTTGTACCCATCTTAATAAATAGTAAAAAAATTCAGAAAAATGTACAATTTAGTCTCCAAGCACATATTAATATGGAGAACAAGATGAACGGTTCGGATTGACTGTTTGAACTTTGAAAATAAAAATATGTTCATTTTACAAATAGGTCCTTGTGTCCATAGAAGACTCTCTCATTATTTATACTATCTGTTTGATAACAATAGTGGAAAAAACACTTTCAGTATTGTCCTAATAGTATTGGTTTTGTTAATCAGGCGATACAGAATACATTATGTCTCAGTTATTATAAAATAAGCGACACAAAATAAAATTTGTATCGGTCTCAATATTTAGCCGACACAATACTAGACTATTTGTATCGGCTTATTGGTAAAGAACCGACACATAATATTTGTATCGGTTGTCTACTAATAACCGATACAAAAAGTTTAGTATTTGTGTCGGTTATTAGTAGATAACCGATACAAAAATTACTAGTAAATAACCGACACAGAAAAAACAATTTCCTCAATTTCCTCCTGGGGTGCCGACCCTACTTCCCCTTTTTCAATCCCCTCCTGGAGAAGAGAAAAGAGAGATGCCGCTCTCTCCCTCTATTCCTTGATTTCGAATTCTGCCGCTTGAACCTCTCCCATCTTGTCACCCTCGTGTGTGACGACTTTGGTCGTACGGCTGTCAGTTGCGCCTTGACTTTGCGCGACCTCTTTCGCTCATGTGCTGAGCAAAACTCTCTCTCGCTCTCTCTTTTCTGTTTTCCACCATTGTTTGCAATTTGCCCAAAACCATCTGGTTTGGTTGCCCTATGCTTGTTCTTTCTGTGCTGAGCCTAGTGCTTGGTGGTGCCTCTTGCGGTGGTGCTTGCTGATTTCTGAGGGCCGAGGGCCTAGGGGCGAGGCGGAGAAATATTGGTACCGGCCCCCTTGTGCTTGCCTCCTCTGTTGATTTACACCTATATCGGGTAAATGCTTGAACCCTTTTTCTAATTGATATGTGATATGTGCTTGTTGTGTGATGCTGAGCTTATTTTGGCGCTGGTTTTTCCTTTCGTTGGCTGTGCTGGTACTTGGTGTTGATGTTGGTTGGGGTCGGACCTTACTAGTACCCACCGGGGTACCTTTTTCCTTGTTCTGATATGTGGGTTGAGCTTTTCTTTTCTCTTCTCCATCGCAACTCGCAATCGACCTGCCTCTATGATCTTCCTCCTCTCCTCCGTTGGTACTGGATTTTGATCACAACTTGCAAATTTACTTGAAAGTAGGTACATATAGGCACAAAGATATGGAACTGGTGTATTGTTGTACCAGTACAGTGAGTACCAGGTAGGTCCTGGGTGTTTTCTGTTTTATTTCCCATTTAACCCTTGATGTTTGATTTTTTTTCCAGATTCGGAGTGGACACTGGCAACATGGATGAGGTGCAACAGCCAAGGGCAAATGGTCATATTTCTTAAAGGTATTAATCATTTAATCTAAAATGATAATAAAACAAAGTTATAACAGAGGCCTAATACTCCTATCTGGTCATGAAGCCATCGAAGTTAACAGAAATAAGCTTCAGTTATGAAATTAAGTCTCTACAGTAATCTTATTGGTGAAGCAAAATTCTTGACTGGCAATCAGAAATCCTCAGCCCATAAAAAAGAAAAATTTGAATTTTATAGTTTACTTAATAATTCCTGGTGTATTTGCATTCTTGACTGGCATGCATTTATATTTGGAATAATAGGATAACAACCTCATGAGGTCTTCGACTGGCAATCATAAGCTCTTAGGGGAAAAAAAGGCAAATTCCTGAATTTAAATTTAAGTAAATATTTTCTAATGTATTTTCCGTTTGTAGGTTTTTACAACTTATGGATAAAAATTCAATTTATGTCCTTCTGAACCCTACAATCATCCATTCTCCGAAGGACCTGCCTATTCGAACTATAAGACAAGTATGTTTATGTTTTTATCCCTTGCTCCTTTTTTTGTTCTTTTTAGGCTTTTTCTAATATATTTATTTCTCGTCTTAAAAGGAATTACATGTGATTGATGGAAGTCTGCAACTCATACTGATCAAATCAACTACATTGGAGATTTGTATCTTCATCCATCAAACTATATCTGGTTGGCAACTTGGTATTTTAACGATTGATTTGTTTTACCCGTTCGTATTTTTGTGAATGATTGAAAGATAATGGCAGTTACTGCAATGGATGAATAATGAAGATTTTTTGTGCAATTTTTTCTCCTTTTGTTTTGATATTTTAATTATTCTATTTAAATTGGTGATCTTTCTTCTAGTGAGGAAAATTAGAATCTGTACTGTTGTGTTCTCCTGAAAAAATTTTCATATCATAATTTGAAAATAAGAAACAAATTTTTCTGTAATCCAGAATCAGCGATACCTACATTCAGCAAAAAGAAAAAAAAATGCTACAGTGTCGGTTATTTAAAAATAACCGATACAAATAGTAGTTTTTGTATTGGTTATTTGCAAACAACCGATACAGAAAGTAAGAATCTGTATCGGTTGTTTGCAAACAACTGATACAAATATTACTATCTGTATCGGTTCTATTAAACAACCGATACAAATGCTTACTTTCTGTATCGGTTCTTTATCCGATACAGATTAGTTTAGGTATCTGTGTCGCCTGGATCAGTGTTGCTCCTAGATCCGACACAGATGTGTGTAAATAACCGATACAAAAAGTATATTTTTCACTAGTGTATGGTGATCAACGATAACAATTTCGAGAGAAACGAGAGGAGAGAGAACTTATAAACTTAATTTTTATTGTTCGCATAATACTCTATTGCATAACATTAATTAGAAGGCAACTACTTTGAAGTTTTGAACATCATATATATAACCACGTACCCTAAAAATTTGTACATAAAAATGAAAAACTACATTTTAAGATAACACAAACTCGCCCATGCTTCACTTAAATACAATAACTTTCTATTTATACAAAATTTTAATAGACTAGAAACTTTCACCATTCACCGTAGACTTGAAGGGCTTCAAATCCATATTATATTTACGCGAGGAGGACCATGTTTGGCATTACGAATTGTGCTATATCAATCTGCTTCATTATTCTGGCCACTGCATAATTGATATATCAAGTTTAATGATCCTTCACAAAAAAACAGGTCTAAGCTCAAATATCTATTTGATTGGATTTAACTATAACACATTGTGTTGCTTATAAACAACTGAAAACCAATTAAAACACAATGAATTGAGAGGCTAGGCCAATTGCATAAAGAAATAAACGAGTATCGGAGTAGTTTGTGAGAAGTAATACTAGTACCAAGACATAAACTCCAATGGCATCAAGGTACTCTCCGGAACGTCCATAGAAGCCTATGATTTGACCTCCATGAGCAGAGAGTTCAAAAGGAACCCCTTCCCTCTTGCCGTACGGTCCGTAACTAGTCAATTTGTTTGTTGTAAATTCCAGTGACCTCACAATAAATAAGTTACCTAAGTAACCAATGTAGCCTCTCACAGATGTAATGTACTCGTCTTCTTTAAGATTGATCTATAAAATCACAAAGAACAGTTTATGCGCATTACAGTCTGTTGGTAGCTCTTTAATTTTAAAACAGTTTGTTGGCTTGTTTGTATTGTATAATAACAATTCTACCGCCTGTGTAGTTTCTACACAACCTGTCCCAAATTAGAATAAAAGAGGAGGTTGTGATAGCCGTGGCAAAGCAACATAAAATACAACCCTCATCGGTTGGGTTTCATTTGTAGTCTATCCTAACTTATTTGGGACTAAAGACTTTGTTGTTGATAAAAAGAAAAACCAAAAATTGTAAAAACACCCCCAGTGGAAGTTGATGTTGGTGCAAGAATGTAATACCGCATTCAGAGCTCCTGTATTTCCGCCCCATAATTCTGTGTCTTCAATTCTGCCTTTACGATTGAAACGTACATAAATAGCGTCTATAGCATCACTATTTCTAATAATGACTTGAACAATGCGAGTAACTCCTGTAATGTCCATATCTTTTGCCGACCCCCCGTCACCACCACAAAGCACCAGCTTTTTTGTAAAACCCTTATGCAATATAAAGTTGTGTTACAAAATTAATTTAAATCAAACTTATACATAAACATATAATTTATATATAAAATTCGGAGAAAAGACCCAGAGAACAACAATAAGAAACAGCAAAAAAATTCAGAGTAAAGACAAATTAAACGTAATAGTTGTAGACCTACCTGAACATGAACTCCAATGGCATCAAGATACACATGTGAGCGTGCATGTAAAGCAATGATTCGACCATGAGGAGTAAGGATTTCGAATTTTCTTCCTTCTTCCGTGCCGTACGGTCCATAAACGTCCAGATTGGTCTTCAGTACCAGTGACCTCACAACTTCCCAACCGCTATATTCGCCAATGGTGCCTTTTACAGACGTAATGTACTCGTTTGTTTTAAAATTGATCTACAAAACCATAAAACTTGTGAGAAAACTTTATGCATGCACATAACTGTTTAATTATTAGTAGTTTTTAATGTTCATAGGTGATTTATGAGTGATTAAAGCTGCTAATTATGCTTTAGGAGACAAAATTTAAAAGAACAACCAAAAAGTTTATATTGGCATTTTGTATAAAACTATAATTACAATGTTCCAGAAATTTAATACCTGAACTTAGACCATGATTTTATCTTATTGCATTTTATTTAATTATATTCTTCAGTGGTGAAGTTCGTAACATAGAAAGACTTTGGAGTTAAATTATGTCACATTTCCTAGAATATCCAAAGAAAAAGTCCTTCAGTAATATATATTAAGCCAAAATAAACATTTAAATTGATAGTCAATTTGAAACAATGGAGGGTCCTAGTGCAACAAGATTTTTATATCACAAAGTATACATGATCAACTTAAATCGCAAATATTTATCATAATTTTGTTTAGGAAAGTTGAGTTTGAGTCTTTTTCTTTGAGAAAGAGATTGGTGCAATGCAAAACCAAAATTTTAAGATAAAGATCGATGGAAACCAAGGCTCCCATCTTTAACTATCCATAAAGGTTGACAGTTTGAACATAGATATATTGACCCTCATCTAACTATAGTCAATAAAAACTGGTGAATCAGAAATGTCAATCTTGACGAACCGAAATGCAAAAAAATATCATTATAATTGACAATAACTGGTCAAAATTTTTTTGAAGCCAGAGTTCTGGAGTAGTACTTGTTGAGTGACCATTTATGTGATATACTAAATAAAAGATCGCATTATTTCAAGCAAAAAGATATATAGGCGTTGAATTTATTAAGGAATGTCCTCCCTGACAAGTTTGAAATCCATATTGCTTTAGCCAACTCATTAGATGTAATTCTCTCAACATTTTGTATTGTTATTATTTTCTTCTTTTTATTGGTAGTAATATATCTAGATGTACTAATTTAAGAATTATAATTACAAAAAAAAAAAAAAAAACTCGGTGACTTGATCTCCATGGATACAACAAGAAAATGCAAATCTATTACTAAATAAAGCTGCAAAAGGCTTGTACCTCACTAACTTCTCCTCCATCTCTGCCCCATTGGTCGGTACATTCCATGGTGCCATTACGCTCGAAACTCACAGTAAGAGAATTAATGGTTCCAGCATGGCGAATAGTAATTTTGACAATGCGAGTAGTGCTGCTAGGATCCATGTCTCTTGCATACCCACTAGGACCACCGAGTAAATCTTTCTTTATTATAGGAGCGGTTTCCTGTATACAGAGAACACAAATACATGGCGTTCATTGTATTATAGAATGGTCTGTTAATTATAGTTCTTACCATGATTTGGAAACTTGGTCGATTCCGAGTTGTTGAGAATAAAAGTAGTTAAAGGGTTAAAATGTAAATAGAAAAAGTAACATGAGAAATTAATGTTGGTAGTTGGTAGATAGTAGGTGAAATTAATAGTGTACCAACGGTACAATATTTGTAGATGTTATAAATACCTCATGTGACAGAAAATGTAATAGAATAACAACAATATCAATAAATAGAAATATTCAAATTTTCATAAATTTTCACGAGTCAACTAGGTATCGGTCGGATCCGATCTGATTTTCACTCAAGTCTCGCATCCATGCGAGTTTTAGAGCAAAACTCGGTTGAACAGTGTTTGACTTGTCCGAGTCAACTGATTTCCAGGCTGAGTCAGGCCGAGTCAATACCATGGGCAGTGATTAAAATTGTTTTTTGGTAAAAAGATGTTTGATGATATTGTTGGTAAGTGTCTGTCAGGCCGAGTCATGTAAGAACTCAGTTGGTTGGTTCTTTTTAGCTTTATATGAAGCTTGTAAAGTGTCTGTCAACTTAGTTAGTTAGTTCTTTTGCTGGTATTGATGGTAAGTGCCTGTCATTTTTTGTGTGAAGGCCCTTAGACAAATGCATTAAAAGAAATAGTTCCTACATTACAGTAAGTGCCTGTCATTCACTGACTATGTATGCGCTATCCTAATTGGCACAGCCAATAGCTTTTACCAGTAAGGCCGAATTCAAATTCTAAAATAGCAGAATTGAACGGAAATATGAAAAAACAGTTAGTAAACAGTGCATGTTTCACTTATCATATTATAAAGAGCTCATATAATTAGAAACTAGAAAGGAAGCTTTTTATTTGATTTGACTAAAGTTCTCCAAAGGAGAGATGTATATAAATTATTTTTTTACCAATTTTTTTCTAATTTTTAGCTACAAAACAAGATTCTGCCAAAAAAATCCGAGTTACCAATCCGATTCTTCCGATTCCGGCCGATTCTTCCGAATCCGATTCCACGGTCAAGAACCCGATTCCAAGTTTAAGAACCATTGTTCTTACCATTAATGTGTAGGACGAGTTGTTATAGTTTATACCATCTATGTAGGCACAATTAATAAACTACAACAGAGCAGAATGCTTATTTTCGGCTTTGTTTCTATGGATTGCCTCGAGTGAGTAATTAAGGTACACCAACAATATAGTAGAAATATATTGGGGGATGTTTAATGTTTCATATTAAACCCTAAGAAACTTTACATTTTCATGCACTGAAAGGGTGATTGCAAAGGAATACAATTTTGGAGTACGTACTGCAAAAAATTATTGACCTAACACGTTCCATTTAACACGTTCGTAAGGAGCCAATGATTTGACTGCCAAGAGCGGGGAGTTCGAAAGGAGCCACTTCTGTCTTGCCGTATGGTACGTAACCAGTCAGATTGGTTGTCAGCTTCAGTCACCTGACAACAATTAATTTACTCAAGTAGTCAACGTAGCATCTCACAGATGTAACGTACTCGTTTCGTTTAGATTGATCTTCAAAACTAGAAAGAAAACATATGTACAATGTAGCAGTTTATTCGTTGCTTTTTAGTTTTAAAAACAGTATCTTGGCTTGTTTGTTTATAACTGCAATTGTCTGCACAGCAATTAAAAACAAAATTGAGAAGAAAATCTAAAAATTGTAAAACACCACAGAGGAAGTTGATTTTGGTGCAAGAATCTGGTACCTCCATTGGCGTTTCTATATTTCTGCCCACGAGTGAGGTGAGTTCAGTTGTGCCTTTACTGTCGGAACGTATAGAATGAGCTTCTATATCATCACTATGGTGAGTATTGATGTTATCAATGCCAGTAACCCCTGTAGAGTCCATATCTTTCGCTGGCCCACTACAGCACCACCGACGCACCGACTTTTTTGGAATACCCTTATTCAATGCAAATTTATGTGTTATAAATCAATTTAAACCTGTTGGAACTCCAAGTTAACACGTGTAGTTGGTGTCACACCGGATCTAAAGGGGAAGATCAAGATTCTTACCAAAACCAAATTCTTACTGGAATTGAATGATCCTGCTGGAATTAAATCAATTATTACCATAATTGGTAGATTGAATATTGTCCACCATATTGGCTGATATATATCTATAATCTTGTACAGGGGATAATCTTACCAAAGCCGTGTGCAGCTCCAAAACAGCCTATATAAACCAAGTAACCCTATGTTCTAAAATTAATTGAGTATTGAGTGAGTTGTAATCAGAAATTATTATGAAATAAAAGTGTGTGTGTGTGTTGATCCGTGGAGTGCGCTATAGGCGATACCACGTTAAAATCTCTGTGTTCGCTTGATCAATTTTCTATGATGATGTTATAATTTTGTCAAAACCAAACATACATATGAACATAGCTTATATATAACAAAGTTCCGAGTAGTTTATAAAAAAACGTAATAGTTGTACCTACCTGGACATAAACTCCAATGGCATCGAGGTACATACTGGAACGTCCATGAAAACCAATGATTTGACTGTGGGGAGCATTGATTTTGAAAGCATTTCCTCCTTTGGTACCAAATGGTCCATAAACTTTCAGATTGGTTTTCAGTACCAGTGACCTCACAACTTGATAACCATCATGTATGCCAAAGGTGCCTTTTACAGACGTAATGTACTCCTTTGTTTTAAAATTGATCTACAAAACCATAAAACTTGTGAGAAAACTTTAGGCATGCAGATAACTGTTTGTTAGTAACTTTTAATGATCATTGGTAAGTTATGAGTAATTAAACTGCTTAAATATGCATTAGGAGACAAATTTTACATGGAACAGGCAAAAAATTCATATTGGAATTTTTGTATAAAACTATAATTAAACTGTTCCAAAAATATTTTATCTTATTACGTTCTTTTTATAGTAAATGCTTCGGTTGTGAAGCTCGTAACATAGAGACTTTGGAGTTAGATTATCCAATGAATTGTGTCATCTTTTCTCTAATGTTTACCGCAAACAGATTGATATGGTATCCAAAAAAGTAAAAGTCCTTCAGTGATATATATTAAGCCAAAATAAAAATTCAAAATTGATCGCCAATTTTGAAACAAAGAAGGGTCCTAGCTAGTGCAAAGATTTTTATATCACAAGTATACATGAGCAATATATGATGTAAATTTTTTTGAGGAAAAATCCGGGTCTTAGCCCAGATTTGTTTGTATTAACGTTTAAAGGAGTTTTTGCAACCACAATAAAGATAAAAGGCAGCTCATTTGTATGAGCTTAAATGAAAACAAAGTAAATAGCAGAAAGAAAACATAAAAGTGAAAGATAAAAATTGCAAAAACTAGAAGGCTAAATTAAACTAAGTTTATTATTGTTGTTATTGTTGTTGTTGTGTGTCTTCTATGTGCCCACTGTTGTGCTTCTTTTGTTACTATAGTCCCACTAAGTCAGTACCTGTTATACCAGTTGTAGTATTTCCTCCTCTTTGTCTGTGAAGGTGCGTCTGCATCTTTCTCTCCAAGTTACAAATTACGACAGTTGAGAATTGTAAATTTTAATAATATTTAAAAGGTTGACAGTTGAGAATTGACCGTTCATCTAGCTATAGTCAACAAAATCTGATGAATCAGAAATGTCATTCACGAGCTACCGGAATGCAAAAGATAATGATTGAGCACATAGCAAGAGGAAAAAAATATCAATTGGCATTTGCCGATCTTTCAATTAGCTTTTGATGATTTTTCTGTATCTTGATTTCACGTAAAATTAAAAAATTGATTTACGTTCAAATGTAGATTAAGATGGTATTATTTCAAGCAAATATATATATATATATATATATATATATATATATATATATATATAGGACTTGGCTACGGTGCTATGCGTTGCATAGATGACCTCCGTGCAACGGCTCAAAATTTGAGTTTTCAAAATTTTAACAGTCGATCCGAACCGTTCAACATGTAATCTATACTAAAATGTACTTGAAAACCAAATTTTACATTTTTTAGAATTTTTTTACTATTTATTAAGTATTTTACAAAACTGCTGTTTTTCAGTGATCCAGAATTACTGAAAAACAGCAGTTTTGTAAAATACTTAATAAATAGTAAAAAAATTCCAAAAAATGCAAAATTTGGTCTCCAAGCACATATCAATATGTATAACACATCTAACGGTTCGGATCGACCATTAGGAATTTGAAAATACAAATTTTGAGCCGTTGCATGGAGGTCCTCTATGCTACGCATAGCATATTAGCAATTTCCTATATATATATATATATATATATATAGGCATTGAATTAATTAATTAACTGATATCCTCCCTCAAAATAAGTTTCAAATCCATATTGTTTTCATGACAAGTACAAGAGCAGAGAACAATACTAAAAAATTTATGTTTATTTATTTATTTTATTTAAGGAAAGAGCTCTCTGATATATACATATTGCTTTAGCCAATTAATTGAAAGTGGTTATCTCAACATTATATTTTGTTCTTTTTGATCTAGATACTAATTTAAGAATAATAATAACAAAAAAAAAAAAACCCAGTGACTTGATCTTCATCAATCTTTAATTACAATAAGATAATGCCATCTATTACTAAAGCTGCAAAAGGCTCGTACCTCTTTCAGTTGTCCTCCTGGTCCACCCCATTTACTGGTACATTGCGTAGTGCCATAACGCTCAAAACTCACAGTAATAGCATCAATTGCTCCGGAATGGCAGATAGTTATTTTGACAATGCGGGTAATATCGGTAGGATCCATGTCTCTTGCATACCCACCATGACCGCCGTGTAGCTCTTTCTTTATTATAGGAGCGGTTTCCTGCTCCTGCATATACAGAGAACACAAAGGCATGCCGTAGATTATATTATTGAATGATACATATAGTTCTTACCATAAATCTGTGTAGTTGGACGATCGAGTTATTGTAGTTCTTACCATCTATGTAGCACAGTTAATGTTTATCTTCGGCTTAATTTGTTTCTATGAATTGCCTCGAGTAAGGTAGAGCCACGGCTTAATCTGGAAACAGCGAAATGATACTGTCTTCAATGACCGAAGACTGCCAGCAAAGCTTTTAGCAGGAAGATGTGTGCAACAAATGAGATTATGGATCAAGTACTGCTAGCGGAGTATCAGGGTGGAGAACACCTTATCCACCAGGGCCATTTCAGGATTTAATTTTAGTCATATTCGTTTTCTTTTTCTGAGGTTCTTTAGCTTCAATGTTTATTACTTTTCTAATTTTCCTTTTGTTTGAGGTACAGGGACAAGAGATGCTGGTCTGTACGAGATTAGGCTTTGTTAGAGTGTTGTGCTTGTACAAACTCCTTATTTACTAATTCAGTTTAACTTGTCAGTCGCTGACAAGGATTAAAAAAAAAAAAGGTAGAGCCACGACCTAGACATAGTAGATATTTATTGTGCGAAGTTTAACTTCCATATTAGACCCTAACAAACATTATATTTTCATGCACTGAAAGGGTGATTTAAAAGGAATAAAATTTGGATTACATTTGTGAAACTTATTGACCAGAAATTTTTTATTAATATCCAAAAAAAATTAAAAAAATTCAAATTCTACCTGTTTTTCAGTGGAATTTCAATAAATGTCCAAACCGGTGACATTCTCACCGGTTCTATGATTTCTTTCCGGTGAGAATCACATCGGTTCTATAATTTCTTTCCGCTGGTGAGATTCTCACCGGTTTTTCTTTCTTGCTTTTTTTTTTTTACAAAACAGAATTTTTTTAATTAATTTATTTTTTGTATTGAAATATTAGAAATGTTTAATATATTTCTTTAAAATAGATGGAATACAATATAATTTGATTTATTAGAAAGACTGTGACAAATAACTCAGATCAACATTTTTCAGGCTGAATTTTTCACGGTTGTAAGAAAAATTAATATATTTCTTTATGTGTTATTTGAAAAAAAAATGCTTTGAATTTGAGTTATTAATTGTGATTTAAAAGTCACTTCTAAGTAATACAAGAAAATATTGTGATCTTTCTAATACATTTAATTTCTAAGTACCTATTTTGAAAATTCTTTTTGAATAACAATCATTAAATAATTTAAATTTTTAGTTTTTTTCAAAAATAGATACAACTTATTAGAAATTAAATGTACCGGAAGGATGACAATATTTATGTATTTACTTAAAAGTGACTTTTGAATCGGAATAAATAACTTGGAATCCAAGCATTTTTATTGTTTTTCCAATAACACATAAAGAAATATATTAATTTTTCTTACAGCCGCAAAAAATTCGGCCTGAAAAATGTTCATCCTGGTTATCTGTCGTAGTCTTTCTAATAAGTCAAATTATATAGTATTACATCTATTTTTAAAGAAATATATTAAACATTTTAATATTTCAATACAAAAAATTAAAAAATTATGTTTTGTAAAAAAAAAAAAAATCAGTGAGAATCTCACCGGAAAGAAATTATAGAACCGGTGAAATTCTCACCTGTTTGGGCATTTTCCAAAATCCCACTGAAAAGCGGATAGAATTTGAAATTTTTTTATTTTTTTTAATATTAATAAAAATTTTGGCTTATCGACCTCACTTAGATGTGAAATTACCTCATCTTTTACTTTATTTTACATTTATTTTTAAATATAAAATATTTTATTGTGTGCATGTAATGAGTGTAAATATTCGTCAGCCCAAAGGAAGACCAGTAAAAGGTGGACCAGTTAAAAATAGGCACGTTATGATCACATTACATGAAATTTCTATGCTACTCAACCACATCATGATTTATGTTACTCGGTTATGCCAATATATGTGATCACTGTTGGTTGAGTTATGAATAAATGTGACAAAAGCTGCGTTGATCCTATATTGATATAATTGATGGACGAAATTGTTTCGGGACACATTTCGGTAATGAAAGAAAAGGTGAGCTCACTACAGTTATTAATAATACAAAATTATAAGGCTTCACATATAGTCCAAGTGAGAGATTGTTCGATCATTAATCCAACGTTGGACTAATATGTAAAATAATTATGGTATACGTCAATTTTATGCTCAATTAAAAGTGATCATTTGCGGTTTATGATTTATTGGGCAATAATGTGTCATATAGGGTGTGTGCCTTTAATGTGTAGAACTTAAGAGATAATATTCAAATTAATTATGGGTTGAATTGAATAATTGTCATAATAGAACAGCCAAAGAGTTCCTTAGACTGCATATAAAGATTTGGTCCTCATAATACAAGTCTATCTAATTCCATGGGCGGATTTATGTATAGGTCAAGGGGTGCTAAGTTACCCTATGATTTTAACATTCTTAATTATGTATATTAAATTTTAATTAAACATTTGAGTCTTTTGAATTTTTATATAATCTAGCGCCTCTCATAAAATAACAAATGTTTGTTGGTAGTCTAGTGGTTTTGGGTTCTAATAGTTATGTGTGAAGTCATAGGTTCAATTCCCACTAGTTATATTTTTTTTGTTTTTTTTCATATATTATATTTTATAGAGGAGCCCCTTCTATTTAAATTTTCTAGTTCCGCTCATATTTTATAGATGAGCCCCTCATAGGTTGAATAACATGTGCAAGCCAAGAATATATCCCCTAGTGGTTTTCGTCGGTCCCAACAGGGAAAAGAGACAATAACATGTGCAAGCCAAGAATATATCCCCTAATGGTTTTCGTCGGTCCCAACAGAGAAAAGAGACAATAACCCAAGAATATATCCGACTATAGCCATCTCACAAAACAGTCAATTAAGGCACATGGCCAACGCTCGCACATGATAGCCATCTCATCAGGAGTCAGCTTTGCTCAAGCCTTTGGGAACACATTTCTGGTCTCCTCCTCTGACATTGATCCGGCTCAGATCTGCGCCTCACGTATCGAGACTCGATCTTGATTTAGCGCATCAAGACTCGAGCTCAAACCCGATCAAACCCAATCCAAACTCGCTTCTCGGCTATCGTGGGGTGTAGGCCCTCCACGCCGGCCTAATCAACCCAAAGACCTACTTTAGGCTTGGCTGGCCTTAGATAAGAAGAGAATCAGCCAAAAAGGAGAGAAAGAAGAGAAGGCGGCTAGGTCAGTGCTGGTGGCTGACCCGAGTGGACACTGCAGCGCGCGGCTACTGTAGCAGAAAGGAGAAAAAAGAGAAAGGTGGAAAAATAGGAAATGGTTCTCAAATGAATTGTAATTTTATTTCTTGCTCCTTTGTGCCTATATAGGCGTTATATTTTACATATGGTATCAAATCTCTATAATCTTTCTTACCAACAGATATATAGTTCTATAAATGCATAAATATACCATAAATCTCAACAGTTTTTATTATGTATTTGTGTAGTAAGTTCGTCCTCTAACATTAATAGACATAATTATTAATGTTTCTTAGGTCTAACAACTCATGGCAATGAGCAACAACCAAAACGAAGCCAAGCTTAAGGATGGTATTGCCGAGCTTGTTGGGCCACTACTGAAAGATCTTAAATTAGCCTATGAGAAAGTTCCTGAGAAGTCGGAGATGGCAGATATCATTGACAATATTAGAACAGAGGTTGAAAAGGCAAAAGTTAGTATTGATAGCATAAAAAAATGGGACAGGGAGCTATCTGGTCACTTTGGAAAGATAGAAAGGCAAATCAGTTCCTGGATTGACCATGATAATAGAATGATTATTGAAACGATTGGAAGCACTATAGAGACTGAACTAAAGAATATTCTTAATCAGCTATCTCATAAACCTAGTGAAAAGGTTTCTAATTTGCCTCAGGAAGCCAAAATAGCTGACACAGAATCATCAAATAGAAGTTATGAAGAGAAGTCCATTAATTTAAAAGATCTAGAGGCGTTGGGTGTCCATCACAGTCTTTGCCTGTATAGCCTTGGCATTTTTCCAGATGGCACAGAATTTAAGAGGAGATTTGTGATTTACTGGTGGACTGGTCTGGGGCTTTTACCTTGGTTTAGTTGGGAAAAAGCTGAGCAGCATGCTGACGAAATCTTTTCTGTTCTGGTGCAAAAGGGTTTCCTCAATTCCATACATATCAGAGAGCATAATCAAGCAGTCAACCACTATACCATCAATTCAACAATTCATAAGTGCTTGTTCGCCGCCAGTCAGGAAAATGTTCTCGTTAGTTATGAAAAAAAGGAAGACTTCATTTCGCCCTTTTTTGGAGAGTGGTTCAATAAAAAAGTACAAGTAAATATTAACCAGAGGTACCTCAATTCCAAAGAAATCAGCAAGAAGCATCAGTACTGTCAGGTGGTTCAACTTGGCAGTTGGCGTTACATGGAGACAGGTGTTCCCAACAGGGTTGACAAAAATGGGTCTAGAAAAGCAAAGTCAAATGACCACATTGAGGTGGACGAAACTGATTTCCTAAAAAAATTGGGAGAAGAGGTGACCTTCCTTAGTCTGCGAGGCATTTCGGGGATAGAAGAGGTTGATGAATCAATTGGGAATCTAGAAAACCTGATGATACTAGACCTCAGGGCTTGTCATAATTTGAACAAATTACCTCAGAAGCCAAGGTCCACATTAAAAGAAAAATTAATTAGATGGAAATTACCCCAACAAAGGTGGTTCCAGAAACTAATTGGATGGAAATTACCCCAAAAAGGTTGGTTCAAGAAGCTAATGGTTTTAGATATTTCAGAGTGCTATCTATTGGATCATATGCCAAAGTGGGTATCTGAACTCTCTAATTTACAGGTGTTGAAGGGTTTTGTGGTTGGTAGTGTGGGAAACAATAGTCGATCCTGCCGGCTAAGTGATCTATCAAAATTGAATAAACTCAGAAAGCTCACCATAAGAATTACCAGAGATCATTTGGGTACCGAAGATTTCAGTGGCTTAAAACCTCTACACAAACTTTTGGTATTGACCATAATATGGGGAGGGAATAAGTCCAATTGTACAATACCAGCCAATTCTTTCCCAGAGAATCTTGAAAAGTTGGATATGAGATGTTATCCAGAAGCTGAGGCATCAGAGCTGTTGAACCCTAAAGAGCTGAAATGCTTGAAGAAATTATATATTAGAGGTGGTAAGCTAACTAAAATTCCGTGCAATGAAAACTGGGAAGTGGAAATTTTGCGCCTCAAGTTCTTGGAAAATTTGCATTATCCAACCGACTGGGAACAACTCAGGGACTCATTTAAAAATTTAAAGTACGTGGAATATGTGGAATGTCCCAAGCCATTGCACTTCCCCAACCAGAATGGGAGTAGTTGGATTAAGGAGAACGAAGAACCTTCTCAAAGCGCCAATGCTAGTGAGACATCCAATTAATCATAGGGCACGTTGAAGAGGAGATGATGCAATTTGCGATGCTTATATTATGACATGTTTAAATTCTATCTTAGATAATTTCGTTATATTGTTGTACTTTGTATCAAATGGACTTTATGTATTACCATGTATGGATATTGGTTTTTAATGAAAACTAAGGGTGTAACCATGTACCGATAATGTAGCTTGATTATTTAATTATAAAGGTATGTACTTTTTATTTCAACAATATCACACATAAATATCTATTGAATTATTTTTAATTTTGCTCCGCTGATCATTTCATCATTCACATTTGATTTCTTAATTATGTTATACTAGCTATCTCTCTGTACAATTGATCACTTATTACTTCCTCCGTACTATAACATAATATCATTCAATAAAATATACTTAAATGAGTTGTAGCTCAACTAGTACCAAATAACACATCAAATTGATTCCTTTAATAGAATCGTAGATATATATTGATCGTCCCCTTCAAGTCTCAGAGCCTGAGTTGGTCCCAATTGGTCATTCCCAATTCTTAATTTCATATCATTCTCGGTCAAATTATGACTTGTGAGAAGAGAGTTGCTTGAAGAGGTTCCAATTAAGAGGAGTGTTCATAATCCTCTAACAACCCCTGATTTTAACTCAGGTATAGCTCAATCCCTTTCATTTCTCAGCTTTGAACAGTGTAGCGAAGAAGTGAAGAAGAAGAAGAGAAGAGAGGGAGAGCTGACGAGAGGGCCCCATTGTCGGCCTCTCTTGATCTAAGCCAATCGGCTTATTTGTTTTAACCATTATTTGATCTAGACCCGGTGTTAAATGAACCGTGTATTAGACATAGCGGGGTCCACGAGCTCCGGGTGCACAAGCGATAAAGGGGTCATTGCGCTGGATTTTAAATCCCAGCGACTTATCGAGTTTCCTAGGTAGATCCGGTGTACCATGAACCAAACCACCGACAGTACGGTGCACCAGGTTATAAACATATGAGCCATGTCTGTCCATTTCTCAAACCCAGCAAAAATATATTTGGGTCACTGACAAGTGGGTCCAAGTGTAGGGAATTGCTATATTGGTCCCAAAACATACCCATATCATCTCTGATGAGGTTATAGGCCTCTGCTGCTTATGTGGCACCAATCAGAGAGTGCCAAGTGAGCAATTTTTATAAAAATTTATAACTCTTTAATCATTTTGAGTTACAAATCACATGGCATATCGAAATTCATGTTATTTCCTGAGGAATTATCATATAAATTCCAAAGTATTGCTCTTAATCCATTTTAAAGAGCTTTCATGTACCCTTGGTATTTTCCAAGTGTTAAAACACTGCTATTTTCATGTTAGCAATATTTTAGGGTACAACAAGAAGCATAGCTTGGGAATTGGTGTATTCTATTTCTCCTGTTATTTACTTAGTTTAATTGCTTAGTTAATTGAAATATTTACCATGAATGCTTTTGTTTGTGCAAACATGAGCGGCTAACTCCTCTTCTATGGGCCTAGGTCGTGATTATGAACTTGTGTTAATATAATTGCTTGGAATATTTTCTTGTATGATGATTGCTTTGAATTGATGTTTAGTTCTTATTATATATATTTGTGAGTTATATATGTATTTGTGAGTTATGCATGATTTGTGTTTTTGAAACCACACCTTGTGGAGGTAGTGACAACCCTCTTGTCTTCAAGGGTGTTTAAGGCATTGACAAAACTGAGTCTTGTACACAAATAACCTTAGGGATAATATATTAGATAGACCAAATCAAGTCTATCCCTGACCATAAGAACTAAAGATTGGACATGGAAAGTTGTGGGAAATCAATTTACGAGTACTTCGCAATTGGGATACTTAGAGTACATTTAGTAATCGGTACAAATTAATGGAGTATTTAGCCTTGAATTAAATAACCCTATTAGGTAGTGACAGTCCTAAGACGAGGTAAATTAATATGATAGGCTTGAAACATGAAAAGTATTGATTCTAAGTAGAAATAGGCCAACTTAGTTGGAACTTCCATCAAAACAAAGCATGAATTAAGAGAATAAACTAAGTGTTGAATTAAATAAGGGATTGTGGACCAAATACCCCTAGACTTCGTTAATTTGATCACAACCCTATTTTCTTATTTTGATCTTAATTTAGTTTTTGTTACAAACCAACTCCTCTCGGGTATTGAACCCAACAATTGTTAGATTTGCAACAACCCCACCCCCCCCCCAATTTACTTATTTGCACTTAATTTAGGATTGATTAATTTAGTAAAAATTAAATTGCCTTAGTCTTTGGATCGACACCCATAATTACTACAATGATAGATTGTGCGCTTACAATTCAATCTACTTTGTTTATTTAGGGTTCTTATAAGTTTAAAGCAATATTGTACGAAATGGACCGTTTAATTCTATACCCAAAATACACATCAGGGTCTATAAAGGTTTCAAGGATGTTTTTCGTGGAGAAAACCCAATCGAAGAGCCATGCACCCAAGCCAGCAATGACGAGAAAGTTGCACAACTCCGCCGAGAACTCCAACAGGTGTACGACGCGAAGCTGGCGAAGATGGAATCAATGATTGTCAACCGCATGGCATCTCATTTTACGCAGCCATCTGAGCACGCACTTCCCATTTCATAGGGAATTCGGCACAGTTGCCAAGCATCCGAGACCTGGGAGGACGAGTTCGATAATCTGAAGGTAATAACTACTATTCATAATCTAAAGACAATTACTACTAGTTCATAACCTTGTTAGGCATATTTAACCTTAAAATGACTACTTCATAATAATTGCAAGGTAGCCACTGCATGCGACTTGATCATTTGGAGCGGTACGGTGCCTACTATCGTTGCCAAGGGTCTTGTACTTCCAAGAGCTAGTAATGTGCACAATGCTCAGCTTGGGCACGGCAATGCATGCATGTAGGCCGACTCTGTCGTGTCGGAATGGACCGATGAAATGCCCACTCTGGATGATACCCATCAGTCATTTATCTAATGGCTTAAGAGTCAGATCATTCTGAATAAGGTAATATCTAAATAATCAATATCTAAATGATCATTATTTTGATTAAAATACTTGAAATTTTTTAATTTTCATACATGCGTAGGAGAGCCATTTGTCACCGGTACGGGGGGACAGTGGGATGGTCGTTGCGACCGATCCCACCAGAGATGTTCTTGCACGAAGGCTGGAATGTCATGATGTCTTTCAAAGACTTCAAAGACTTTCTACATTCCTCGGGTCGTGGTAGATGGCTCGATTGCTCATTCCTCATCATTTTTGCCATGTAAGTGACCTTACTTTATTTATATATATTGTATAGCACTCAAATATATATTGAAAATGTAATATGATGATTTTTCAGGAAACTGCTCCGAACCTGCGAATCATGGCCGCTCGAATTGAAAAAGAACTTGACTGTATTTCTGGACTCGGCAAACTCAATGCCATGATGCTCAAAAGTTCGAGTCAGCTGTGTGTCGATGCACCGTTGCTCTGCGGATGGGAAGAGATATATTCTCGTGCCATACCATCAGATGTATGATTCTAACCTTCAATTATTCTCTATATTTGAATTAAATAATTAGAAAAAGGAAATTAAATGTGATTATAATTGTATTTATATTTCTCATGCTACAGGGAACACTGGTGTTTAATCATCATCATCCCAGCTACAAATAGGGCATATTTCATAGATTCTGTAAGGCCAAAAGAAAATATCGCACCAGAAAAGAGCAAAAAGATCTGCCCCATTATGGCAAAGTAAGCAATATCTTTTCACTAGTTTTGATTTTTTTTCAAATGTAATTAAATTGTGCAAAATATAATTTTTTTACTTATATTATAAGTTCAAAAAATTATTATCATTCTAACATAGGTCGATAAATGTAAATTTCAGTGCGCGCAACAGATGCAGGCTTGGGAGTGCGCTTATTACACAATGTTTTTCATGTTTAATTGGATCGAAAGAATTCAATTTACATTTCCAAACGAGGTATGTAATTCACATTAATTTTCATTTTAAAAATATCAATAATTCAGCGCGCACAATAGGTACAGGCTTGGGAGTGCGCTTATTATAGTTTTCCTATTTTTCTTATTTGATCAAAATTTTCCTAATTTTTATATAAAATAAGCTTCTGGCAAAAAAAAATCCGAGTTTCCGATCGATTCACCCGATTCCGATTTTATGGTCAAAAGACCGATCCCGATTCCGATTCCGATTTTTCCTTATATGAGCTTAAGTACTGATTGGGAGATACTAACTCTCAACTAAAACCCCAATCGACATTCAATTAAGTCCTACAAGGATTGGATAAGTTTAGACTAGTCATCTCTTTCTACATTTCTAAACGTCTCTAACTAATTAATGCATCTTTATTATACTCCCATCTATCCATCTAATTATTCTAAACATGCATCTTCATTAGATTCTATTCTTTTATCTCCAATATACTTTTTTTTCTTCTAATTTTTCCTAAATATTATACTCTAGATCATAACACCATGTCTGTTTGAGGCAACCTTTCTCTTAATACTCTGCTAAGTAGAAAGGTATTGATGTGTACATACCAAATCTAAGCCAGCAGTGAATATATCCAAACTCGGGTACTACTACCTAGCTAAGTTTGCAGGGGATGGAACTTTTTTATTTCAAAATTATATTAACGAAAGCTCATAATGACGGATTCTGAGTGAATAATAGTGCCATATATATTACACTAGCATTTCTATTCATAATTAATTAAACATATATCAAGCAAATTTTACAATTCAAAATCGCACAACAGGATTGACGAAATTTCAAAATGGCGAAAAATCAAACCAAATTATGTATCCAACAGGATTAACACTTACAAGAAACTTAATTATCCAACCAGTTGCCAAGGTTGACGAAAATACATGTGGTTGTGGTTGGATATCTCCAAATATCTTCCCATCAGATTATAATTAAGACTTCCTTTGAAGACCTCAAAGTCCTCTACATAACTTTTCCTTGGCATGGGGTCCTTGTATGTAATGAACTTCTTTCTTTCGCCATCTTTTCACAGTAATTATTGAGGTTATTTAATTAGAGGAAAAAGAAAAATTAAAAATAAAATGGAATAAAAGACGCGAACGACTTTAAAGCATATTTTAATGGGAATCCGTTGGTGGTGAGATAGTACTACGGCTTCAATCAATGCTATTTAGTGTCCTTTAAAGTGGAATACTGTCAAAGACCTCTAGTCAAAAGATGCTTTAAAAAAAACAATCCTGGATGATAGTACTACGGCTTCAATCAATGCTATTTAGTGTCCTTTAAAGTGCCGGTTTTTTTATTAATCGAAATTAAATTAAATAAATATCGAAAAGGAGGAACGATATCGGGTTTTTTCGAAATCTAATAAGGCCGTTGGTTTTATTAACGTCCGTAGGGACGGTGACAAAATCCACGTCCGTGTTAACCTTAATCAATCCCCGCTTAACCCATAACCCAAACGATGGAATCCGAAAAAAAAAAAAAAAAAAAGGTGCGGACGGTGAGTCTGTCAACGTCCCTAGGGATGGTTACAAAATTAACATCCGTCACGGATGGTGATTCTGTCAACGTCCATAAACAGTAAAAAAAAAAAAAAAACTTAGGAAAAAAAAATTAGGTTTGATTTTGGTTAAATAAAAAAAACTTAGAAAATTATGTTTCAACTATAAAAACAATAATTTTTTTTTTCAACTAAAAAACAATAATTTAGTTTAATAATATTTTAAAAATAAAATTTATATTTAAAATTTAACATTATCCTGGACTCCAGGTTATAGACATCTTTAATTTTGTCTAAGGGCTTTTCTAAAAAAAAAGAAAAGAAAAAAAAAAAGACATCTTTAGTTTCAACAAATGTTAGTTATATATTGAACAAAATTAGTTACTAAATGGACTAAAATATGTGTCAATAATATAGCAGCATAAAATCATCAGGATTGTTTAACTGAATAATAAAGCAACATAAAATCATCGCCAAAATCTAACTGGTAGAAGACTCAAATGGTCTTTGTCAAAACATTGTTTACAATAATTATAACCAACCATGTAAGATTCATATTATCATATATATATATACACATGAGAGTGTCTTCTATGGACATAAGGATCTATTTTTAAAATGAATATATTTTAATTTTCAAAGTTCAAACAGTCGATCCGAACCATTCATTTTGTTCTCCATATTAATATGTGCTTGGAGACCAAATTTTACATTTTTCTGAATTTTTTTACTATTTATTAAGATGGGTACAAAAAATATCAAATTCAAACCATTGAATTTTGTACCCATCTTAATAAATAGTAAAAAAACTCAGAAAAATGTAAAATTTGATCTCCAAGCACATATTAATATGGAGAACAAGATGAACGGTTCGGATCGACTATTTGAACTTTGAAAATAAAAATATGTTCATTTTACAAATAGATCTTATTACTAGTCGAAGACCTCATGAGGTTGTTATCCTATTACTCCAAATATGAATACATGCCAGTCAAGAATTCAAATACACCAGGAATTATTAAGTAAACTATAAAATTCAAATTTTGCTTTTTTATGGACTGAGGATTTCTGATTGCCAGTCAAGAATTTTGCTTCACCAATAAGATTACTGTAGAGACTTAATTTCATAACTGAAGCTTATTTCTGTTAACTTCGATGGCTTCATGACCAGATAGGAGTATTAGGCCTCTGTTATAACTTTGTTTTATTATCATTTTCGATTAAATGATTAATACCTTTAAGAAATATGACCATTTGCCCTTGGCTGTTGCACCTCATCCATGTTGCCAGTGTCCACTCCGAATCTGGAAAAAAAAAAATCAAACATCAAGAGTTAAATGGGAAATAAAACAGAAAATACCCAGGACCTACCTGGTACTCACTGTACTGGTACAACAATACACCAGTTCCATATCTTTGTGCCTATATGTACCTACTTTCAAGTAAATTTGCAAGTTGTGATCAAAATCCAGTACCAACGGAGGAGAGGAGGAAGATCACAGAGGCGGGTCGATTGCGAGTTGCGATGGAGAATAGAAAAGAAAAGCTCAACCCACATATCAGAACAAGGAAAAAGGTACCCCGGTGGGTACTAGTAAGGTTCGACCCCAACCAACATCAACACCAAGTACCAGCACAGCCAACGAAAGGAAAAACCAGCGCCAAAATAAGCTCAGCATCACACAACAAGCACATATCACATATCAATTAGAAAAAGGGTTCAAGCATTTACCCGATATAGGTGTAAATCAACAGAGGAGGCAAGCACAATGGGGGCCGGTACCAATATTTCTCCGCCTCGCCCCTAGGCCCTCGGCCCTCAGAAATCAGCAAGCACCACCGCAAGAGGCACCACCAAGCACTAGGCTCAGCACAGAAAGAACAAGCATAGGGCAACCAAACCAGATGGTTTTGGGCAAATTGCAAACAATGGTGCAAAACAGAAAAGAGGGAGCGAGAGAGAGTTTTGCTCAGCACATGAGCGAAAGAGGTCGCGCAAAGTCAAGGCGCAACTGACAGCCGTACGACCAAAGTCGTCGCACACGAGGGTGACAAGATGGGAGAGGTTCAAGCGGCAGAATTCGAAATCAAGGGATAGAGGGAGAGAGCGGCATCTCTCTTTTCTCTTCTCTAAGAGGGGATTGAAAAAGGGAAGGTAGGGTCGGCGCTCCAGGAGGAAATTGTTTTTTCCGTGTCGGTTATTTACTAGTAACCGATACTAATTGTTTTTGTATCGGTTATCTACTAATAACTGACACAAATACTAGACTTTTTGTATAGGTTATTAGTAGACAACCGATACAAATATTCTGTGTCGATTCTTTACCAATAAGCCGATACAAATAATCTAGTATTTGTGTCGGCTAAATATTGGGACTGATACAAATTTTACTTTGTGTCGGTTATTTTATAATAACTGATACATAATGTATTCTGTATCGCCTGATTAACAAAACCGATACTATTATGACGATACTGGAAGTGTTTTTTCCACTAGTGTTATCAAACAGATAGTAGAAATAATTTGTATAATTTCCCAACATTTTAATTCAAAGAAGAGGATATAAAAATTATAAATAAATGACTGAAACAAAAATTGTTGTCATGTCTATACTTAGCTGATTATGATCTTAATAACGAAATGAGATCAAATGTTACTGTTGTAGTCTTTGAAAATATTAAAATTGTTTACTTGTAATGCAAAAAATTTCAGGAACAACTTTGCTATCAAAATTGAGACTGAATTCTTTGCTCCCGGGGAGCAGGATTTTCCTGCCCTTGAGACACTAAAATGTGGGCCACCACTACTAGAATCTGGACTTTTAGCATGGGTAAAAATATTTGTTGCATGGGTAAGTATTGTCCATGCAACAAATATTGGCGTTTCTGACACAGTTGAACTTGTTGCATGGGTAGTCCCATGCAACAAGTTTGATGGTTACCCTTACAACTGTCTCTTATTTACCCATGCAACAAATATTTGATGACCTGTGATGGACTAGCAAAGATAAAAAGTCTATTTTAATGAATGTCCATGCAACAACTTACCTCATACCCATGCAATAAGTCTCCAGAATCTAAACTAAACAGTTGCATGGATAACCCATGCAACAAGTTTGGAGGATAATTTGAGAAATATTTGTTGCATGAGTTACCCATGCAACTAGTTTTGACGATTTTTTGAACTATTTGTTGCATGGGACTACCCATGCAACAAGTATTGAATTTCTAGTTAGTGACTTTTCTGTATATATTTAATCTCTCCCTTCAAATTGAATATATTCTTATAAATTACAACAAGGGATACATTACAGCAGTATATTTGTTCACATCCTACTTAATATTGTTCAAATTTAGAAGGAAATTTGATCTCTAGCTTCTTAATTGACTCCATATAATGCTCCTAGTATTTTTTTTTCTCATTCTGCAACGAAACAAAAAAAAGTTAAATAAAAATTGCAAAATAGAAAAACACAGGAGATAATGATTTCTCGGCAGTAATTACATTACAAGTAGTCATGATGGTAATTACATTGCACACATGTTGATAAAAACTAAAAAATACTGAATTAGAGATATGTATCCATAGGAACAAATATATAACAGTGTGCAATTACAATTGTAATTTCTAGTGAGTGAGACTATGGTAATATGCATATTACAGATTAACCCGTGCTATAGATCCATATCTCTAATTTTAAATATTAAATAATTGATCGAAACAGTTAAACATGATCTCCATGTTAATATATACTTGTGAACCAAGTGTTATATTTTCAAATAAACTTTTTCACAATTTTTTGAGATAGGTAGAAAACTACTGACTGATTTTTTTTACAATTTAGTCAAAAAAGAAAGTAAAAAGAAGATAATAAATAGCATACAGGCAATCAAAGGAAATAATATTGTTGTAGACACCTTTGGTTTATCTTAAACACCTTTGCTATATGGTATTGTTCCTGGTAAACCTTCGTACCAGTGCCAGTAGAGAGTATCTTACACACCTTTCTTACTTTTACAAAACTTAAAGGATGAATATAAAGAATATCCAAGTTATTTATTTTCTTGTCAAATTACCGAAACTGACAACAAAATATTAATCCAGGAAGTTTAACAATTTAACAACTTAAGCAAAGTAACCGTTCATATATAAATTTAACAATTTAAGCAAAGTACCGTTCATAACTAGTAAATATGCTTTCCCTGATATTCTTCAACCCGTCGTTGTTTTCATGGTTTTCTGGATCCAAATGCCAAGACCCCAATCTCTGCAAGTTTTTGATCAAACTCGTATTAGAGACATATGTTGATACCTAATTATGGAAAAAATGGTACAATTTCTTTTAAGGTGCGTAGAGCACGATATAAGGACTTCAATTTCAAGGACTTGAGCACTTACAAGTAAGGTGCGCATAACTTTTTGAGGAGAAAGACATGTAGCTCACAATCGCGGCTGCTCAATTTTACCCCCTTTTACTATTTCGAGGCACGGTACTGTAGTTTGCTAGGATTTTGGCGGAAATGCCCTTTCTGGCGGCAAGAGGGAAATATTAGAAGAGGACTAAAGCAAAAGGGAGGGAGAGATTAGTTACAGCGATTGACGAAAATTAGGAGGTAAGAGGAAGTTTCCAGAGGAAAAAAAGGCTGTCTGAGCTATCAGGTGGAACCCATCTGTCAGCGGCCAGGCTTGGAGACCTCTAATTGCACGATTAGTTTGAGAAATAATAACATATTTGTGAAATGAGCACTTCATTTGCAGTGGGATTGCAATCTAACGGATGATATACTTTCAATTGTATGTAATTAGAATTGGGTAATGCATATGAATTATTATTGGTAAAATAAATTTCTGGCGGCAATAGAAAAATTGTCGAGGGAAGTTCACAAAAATTTGGTGGGAATCTAAAACATTGATAATTAAACGAATGACTAAAGGCTTACCTGGTCAAATTTTTTAATATTTTTTTATTTATATTGAAAATAATTAAATGAATTTGTAAAATAAATTAAGTTGAGTGGCCTTTAATAAGGTCAAATTGTTAAAGTCAAAATAAAATTAAAAATTAACAAGATAATTTTTATGATTTACGTATGTACAGATTTGATAAAACATGTACAATGAATAATATAAAAACAATTAAAAATTATTTCAAACTTTTAACCGTTTGTATGACCAAATCATACTTATGATTATTAATTTTATATAATTTCATTATTATTTATCTCTTCAACTCGTGTGAATAGAAGTGAAAATATTTAGTGAAATTTAGTCAATTAAAATTAAAATTCGACTTTAATTTTAGAAAATATTTTTCTATGGAAATTATATTAATGAAATTTATGCAATGATTAATTTTATAACACGTTTATTGTTTAATTAAATGATTTTGACAAATTTAAATTATATGTACCTACTTTCAAGTAAATTTGCAAGTTGTGATCAAAATCCAGTACCAACGGAGGAGAAGAGGAAGATCACAGAGGCGGGTCGATTGCGAGTTGCGATGGAGAAGAGAAAAGAAAAGCTCAACCCACATATCAGAACAAGGAAAAAGGTACCCCGGTGGGTACTAGTAAGGTTCGACCCCAACCAACATCAACACCAAGTACCAGCACAGCCAACGAAAGGAAAAACCAGCGCCAAAATAAGCTCAGCATCACACAACAAGCACATATCACATATCAATTAGAAAAAGGGTTCAAGCATTTACCCGATATAGGTGTAAATCAACAGAGGAGGCAAGCACAATGGGGGCCGGTACCAATATTTCTCCGCCTCGCCCCTAGGCCCTCGGCCCTCAGAAATCAGCAAGCACCACCGCAAGAGGCACCACCAAGCACTAGGCTCAGCACAGAAAGAACAAGCATAGGGCAACCAAACCAGATGGTTTTGGGCAAATTGCAAACAATGGTGGAAAACAGAAAAGAGGGAGCAAGAGAGAGTTTTGCTCAGCACATGAGCGAAAAAGGTCGCACAAAGTCAAGGCGCAACTGACAGCCGTACGACCAAAGTCGACGCACACGAGGGTGACAAGATGGGAGAGGTTCAAGCGGCAGAATTCGAAATCAAGGAATAGAGGGAGAGAGGGGCATCTCTCTTTTCTCTTCTCTAGGAGGGGATTGAAAAAGGGAAGGTAGGGTCGGCGCCCCAGGAGGAAATTGTTTTTTCTGTGTCGGTTATTTACTAGTAACCGATACTAATTGTTTTTGTATCGGTTATCTACTAATAACTGACACAAATACTATATTTTTTGTATCGGTTATTAGTAGACAACCGATACAAATATTCTGATCGGTTCTTTACCAATAAGCCGATACAAATAATCTAGTATTTGTGTCGGCTAAATATTGGAACGGATACAAATTTTACTTTGTGTCGGTTATTTTATAATAACCGATACATAATGTATTCTATATCGCCTGATTAACAAAACCGATACTATTAGGACGATACTGGAAGTGTTTTTTCCACTAGTGTAAGGTTACAAAATGGGACAGCATTCTCGAGAGTAAAAATTGACTATCTGCGAGAATATACCAAAATAAATGTGTTTTATTTTCTATTAGAGACGAGAGCATTAGAGCATCTATACAATCCTGAAATTCTTAGTTTCCAAATAACTGTTAACTGCTTTTTAGAAATTTTAGTCTCTTTGAATTTCTAAACCTCCACATCTTTGGAAATAAAATTAGAGTTTTTTAATTGAAACAAATATCACAAATGAAAATTGACCAGAACTTGACAGTAAAACAACAATGCATATGAACCTAATGAAATAGAATAATATAGATCATAATTCGTGTTGGTTTATATACATAAATGCACTAAACTAATCCTACCAAGTATTATTATAGAAAAACAAAATCCTACTAATTATTTGTTAACAAATACCACGATCTACTACCTCCATTGTCTCGGCCGGAAGTTCTCTTCTAGCAGAAGGGATCCAATAAGCCTTTTAATCCTCTCTGCACCAGGGCTTGGCTGTAAGTGGGTCGCATTGCCCACAACTAAGCATGGATCAGAAGCCACACTGTCAGTGTCATTCGCATCCAGTTTTTTACTGGCACAATCATGCCGGGGCTACAAAGAAGGAGATCTGAGTCAATTTGATCTAAAACTGGGTCGTTGCTTCTGAATTTACGGGCAAATGGTGCATTGCTACTGACCATCCTGAATAGAAGAAAAATAAAACAAAACAAATGAAGAGATGAGTTATTAAAGCTCCTGTCACCAGAATATCATAACAGTAATTAATTCTAGCTGTGACTCACAAAGTACGAAAATTCAATGGTATCTTCATTAAAATGGCACTGCATGTGCATAACAGCAACAAACTTGTGCTAGTTACTAGCTTGGCAACAATTTTTCAAAATTTCCAATAAAAATAGAAATGCTGAAGCATAGAAGAAAGAAAGAAACCGAGGTTAATTGTGAGATTCTCAAACAGAAATTGTAGAGATAAAATATTTGTACAAATACAACTCATTAATTGTAAAGATAAACTTCAGCAGGAAATCCATAATAAAAAGAAACTGTGATGGTACTGGATAATTAATAAGGATGAATTGTAGTCCATACTTCAAAATTGTAGCAAAATCAAATCTTCGCTTACCTGGTAAAAATGGAGGAGGTAGTGCTATGGAGCTGTTGCTGGGTTAAGGTAGAGGTTGCAGCCACCAACAAATATGCTGATTGAAGGGGATTTGGTAGAGGCGGTGGTGGAGAAGAAGCAGTGCCAGAGAAAGAGAGCGACACGAGGGCAACAGGGACGGATTGAAAATTTGAGAGAAAATGGTTCGAAATTGATACTAAGTATAGGGGGAGAGTGACGGGGAAGAAGGGAGAGAGCAATAGAGACGGAATAAAAAAATTGAGCGAATAGGGATAGATCATTTCTCCCGGTTGGAGTTTTGAAACAATTTCTTATTTAGAAATTATTGAACAAAATTGCTAAATAAGAAATTCATAAAAACTACTATATCAGCTTAGAAACTTCAAGAGTTTTAAAAATACAGATGCTCTTAAGCATTTCATTAAGCCCTATCTTTATTGGTTTTCTCCAATCTCTCAAATGTTGTGAACTATGGGATAGGCGAACAATAAATATAAAATAGTGAATTTCTTATAGATTATTTGACATTTCTTATTCATCAACACAACACTATAAAAATATAAATTTGAAAGTCTATAAATAGTAAATACATAAAGATGCTTTGAAAAATCATTTGAAAGTTGTGAATAATGTTTGGTAGATCATTCAAGATGACTAAACAACGTAGCTAGATAGATTTCATTTAAAATATAAATAAGATTCTTTTTAATTATTACAATCTGAGATTCTGAAAAAAATAATAATAATGATTGTTCGGGCCTTAGTGGTAAGACCGGCCTGTTTACTTAAATGGGCCTAGAAGCCTGTTTTATTATGTACTTCTATTTATTTATTTTTGTTTCTTCTCTTATCAGAAATTTATTTTATCTTTTTCCCCATTGATTTTCTTTTAGAAATCTAATTCCCCATATTCAACTCAAACATATGATCAACACAAACGACGAATGTTCTCGTCTCATTGTAAAAGATGAAAGTTAATCTCTGAATTAACGGAATCTTTATTTATAAATAAATCTAGAAATATATAATGTCATCAAATCACCATGAGATTTAGGGGTGGATCCAGGATTTTCGTCACAGGGGACAAAAAAATATCGAATCGGATTTAAACACATTAACTAATTGAGTATTTGATAAAAAATAATGCTTTAACTTATACTTTATAATATTCTGACTTGTAATTTCTGATATTCTGACTTATAATTATAATTACCAATCATAATTCGAAAAAATTATTTTAATTTTAACTATAAATTTAACTCAAATTACTAATTAAACATTCAAAGAGGGGCAAAAAAAATTTCACGGGGAGGCAAAGCTAGTCGGAACCGATAAATCTTCACTAAAACTCAAAATCTAAGAGGAGCGGCTACCCCCCGTGATCTACACTGGATCCGGCCCTGATGAGATTCGGATATTGCAAGATCCAAAGATCAATTGGGAGCAAATTTTTCACTGGTAAGATTACAGAAGAAGTCTCCAGCACAGGAGTTTGTTGAGATACATATATAGTTAGTTATGACAGTTACTGTAATAAATGATTGTTAGTAATTATGTTAGAATACTGTTACGGATCTAATTAGAGTTAGGCTGCTGGTTTAGACTTCTATATAAACAGCGCTACTGCATTGTAAGAAACAATCTTTGATCAATGAAGCAAATAAGAGTTGCAAACTTGTCCAAACAGATGTTATCAGTTCGAACAGTTTGGTGCATCTGTTGTACGGGTGCAAACGGATCAGATACGGATCAGATAGTGGTAAAATCATACCTGTATCCGTATTTATTGTTTGGATACGGATCGGATATTAAACGGATCCGAATACGAATCGGAAATTAAATGGATACAAATACAGATCGGATATAAACAGATACGGATATGGATATAATTCGGATACCTAATTCATACATTGTAACATAATTAACATATTTTCCATTATTATTTTTCTCACTAGTAAAAAGCACATAAAAATACAAATATAATTTCAACAATAATTTTTTTTTCTAATGTTAAATTTATTATGTCATTACAAAATATATATTTTACATACGAAATATAAACACTCGTACAATCGTATAGTTAAATATAAACAACTAATGTAAAAATATTTTTGAGGTGTAAACTATAAATACAAAATAAATATCTCATTTATTTACTCATGATATAATAAATGTTTTACTGTAAGACGCCAACCATATTTATGTTTATATGATTTATAAGATTTTGGCTGGCTCTACAGTTCGTCAGTTCTGACGTAGGTTTATAAATTGAAATTTGATTTAAAAGAAGTTTAATTGAATAACTTTTCATATTCTCAATAGTTTCAGCCAAAAAAAGAAGAAACTTTCTATATTTGAAAATTTTAATATGCGGTTTCCACTTTTTTAATACCTGTTTTCCAAGTAATTCATAGAAGTCGGGTTGGTTTCCTGGAAAAACCAGTAAATTAAAGAATATCCATTCAATTACGGATACGGATAATTATCCGTATCCATTTCCGAAATTGAAACCGTATCTGTATCCGCATAATTTGAATACATATTCACAACTATCTGTATTCGAATATTCGAATCCGTAAAAATCCAGATACGGATCCGGATCCGGACGGATAATATCTGATCCGTTTGCACCCCTAATATGTTGTAACAGCGATGGGTTTTAGTACCAGTAAGGTTCCTGATATGGGAGTTTGGTACTGGTACGGTTATATCGCACCCGGCATCCTACCCTGCTATTGATTCTGATTTCTGAGGATGACACTCTGGGCTGTACTATCTCATGTATTTTTGGTATCAACGTATGTATCATGCAATTGGGCTTTCAAATACACCAACTTTTTGGATGATTTAATTACCATCATGCAACTGCACTAAAATTAAGCTTTAATTGAACCTTGGAATAAGATTTGGTCCAAATAGCTTTCGACCGGACACAGTCTAAAGTCTCTATAGATCGTACGATTAAAGTCCGAACAATCAATCCGAACCACTCAATATGATTTTCATATTAAAATGTACTTAGAAACTAAAATTTATATTTTTTTAGATATGTACAAAATCACTGTTTTGGACCGTTCAGAAACAGTGACGTTGTACCTATCTAAAAAAATAGCAAACAATTTTCAAAAATTATAAAATTTGGTCTCTAAGCACATTTTAATATGAAAATCATGTTGAGCGGTTTGGATCGACTGTTCGGACTTTAATCGTACAATTTTTAGAGACTTTGAATGGTATCCGATCCAAAGCCATTTGGACCAAATCTTATCCCTTGAACCTGATACACACATGAAACCGAATATAGATAATACTGTTTCAATGACCAAATTGGGATGATTCATCTTGGAACAAATTTTGACACAACGGAAAGGACATGTGTTTCATATTTTTCATCATATCAAGTATGTGAAATTAATGATAATATTTACACAACATATATATGACTATTATTGGGAAAATTGCGTGAGCTACCAACTATTATATATATATAACAAGTTCATTTTCTTTAGGAGTTGGGGAGTGGGATAAAAAATTTGGGAAATTTATTATATTGTTCAATTTCATGATATCGATAATGGCCAACTCAACATTATCATTGGCCAACTCAAAATTCAAAATGTTATTATATTTACATAATTAGTTTATCAATTATTAGTCCCAATGCTTATCCTTGTAATAAAATAGGTGTAAGTAGCTACAAGATAGAATTCTAAGGTAAGTAAAAAAGAGTTTCTTGAGCGATCTGGAGCAAATAAGGGTTGCAAGTTTGTCCAAACAGATGTTATCAGTTCGAACAGTTTAGTGCATCTGTTGTAACAACAATTGGTGGTTTTGGTTGCTGCTCCTACCATTACTATTCTCCATAGAATGTTAGCTATCTCTCTCAATTTCGTCGGTGTTTTTTTGTTGCGAAAGAGAAAAAATTGCATGAATAGGTTTTGGGTTTAATATTTAAAGAAATAAAGTATCCGTTACGTACTTCTATTCTATAAATGATGAGGTGAACCATTTTTAATTAAGCTTTTCTATAATAGTTGCCAAAAATAAAACTTAATTATCATTTCTATTTTGGGCTTTGCTCCCAGGCCGACCGCTGTCAATTATAAAATTTTGTAATTACAAACAAAAAAGCATAGCACTATTAAAAATAGAGGAGCCGTTGATTTTTTAATTATACAAAAAATTTCAAATAAAAGAACCACCCGGTAAATGTAATTTAAAAGAAACAGTTTCATCGAAGCAACAGTTCAGTGGACCAAATTTTGGGAGATAGTAGGTTGATGGAAATCAGACCTAAGCTCTAATACTGTACGATTATCACTAAGATATGTGCACACGGAAATTGAAATGACTTGCACGGATTTTAATGTAGCTCATACGAATCTTAATACAGATCTAATAGTCATTACACCCATCGAACCAAAGTAGGTCCATTGGACATCGAACCTACTCTGAATTCAAATTTTAGACCTGGTCAAATCAGTAGTCACAAAAAATACCACCCAAAGATTCCACCGAATCGTTGATTAGGTAGATTCCTTATTTGAATATTTTACCCCTCCCCCACTCTTCTTCTTCTTCTTCTTCTTCTTCTTCTCTCTCTTCCGGACTCGGTAAAATAAGTGTCCACCGAATCCTAAACTACCGAACTCTAAACTCTAAACTCTAAACTCGGAACCATTGATGAGATTAGGTGGAGCTGTTTTTTGTAAAAAAAAAATTTGAATAGTGCTAATTTTATTTGAAAGATGTAGTTTAATTATATTTTAAAAGAAAATCGGATCCGTTGATTATAAATTATTAACATTTGTTTAAAATGCAACTAACATTCCCGTTACCTACTAACTATTAACGTTCTTTTGTCTAATTATAAAATCAACCTGATAAATAACTAAAAATGTTACATGAATAGTTATTATCCACAAAGCACGAAAAAAAAAAACCCTTTCAAATTAATTGTTTTTCTTTATTAAAATCAGGGCATGGTAGATACTTATTACTATTATAGGGCCAAAACAGAGGATCTCAAGTTTCCTTTCGCATATTTTTAAAGTATGTGTTATTTTATCTCTGTTTTTTTTTTTTTTCTAAAAAATAATATGTTGATTTCATTTTCATTTATTGCTTAGCAAAGACATTATTAGATCCCTATTTTTTTTTAAAAAAAAATCAATTATCTTAGTCAATTGCACAAGACATTATTTTCAATAATGTATAGTTCTATTCTATGTTTAAATTTAGTTGTTAATCTCAGTTGATTTTATTAATGATCTGAGCAAAAAATATTTCATTGAAAATCAGTTGTGTTTTTTTTAACACTTTTCTATGCTCTTTCTATGTTACAAGGATTTATAGCTGGAGTAAGATTAATTAGGTGATATGAATAGCACAAAGCATTATGTGCCATTGATGTAATAAACAAATGTTTATAAAATCAATATAAATGTATACATATATGATGCAATAAGAAGAGGAGGATTCTAATACCTGATATCTTTCATACCTCATTATATCTCATATTGTATATCTTCATTTTTAAAATCCAAACTGTCGATCCGAACCACTCAACATGTTATACATACTAAAATATACTTGGGATGAAATTTTATACTTTTTGCAAAAAATTTAGATAGGTACAAAATCATTGTATTTAGACCGTTCAAAAATACTGATTTTCTGCCTATCTAAAAAAAAAGTAAAAATATTTCAAAAATTATAAAATTTTATCCCAAGTATATTTTAGTATGAATATCATATTGAGCGGTTCAGATCGACATATTAGACTTTGAAAATGAAAATACAATATATGAGGTACATATAATGAGGTATGAAAGGCGGTATTGACACCTATTTGGCAATAAAAAAAATTTACTACAATTTTTTTAATATCCATACTATACTTAGACCGGTCTAAAATTGGACTTCAGTCCAGCTTATTTCACATTTAAAGATCTAAGTGCGAACTATATATACTTACTGCTCAATCAAACATGAGCTTTTCTCTTAAAAAGTTTGGATAATTCTATTTCTCAATCTCTATTATTTCAGCTGTGTTGTGTTTCATGCCTTGATAGATATTAGGCCCAAGTCCAAATTCTTTAGCATACAATAACTTGGGCTTGAACTAATTCGGCCCATTTTCACTAATTCGGCCTAACTATAGCACAGCATGCAATGATATTTATAAATCGACGTATTTTCTCTTTCAATAAATGTGTCTAAATTTCTAGTGGAAAGTAGAGCCCATGAAAGTTTAATAGGACCTAATTAATTGACAGAATTTACATAATAAAATGTACAAAATTAATACCTAATTAAGATGGAAAATGTATCCATGGTTAGAATATATAGTGACAAATAATGAGGGCAACGATATTAAATTTTAAATTAACTTCAAATAACAACATTTTATAGTTTAAATAGCAAACTAAACGATAGGTATGCTATAAAATATAACACACTGTCTTCACAAAAAGATACTAATTTTGACTGCATTTTTAAATATTTCTAAACTTAAAAAAAAATCAAGTAGTCAAAATTAGAGGTGTTCAAACGGTTCCGTTTCTAACCGAACCGACATATTTTGGTTTAAATGGATCGGTTTTTCGATTTAAATAGATATGTTCGGTTGAAATTTTGAATAATTTCAGTTTAAATAGATTGGTTCAGTTTAGACTTCTCAAAACTGACTAAACCGAACCAACCGGTTTATATTGGTTCAACTCTAATTTTATTGGTGTTATAATGATTTCATTAAACCAAACCGGACAGAACCAAACCTAACTTCAATTATTATTAATAATGGTACCAATAGGTTAACTTTGGTTTAAAACGAACAAACCGAAATTTACTTTGGTTTGTTCAGTTTGGTTCTTAATCAGTTTGGTCCGGTTCTATTTCTGAAAACCGAAGAAAAGTTTGACTTGGTCATTTTACTTTGGTTTGAATCGAACAGACCGTTTAAACACCCATAGTCAAAATATGTTCAAATTTTAAAGTTCTTAAAGCCTGTCAAAATAAAATTGACATTCCATAATGCTTTACAATCATGTAATCAATTGAAATTACAAAACATATGTTTAAAATTATAGTTCTCCCCAAATTAAAAAAAAAAAAAAACCATTAGAAAAATATTAACAGAAAAGGAAACATATGAATTGCTGTTGTGGGATTGTGGTCTTTTTTTTTTTTTTCCTCAAGTCAAGTCTTGATAGTGAGCAATTGTACTGCCATAAAGTGGGCCCCAGACACCAGGCAGTGTACTAAAATCAACTGGGATTCAACTACCAAATGGTCGATGCCTTGATTAGCCTCATTAATTCAACCATCAATTTATTAACAAAGAGTTCTGAGGATCCCTCCAGTCATGACAAACAGGAGGCTTCCATTGGTTTTCTTATTCCCCATACCTAGTCCATAAAGACTTGTAAAAAAATATGAATGTTAGAAATTTTAAAGGTTTTTTTTAGAATAATTGGTAGTGACTACTAATGTAAAAAACAAAAATAAAAAATCTAAACTTAATGACAAGAAAGCGGCTGGTTCTTTAAATTAAATGCACGAGACAAGCTTTCTACTTTACTAAAATAATATTTCACAATTGCAAGTAAATTTCTTACAGTCCTAATATTTTATTAAACATATTTTTGATGCTTTAGAGACAAATATTAAGAGTAGAACTAGGGTGAACTTAATTCACTAATTCTCTTTGTCAATTCAATTATAAACTCTGTCGGATTGATTTTAAACGACAAATTCAAATTGTTGAAATCAATCTACTTTACAAGTGATAAGTCTATATCTGAAAATTTTAAAGTTTTGAATCAATATAGTATTAAGTCAATCGGTCAAAATTAGAAGATTTATAAACTAATTTTAAAGCATTCATTTTCTGAACGTCTTTTGACCACTTGACTCTATACAACATTAACTTAAAATTTAAAAATATTCGCATGTAGACTCATCACTCGTAAGGTAGAAGGATTTCAACAATTTTGATTCGTCGTTTGAAACTAATCCGCTATATTTTATAGTTGAGTTCAAAATAAGACTTGGTGAACTATGAACATCCTAGTTTTACTCCAAATATTAAAACTGAAATTCAATACATTGAAATTTTATCTGTGTTTTAAGTTTATAACTATAAAAAACTAGTACGCAAATTCAAATTAGCAGTTATAGTTTTCTCAATCCCGTATTTGGATTGACAATGCTAATTCGGATTAGTGAGCTATTTTTGTTAATCTAAATTAGCGATCTTCTCATCCAAACAAACCATTAAGAACAATTTCAATAAGTACCAAGGATATTCTCATGGGCATCAGATCCAATTTGATCTAATAACCACTCGAAACCATTCGTTTCACTTTAAAAATCGTTCAAATGATTTATCTTAAAATGGATTTAAACTAAATATAACTACTCCGAACAAATATCGAACCAAAATGGATTTAAATCTGTTACAATCCAAGATTTTTTGAAATCCCTGAAATCCGATATCCTAGCCGTTGAACTTTTCTGCACACGTACCATCATTAACACCTCTGTTACAGTATAAACAGGGTTTCCATTTATTTTATTGAACCGGAGGTATGACCACCAAATTCATTAAATTGTGGGAGTTGGAAGTACTACTACACACGTGCATGCGCATGATTCCATTTGTGCCACAGCTGCCACTTGTGTTCTTTGAGACTGTACTTGTTTTCAAATGGGCCGTGTTGTTAAATCTTTCAGCCTTTGTCCTGCTGAGATTCTGGTAAATTTTGTCAGTGCTAGCCACGTGTGCCATGTAATGTATTGTGGGCCCAAAGTTGCAGATTTTTTTCAATTATAATTGTTTTTCTTCTAAAAATTGATGGCATCCGAGGAATGTAAAATATTTGAATTTTGATAATAAAATTAGAAATATATCTACATTTTTTTAGAACCATATATTAAAAAATTTCTGCCATCTTTTTGGTTATTTAAAAAAATATTTATTACTGTTCTAAAAATAAAAAATTCTGCTTAAGTACACCAAACTATTTCTTTTTACTTGATATCAATTTGTTGTAATTTCAAAATTATTTGATCAAATTTATGTTGAAATAGTACCACTTTCATTTTGAAAATGTTCCAAGGATAACCAAAATAGATTTTATATTTCTATGTTGATATTAGTTTTATCAGTTGCAACAGTTGTAATGTATATATACTTGTTGTAAATGTAATATTGTAATATATCCCCAAATTTATGTTGAGAGTTGTACAATATCATTTAAACTCAATCATTCAATTTTCTTGAATTATATTTGGATTTTTTTTTTAAATTATATAAGGTATTGGTTCTTAAAAATAAATTGTATGAACATTCAAAAATTATTTCAAAGCATCTAATAAAAACATTATATAATATTACAGACTTTATAGTTATATGTCAAAGTCTTTATCCCTCAAATACCCTTCAATTGTTTTCAGTCAACTTTTTAAAAAATAGTGAAGCATGAATAATGAAAATAGTCTATTATGTAATATGACATAATAAATCATGTATTTTATATTTTAGGTACGGTTGAAAGTTTGAAATAAGAGGAAGGTTGAAATGTCTCTATTTTTTTGTATTTTCATCGTGGTTTCATTTTTAGATCTTTGATAATTCAAAATTTAAATTTTAATGTCAAAATAAATTCATTAGATATAATCAACATTATTTTATCTATGTATATGTATAAGATTATGACATTTCAATTTTGTTTTGTTTGTTATCAATAGCTTGTAAAAATACACTAATATGAATAATTTCTAGACGTTGAGTTTTCAACTTGCTAATTCACATAAAATAAAAATTCAAAAGTGATAATTTTTTATTTGTATATAGAGAAAATAACATATCGGATGACTTATTTTGAGGTTTAAGTTTTAATTTTTTTAGTTCTTAAAGTTTTAAAACAGACGTCTAATGGATGCAAAAAAATAAAGATAGTATTTTGAATATATAAATCATGGAACCGAATTTTCTGCCTCTAGGGGATAGTATTTTCCTGTCCAGTATCGCTGACACGTGAGCCCGTAGCAAAACTAAATCCAGTATTTAATTGTTTAAATCCGTTTGGACTCACGTGTCAGCGGTACTGAGAGCAGGTGATCCGAGTTCTTAAATCATAAGTCTGAAATTAAGTTAAAACGGTTGTCAAGACTTTGCAAACATCTTTCCATTTTATTAAAGTTTAGTTATGCGCGTGTCTCATAAAAACAAAAAATCACCCATTCATATCAAAAATTGTTTAGAACCGTCAATTTGAAGATGCAATACACTAATAATGCCAATAATTAGTTGTGACAGAGGAAGTAGGCGTTCTCTTTCACTGATGCTGTTGAATCGGATTTTGGATCTTTTTATCCGGTTCCGATTATTCAATTCATTAATTTCATTTGTTGATATTATCAAGAGCCATTTAAAATGATATCAACGAGTCGATTTGATACAACGACTAATTTAAGTCGTATTTTTTTAGATTAGACAGTTAAGAATCAACGATCTGAAATATTAATGTTTCAATTATCATTAGTACAGAAAATTAGTCTATAAGAGATTGCGACTCAAGTCATCCATCTGTTTAATATTCACAAAAAATATCTTTCAAATTTCAAACAACTACCTATATGAAAAATGTATTTTTCTAATAATTAAAGACAATATTTTTTTAAGAGAATGTAGGTTCAGAATATGAATGAAGGATTTTTCTTATAGATATATGAAGTAAAATAAATTTCATTATCATTTTTATCTAATATTTTTTTGTTAATGTAATTCCGGTAGTGGATTATGGATTGCATAGTGGGAATATGAGGAAACCCATGATCCAAGTCAACACTAATTGTCACTGGTTCTTTGAACGAGTCAGAGCTGTGACTACTGTCCCTCTGGGCCCACTGCTCAGTCATTAATTACATAGACTAAGGTACACCCTAGCGCACGTGCATGGCTTAATCAGCATTTAATGCTGCTCACGGGAGAATGGTACTATGTGCATGCATGTCTGATTACAAATGTTCAAGTACACATCAATATTTTTCAAAATTGACAAATATCAATCAAGTTTTTAAGATTTTTTTTTTTCTAGGAGCTTGGCTGCTATCAAATTTGCCTCTTTTAGGGTGAATTTAAATCCGCTGAAATCCAAAATTTCTTGAAATCTCTGAAATTCGAGATTCTAGCTATTTAGCTTTTTTTGTGTACGCATCTCGGAACAACTAATTTTTCTTCACACGCATCTCGGTACAGTTTGATGGCTGGATCTTAGATTTCAACAGATTCGGATCCCTTTTAGGGTGCGTTTAGATGAGTGAAGAATAGTCACTAATCTGGATTAGCACTATTCCAAGTTCCAAGTTACTATTCTACGTGGATTAGCGAATAGTCACTATTCTATGTTTGTCTTTTGTGGATTTTCTCACTATTCTACTAATGCTACAAAATTGGATTAGCTACTATTCTCAAAATTGAAATTAGCACTATTATTGCTCTATTTTTAATTCATCCAAATGCGTAGCAACTAATTGAAATAAATTAACATATGAATAATTGGAGATATTTAGTAGGATAAATGACACATAATTTATAATTATTTTTAATATTAAGTATATATTGTTATAATTTTATTTTTGAAAGAAGCATAGAAACAGAAATATACATTTTGAAAAAAAAAAATTAGGGTGAGACGTAATTATAATTTATTCAATCTTAAGAGTATTTTTTTTATATATATTTAAATATTTTTGTATAACAAATAGAAATAAAAGCATATTTTTGAAATTTTTTTGAGCCAGGGAAGCAAGACTTTTATTAATAATTTTGCAAATAATTCTAAATCAAAATAAAGGACTGACTTTCAGTATATAAAAAAAATATTGTTTACCTTCTAAAAAATCATTAAAATGTTTTTAGGTCACTGATGCAAATATGCAACCATCAATTTTGAGGAATCAAATATGAGCAATGTAAGAATGATACCAAAAAAAAAATTATTAAGTAAGAACAGAAAGAAAAAATATATGTAATCAACCATATACAAATTTTTATTACAAACTGTATACAAAATATAACTGTAATCAACCATATACAAATTTTTAATCTATATAACTTTTTATTTCAGTTGATCGGATTAATTGAATTACATTTACATTCCTAATAAAAACAAAGCACCTGATGCCGTTGGATTTACAGAGGAGTTTACTTCTGCTGGGCACGAATATTGATGAATTCTCTCTCGTTGGATCAGCGAAGGGAGGAAATTAAGCAACACTTTTGGGAATCTCATCTTTACCCAATCTGATTAAATTTATTTACGTCAATCATCCTTTAACCTAATCTAAATTCAAACTGAACATGTATATATGAATTTAAAAAAAATGTATTTGATGGTCTTTTTTGGATCTTGAATAAAGATTCACTTTGCTTATTGGATTCACATTTAAATCTAATACGATCCGGATCCAAAATCCATTAAGAATCAATCAGTAATAACATTTTAACATACTATATATTATGACTTGAGTTATTTCAAAACTATATGTATCATGTACTTATAAAAAAATTAAAATAAATCGTAACTAGTTTATTAATTTAATTAAAGTGATCATTATAAATGATAAATGTAAACTAATTATATTGACTAGTATCATACATGTATGTTATTATTTCAATATTTTAACTAAAGCATCAATATAATCCAATCCGATCAGAACTTTGCTACGAGAATATATTCATATTAATCTTTTATTAAAGAGGAGGATTCTAATACCTCGTGTTTTTCATACCTCATATTTTATATCTTTGTTTTCAAAATCCAAACTGTCGATCCGAATTGCTCAATATGACATTCATACTAAAATATGTTTGGGGATGAAATTTTATAATTTTTAAAAATTTCTTACTTTTTTTAAGATAGGTACAAAATCAATGTTCTGGACCGTTCAAAAATAATGATTTTCTACCCATCTTAAAAAAATAGTAAAATAATTCCCAAAATTATACAGTTTCATCCCAAGTATATTTTAGTATGGTTATAATGTTGAACGGTTCAGATTGACAGTTCGGACTTCAGAACTGAAGATATCAAATATGATGTATGATGAGGTATGAATGTCATGAGGTATTGGAATTCTCCTCTTAATTAAAATATCCATATTAATCTGCATTTAGATCATTATATTTTTTTTTACCAAATATATAGATCCATACATGAACCTTATGATTAAAATCTTAATAAACTCACATTTTAATTATACCACAATCTGCTCATATTTCGATCCGTATACACCCCTAATTAAGTCCTAATTACCTAACCTATCCCAAATGCAATCAAATCGCATTTGTGAATCAAGCTAAAAAATTAACTCGAAAATAATCGGATCCAAATTGATATAAAATCCGAATTGCCAAAATGGATTGTTACCTAAATTGACCTCAAAACCATACCAGATCCAACCAAAACAAAACCTTGACCCACTTAATCTTATCGAGGGATTCACTTGCACCATTTTTTTCTGACATCGAATTACATTCTACATTTTAAAATTTTTAAATTTCAAACAGTTGATCTAAACCGTTTAAAATGATGAGTATAATAAATGTGTTTGCAAATCAAATTTTATATTTTTTTGAATTTTTTTACTATTTATTAAGTATTTTACAAAATCGTTGTTTTTTCAGACCATTGAATTTTATGCCCATCTTAATAAATAGTAAAAAAAATTAAAAAAAATATATAATTTGATCTGCAATCACATTTTAATATATCCATTATGTTAAACAGTTTGGACTTTGAAAAATATAGAATGTAAACCTGTGTCACCAAAAAAGAGTGTAATTGGATCCCTTCTCATATATAACTAGGGGTGTAAACGGATACGGATTATCCGCGGATAATTCAGCTCCGAATCCGTTTATTATCCGTATCCGGATTAAACGGATACGGATACTTGCGGATACGGATATGGATAATTTTAGTATATGGAAAAATAATGCGGATACGGATACGGATAATTCCGTGAGGATATAAACAGAGCGGATATTCGTATATATCCGGATCCGAAATTTAATCTTTCAGCAGCTTTCAATTCATTTCACCCATGCGAAATTTTCAAAAAACATATATATTCGTTTAAGTCCAAGAATCTTGGTAGAAAAATTATATAATCTATTAGGATAATGAATTAGTTCTCTGAACCAATAAGCAATTAGTCATACATAATCATCACTATGCAATTTAAAAAAACTATTAAAATTTTATCAATTTAGGTAATTTAAAATTATGAAATTTAGTATAATTACTCAATATCCGACAATTATCCGCTCCATATTCATATTTGAATCCGTATCCGTAGATTATCCGTTCCGTATCCGTATCCGTTTAAGATAGATATGGTTTTCAATTTTGATATCCGTCTACTATCCGTATCCGTATCCGTATCTTGAAAAACGGATGCGGACATGGTATTAGCATTATCCGCTCCGAATCCACTCCGTTTACACCCCTATATATAACACAGTTTTACCATAAATATTGAAAATATAGAATAGCACTTTTTTATTCTCTATCTATTAAAAATATATAATTACAAAATGACTAATAGTATATATATAAGATAAAGATTATTCATACACATTGGAATTTATTTAGTAGCTTAATTATACTTGCCTAACTTGCTGGCATACACATATTTTGCATATATATGTGACTGTGATCCATACAAAGAGGACTATATTAATTATATGAAAAATTAAGTTAAAATTGTGGTAGGAAATAAATCAAGAAGACATTCCATGTTATTGCAATAATGTTCTTAACTTAAATCAACCATCAACCAATTTGTTGTATAAATTGTTTGCCAGATCATCGGAAAGAATAGTTAATCTGATTGTGAGGCCGTTATACATGATACGTCTTCTTCACACATAAAATAAAATTTATACATTATTCAAACTAATATATTTATGCATGAAATTTTGTTGCCATGAAGTCTTTAAAATTTGTCCCTCTTTTTCTGAGCAGTTTTGCATGTCACTATTTATCTTCTTCGAATAGATCACATTTCACATGTAATGTTCTCAGCTTTTGGATTTTTCCCACTTATTATGGTGCAAGAGTATATTCCTGTTTTGTATTTATGAAGCATACTGTATTGATCACCAAATATTTTAAATTAACCATATTAGTCAAGTTTAGTTAATTTTTGGATTTTTAATGTTATCTGTACTTGCCTAAAATATGTTCTTTTGGCTTATAGTACTAGTAATTAATATTTACAGTATCTTTGACAGAGGCAATTTAAGAGGCAGGGGTCCAGGCCCTTTTTAATATAATGAAAAGATCATTTGTCAATGTATATTTTTATTTATTTGGAAAAAAAAAAATATATTCTATAGTTTGATTCTCTCTAGTTATTTGATAAAAAATTGTTTAATTTAAGAGGCAGGGGTCCAGACCCTTTTTAATATAATGAAAAGGTCATTTCATTTGTCAATGTATATTTTTATTTATTTGGAAAAAAAATATTTTAGTTTGATTCTCTCTAGTTATTAATTAATAAAAATTTGTTTAATTTAAGCAATAAATATGTTGACTTCATATAAAGAATATTGTATTTTGAAATGTGTTTTGATGGAAATTAACATTTAAATATTGCCTACATCACTAAATTTTTAACAAAGCACTTAATATTTTACAAAAAAAATGGAGTACAAAGTTGTACGAATATTTATTTTATAATATACACACCATCTAGGGCTGCACAAAAAATTCGTAGTTCGTGATTTGATTCGAATTTGATTCGAAATAGTTCGAAATTAATTCAAACCAAACTCAAACTGGACCTTGGTTCGTTTGAAATAGGTTCAAGAACTATTCTAGTTCGAATCTCAAAGTAACGTGAACCATTGATTTTCACTCATTAAAATATAAAGCCAACAAGTCATAAGTCATAATTTGTAAGTTATAACTCTTGCTCTCAGTTTTGAAATGTTGAACAACTTTTACCTCTCGCTTCCAGTGACTACGATCACTCTTCCTTGTTGAAAAAAAGTTCGTAAAATATTCAATTCGAAATTAATTCAAATCAAACTTAGTTTGAAATTAATTCAATCCAAACTCAAACTGGAATAAGTTTGATCTGGTTCGATTCGTTTGCAGTTACAAAATCAAGAAAAATAATACTTTCTTAAAAATAATGAAGTGCACATCGTCTGATAATAATCACAAATTAATTAAGGAGTAAGCATCCCCTAATTAAGGTACTTGATATTGTAGAATACTCACGACCCGATGAAAATAACGGGTAAGATTTTTAACAGAGTAGTTTTGGCTTCATACAGAGTACGAACCATATAAAATGATGTTTTGATTCTATAGTCCGACACTGCATGAAGTTAAAACAGTTCTGTTAAAATATTTACCTCAAAAATAAATTCAGTACATATTTGAACCGAAATTTAATTTTATTCATAGAAAATACACAAAAATAAACAATTGAAAATGAAAAATGAAAAATGAAACGGCTGAATTTCAATTCGTGTCATTAAAAGAGGACTCAGATCTCATTCTACACGGTCAGGTATTGCGCTAGATCTTAATTGAATGACCAGTAAGATATCTCAAACTTTGCGTGACGTTAGGGAAAATCTTAACTGTTTATTAAGGTTTACACAAATCTCAAAGCCCAAAATAATACTGGCCCCCGCGCACCGAACTCGTCGGTCACGCGAAAATTGAGATATCTCAGGGCATTAGTTGAGTGCGTATCCTCTGAGATATCTCAATTTTTACGTGACCGACGTGTCCGGTGCCTATTCGGGGAAACGTAGGGGGCCAGTATTATTTGAGCTTTGAGATTCGTGCAGAACGTATTTGAACAATTGAGATATTCCAAGAAGTCACGCAAAGTTTGAGATATCTCAGAGGATGAGCGAAGAGGAAAAGTTTTACACTGGGGACCACCACGTGCGAAGAGGAATTCGCATCCTCTGAGATATCTCAAACTTTGCGTGACTTTTTGGAATATCTTAATCATTCAAATACCTTCTGCGCGAATCTCAAAGCTAAAATAATACTGGTCCCCTACGTTTCCCCGAATAGGAACCGGACACGTCGGTCACGTAAAAATTGAGATATCTCAGAGGATGAGCACCCTGCGAAGAGCTCACATGGGTCAGATTCTCTGTGGTTTACATTGTTTGAAAGCGTGTTTGTACGTTGTCAGTACAGTATTTGTTACTTGCGTATATTTGCGAATAAAATGTTTTTAGGAGTTCCTGAACCGTATCGCGAATAAAATGTGTGACTATTTTTTTACCGAATAATTTGTGAATAAAACGCAAATCACGAATTATTCGCGAAAAAAAAGCAAAAAAGATTTTAACGATTTTTTTTTGTTTCCTTGTTGTACCGAATCATTCCCAAATTATATCCGAATTATACCCTAATCACAAATTTTTTATCCCGCTGAACCAAATTCGAACTGTTGATTTACCACTATGGTGGTAATTGGTAACTCTCAAACTCTACAATAGGAGACTCATTACACAATAAAGATGCATGTATTGTTTGTACTATGGAAAATCATAGGAGAAGAATGGGACAATCTACTTAATAATGAATATAAAATCTGAATTAATAACCATTCATTTTTAAATAAAGAAATAATTCCTACAATATTATCAAATTTATATAACAATCTCAAACATTTGATCTCCATATAAAAATGTATTTAGAGACCAGAATTGACTTATTTTATAATTATTTTATTAATTTTTTAAATATATAAAAAATCACATGATATAAAGATTTCTACCTATTTATATTTAAAAAGTAGTAACAAAATTCTAAAAAAAAATGTAAAATTTAGTCTCCAAATATATTTTTACATAAAGTTGGATTTATTTTATCCAGTGAAGTAGGATGGATATTAAAACTTGATTGCACATTATAATTATTCCAAAATAAAATAAAAACTATTTAGTAGTACCACATACTACTTACAGTTGATACCTAGTACTTACATTATTGAAAATAGCTGTTATGATGTCAACACATGACTTTAGGTCACAATCAAATGTAGACAGTGAGGAAAAAATAAAGATGGAAATTATCATGTCATTATCTATTATTATACACAGTATGTGAGAGGGGTCCCAGCTGGTGATGAGATCTTAATATTTTTGTTTTATGTTTCATTTTTTTTTATAAAATTTTTTACCTTGTTTTTGCTCAAAAGATCAGGTAATTTCATGACTTTATACATTTACAAATAAACTTATAAATTGATCAGAAATTAAAAAAAAAGAAAGTTGTATTTCTTTGTTATATATTCTGCAAAAGAAGCCAAAAAAGACATAAAATTGGAATTACTGGTACTGTTTAGTACAAACTAGAGCTGGGCATTCACTGCTGGGAAGTTAATTATCTCAGTTTGTTGAGATTTGTGCATTATTTTTGAACCATTTCAACTGTTTTGAGTTAATCAAGCTTTTCGATTTATATTTTCTCACTTCGATGATTTGCATTCTCATTTTGGGTCATCTAAAATTGAATTTATGATTCCATTTTCTATTCTTTAGATCTGTACCAGTGTTTTGTACTGGTTCATCTGTTTGATCCTTCTGTAGTGTTTGAGTCACTGAAATAAACCGAAGTATTTATAATATCAGTATATTGTTTGTATAGGTAGCAAAATCTGACTCGACTAAATCGGTTGGTCTAATACATGCGAAATTCACATCCAACCTGATCTGATAATTTTGAAATTTTGATGACTTAAAACCTAATCCGACTCAATCAACCCAAATCCTGATCTGACCCAATTAACACAAATCCATTGTATGAGTAGAACAAAATTCTAATTGATTGGAACATAAATTAATATGAAAACCCGATTGTCGAAAATCAATTTTATGTTGGCAATATCTCGAAACTCCAGCTTCAAGCTTAATTAACACGATATCTGACACCGACACCCAGCTTGTCAGAGACCGGAAACTGCTTGAACTAGAAACAACCTAAATTATATACTAACCCAGCCATGAATGAATTCAGATCCAACACGGTACCAGACCGTGAAGAAATGAGATCTGAGTAGTTTGTTTTACTCTGGCACGACTCTCAAAACGGACCCCCCCCCCTCCCGCCCCCACCACCACCACCATGTTCAAAATAGGATCTGAAGTGATTTTGGCTTGACTGGGAGTATTCTGCGTAGTCCAGTACCACAGTGGATACTCACTTGCCATAAATGACAAATCTCAAAAAAAAAAAAAAAAAAAAAAAAAAACAGAGAGAGAAAAGTCAGAAAACCAAATGATCAAAATCAGATTTTGAAACCCCAACTGAAACAGATCTGATCCATTTTCATTGACCTTCTGGTTATTGTCCATGATACATAAATTTACCAAGTAAAAAATAATTATTACCAGAATCTAATATATAATTAAATGGTATAAGTTTGCAATAATTCACCTTTTCCAACAAAGATAAGGAAACAAAATAAATAGCATGGAAATGAAAAGTGAAAATCTTTGATAAGCAGAGAAACATGGGTTTGAAACTAAATAACATATCAGTCTGTCTCCTTTTCAATCAAACTCAAACTGTGCAAAATAATTTAGTAATTTGTTGGATGCATGCCCATCATGTCATGCCATGCCATGCCATGCCATGCATGATGCAACAACTAGTGGCCTCTACAAGGTCCAAGTATACCCTTTTCCAGCTCAGTCTACATGACTAGAACCATTGATAAAAGTTTTGTCACATGCTCTCTCTCTTTCTCTCCTATCACCTATATAAACCCCTCAACACCTTTCTTTCACAACACACTTTCAAGTAACATCCACTACATATATAAAACTCTTTGAAAAACATGGCAAAGAGATCTTTCCTTGTAGTAAGGAAGAGAAGGTCTTTCCAGTTTCTGGTTAAGAGAAAGCTCAGAGAGTTAAAGAAGATTGTGCCTGGTTCGCCGGTCGACACGGATATCGATACATTGCTTCGCACAACTGCCGAGTACATTTGCTACTTAGAGTTGCAAGTGGTGATTCTCAGAAAGATTTCAGTGATTTGTGGAATGTGAGGTGCCTGTTTAATTGCTACTTCTAATTAGTAGTATTATGCAATATATGGCTATTAATCTGTTATATTATTTAATTTTTTGCCCCCTTTTTAGTCCTTTTTTTTTTTTTTTTTTTTTGGGGTAGAGGATGGTCTTTCTACAATTGTAATTAAAGAAAGAAAGACCCAAGGAATTAAGGGGTTTCCTTCTTGTGCTGTTTATGTAGAACCTTTTTTGGCATGGTTTGTATTTTAGAAAGGAACTACTTATATATTGCTCTAGATATTAACAATATTTACTTATTTGGCTTCAATAAAATTCGAAAGAGAAAATCTTCATGTAATCTAGTTAAAGTAATTAATTAAGATGCCTATCTCAGTAATATAAGGGAGTTGGATTTATGCAAGAACTGATATAAATTTAAAATTAAAGGCTATCAGTTTTAATATATAGTTATGAGACATCCTTTAATATTACAAAGAGATCTTCATATGTTTAGCTATTATACCAAAAAAAAAATCATAAGAGCCAAAAATGAAAAAAATAGTTTATTACCATATTTATGAAAACAAATGATGATGAGCTAAGTAGTACATGTGAACCCTGTATTAATGGTTGATATCACTCCCTGTTTCAATAGAAAATGTAATAACTAATAATAGCATATAACTTAGTTGCAAAAATAAATATGAAATATATGATGTGTGAAAAGTTACTGAAAGAAATATTCATGCAGCACCAGAAGTTTGTCTACTTTTTTTTGTTCTTAGGATTTTGTTTGATTTCACAAGAATTTTGTATTATATTTCAAAATTTTGACAATGTAAAAGGATTCTATATTACCTAGTATTAATATTTGAATGGAAATAATTATTGGCGATGTACAATGGAATCTTTATTATAATCTCATATTGTTCGGCAATTAACATGAAATTAAATTTTAAGTAGGGCGCTAAGGAGTCTGTGTTCGGTAAAATCTGAGTTAAAAAAATAACTCTAAAATTTAATTAAGAAGGCAAAGGAGGTTCAATCTAAGAGTAACAATTGTTTTTTTCTTTCTTTTTTTTTCACTAAATTTAACAACAGAGGGTTAATTATAATGAAAGCTGTAATCTGGATATATATAAGAAATTAAGAGGATAGAGTTTGAACGTGGAAAGGTACGTCGACAAAAGGTACGTCGACATATAGCCTCTATAATAATATTTTCAAACAGTGAAAATATGTCACGTTTTATATATTGCTTTCTATCTGTCAAACATATATACACACACTAATGAATTTTTCCTAAGATTACTAAAAAAGTAAATCAACCATGCATGTGCCACGTGAAAATATTTCCATTGTGATTAATTAATCATAAAAACTGATTTCCACATAGGATTTATATATAGGAGCACTCCGAAATTTTTATTTATACCATAATCTTAAAAAAAATAAAATAAACTAAGAAAACCACAAAATATGGAGAATTCCAAAAATACCAGGATCGCCAATTCAATCTGCGGACCAATTAATGGGGTCCGTAGATTGAATTGGCAGACTCCAAAAACTCCAATTTCAGTATATCACAGTGAACTTAATGGGTTTTTGGGGTTCCAGTAAAATGTAATTTGCGGACCCTCATTAATGTTTGTGCAGATTGAATTTGTAGTTATGGTATATTTGGAATTCTCCAATTTCAGTGGAGATTTGGTTTATTTGTTTTTTTAAATGGTATAAATAAAAATTTCAGAGGAGCAGTCGGCAGGAGCTAACATTATAAAAAAATTGAAAATTTAATTTCTTATCACAATTGAAAATTACTTATTTTTCCGCTAAAAACAAACAACCTATAATATTTTATCTTTTTTAATCTAATTTGAACTTTATTTGAGCTTATATATTGTTAATCTTTAATTTTAAAATGAAATGACAAATTTATCATTCTTTTCGCAACAAACACATTTTTAATGTCCATCTGCAATCAATATTGTTTTGCATTCTAATCAATCAAATGTTGAATTCTGATGTGCAAGTTTACCTACTGAATTTATATTGATAGAAAATCTGAGCTTGTATTAGTAGAAGTCATATGACACTAATTTCAAAATTTATCCGATAGACTTCAAATAACAAATTCAAACCATTCAAACTGATTTACTATATGAGTGATGCGTTTACATGCAAAATTTATATTTTTTTCAAGTTATTTCAGTATCAAGTCAAGCGGTAAAAAATATGGAAAAATAAATGTATTAAAATTAACTTAAAAACTGTCATGTTTGTCCGCTTGACTTGATACTAAATAAATTCGAAAAGTTATAAATTTTACATGTAAACGCACAACTAATTAAATGAAGTAATTCGGTTTGAACAATTTACTTAGATTCTTCATATGAAGTCAATTCGATAAGTTTGAAGTTAATGTTATATAAGCTGAAATGACACCAATATCATATTAATCAGACTCTATATTAGTAGAAGTGATAAACAGATAATTGACATATTTCTTGTTAAGTTATCTTTTGTAAAACAGCTGATGCCAAGTTTCGTAGAGCCTTCATAACACTCTTAACAATATATATAGCATCCGAATCCATATCCTTGCAGTTGCTGGTACCTTAAAAAGGAATCTTTTACAATTACTAAAAGAACGGTCAAGATTTACTCTTAGCCGGTGTCTATTCAGAGATAGTGCAGACCAGTATTATTGGGCTTTGAGATTCGTGCAAAGTTAAAAGAACGGTCCGGATCCACTAATTGTAAAAGATTCCCTTTTACGGTACCGGGATTGGGGTGCAAACGGATCGAATAATATCCTACCGTATTCGGATCCATATCTGAAAATTAGATACAGATATCCAATATCTGAATGTCCGTATAGATACGGATACATATATGATTTTAAATTTTAATTATCCGTATCCGAATAGTAGATATATACCAAATAATTTAATTATACAAATATTTATGTATATATTTACAGATATCCGATATCCGATATCCGATCCGTATCTGTATGTATCCATTCCGTATCCGTATTCGAAAAATAAAAAAAAGATACGAATATAGTTTTACCAATCCATTTGCACCGGTATATATATATAAGATCCGAATTCTATAGCATCCTTAAAATATGTTTAATATCCATTATATTGTTGCACTACTGTGGTCGCTATTTATAATCATGTGCTGGTACCGCTAGATTGTTATAAAAGTTGATATATAGCTCTATATAACGAACATCGATCATAGACGGATTTAGGAGGGAATTGTATCTCTCTAAGCAATACTTGTTAGTGTTATTTTTACTTGATAATGTTTGCATGAGTTAATACTTGTTAGTGTTATTTTCACTTGATAATGTTTGCATGAGTTAATACTTGTTAGTGTTATTTTTACTTGATAATGTTTGCATGAGTTAATACTTGTTAGTGTTATTTTTACTTGATAATGTTTGCATGAGTTAATACTTGTTAGTGTTATTTTTACTTGATAATGTTTGCATGAGTTAATACTTGTTAGTGTTATTTTCACTTGATAATGTTTGCATGAGTTAATACTTGTTAGTGTTATTTTCACTTGATAATGTTTGCATGAGTTAATACTTGTTAGTGTTATTTTCACTGATAATGTTTGCATGAGTTAATACTGTTAGTGTTATTTTCACTGAAATGTTTGCATGAGTTAATACTGTTAGTGTTATTTCACTGAAATGTTTGCATGAGTTAATACTGTTAGTGTTATTTTTACTTGATAATGTTTGCATGAGTTAATACTTGTTAGTGTTATTTTACTTGATAATGTTTGCATGAGTTAATACTTGTTAGTGTTATTTTCACTGATAATGTTTGCATGAGTTAATACTGTTAGTTAATAGTTTATCCTTGATAATGTTTGCATGAGTTAATACTTGTTAGTGTTATTTTCACTTGATAATGTTTGCATGAGTTAATACTTGTTAGTGTTATTTTTACTTGATAATGTTTGCATGAGTTAATACTTGTTAGTGTTATTTTTACTTGATAATGTTTGCATGAGTTAATACTTGTTAGTGTTATTTTTACTTGATAATGTTTGCATGAGTTAATACTTGTTAGTGTTATTTTTTTTTTTCTGAAGGTTTAAATTTCAGTCTTTTCATAAAATAAATTATATTACATTAGTTTATTCAGCTCTTCAGTTTCAATTTTTCTAATATCGTCCCTGCCTTGACCACTACAACTGCTCTTTAAATATTTGCCATCTTAATTAATTGTTTTTAAAGAAATCCCCACCGAATTCAAAACTTTACATAAATTAAATTAAAGCCTCTTTTTATGTATTCTCCACGTCAATGCAAAAAAAACAAAATAAAAATGATATCCCAAATCCTTAATAAAATCCTGCCAGAACATATTGCACCTTCTTGATTAATTTTTATAGATACAAGGAATTAATCTTTGATGTAGGAACAAATGGGATCACATGTCTAACACAAGTCTCTTATACCATTAATCATCAATTAAGGATTAAGAAACATATCCTCTAGCCCAACTTGAGGTTGCTTTGCTCAGAAAAAAATCAATCAAAAATTTAATCTTTGGAATCTATGTTGCTTCCCGGATCTTTAACAATCTGTCAGATAAAGAATGAGAAATAAATAACATTATACATGTATGTAGGCATGTAACATCATTATTGCTTAATAAAGGAAGACAATAAAAATATTCAATTAGGCAGTTCATTAACCTCCAAATTAATAAGGGAATTGGATCTGCTACAACAGTAATTCTAAAATTAATGTCTTTTCAAATCCAGTCATCCAATAATTTATGTGCCCGTATATCAAAACAATTCAACAGTTGGATATGGAAAAACAGAAATTATTGGGTATGAATAAAGAATCGCAGCAGATTCGGATCCCCAAATAAGATATACCTTAAATTTTCATTGTTATATTTTCTTTTCTCTATGCTTTCTAATTCTTAAAATCAGCATTTTTAGCTAAATAGTTGACTCATTCGAGACATAGAGGAGTAGAGGCCGGACAACACAATAATTATTAACTATATATATGTTACACTAAAACAAGTAAGAGCATCAAAGTCTGATTAAAGTTTGACAAAAATGAACATAAATTGGACAAATTAAACCAATTATTTGATTGAATTGTGCTCATCAGTACTCTACAGATACAAATGCGGAGAGGTGCATGCCTTTGTAAGAACACATGGAGCCCAGCCATGTGTAGTCATGTGTATCACATAATTCAGACCTATCCATTTCCCCTTATAATTACTAGCTAGCTTAAGTAGTTTGCATGTGATGTTTTGGGTTTGGTGCATACACTAAACACTAGTAGTGCTTATTGCATTTCCATCTTATGACCATTATAATTAATTAATTAATTAATTGTTTGAAGCTAATTAGTTCAAAGCACTAGTACATGTGATGTATGGTAGGGGTGCAAACAGATCGGATACGGATCCTATAGTGGTAAAACCATATCTGTATCTGCTTTTATTTTTCGGATATAGATACGGATCGGATATTAGATGGATACGGATATGAATCGGATATTAAACGGATACGGATACAGATATTCACTTTTTATAATAGTGAATAATATAATTTTTTTAATAATATATATTAAACTATATATTTTATATCTACTATTTGGATACGGATAATTAAAATTAAAAATCATATCTGTATCCGCACGGATATTCGGATATTGGATATCGGATATCGGATATCTGTTTCTAATTTTCGAATACATAGTTAGATACGGTCGGATAATATCTGATCCGTTTGCACCCCTATGTATGTATCTATATGTTTATATATTGTAATATCGATCATTGATGTTATCTATAAATTTAATGATGTTGGGATTTGTTTAACTAATTAATCAAATGGAGATTTCCTTGATTTTAAGTCAGCTTTCAAAATTTGATATATAAGAAGTACAAATGAGGCCAATAATATCTGATTATTGGATTAAACAAGATAGAACAAAACCGATAATTGGATAATACAGCAAGACAATCGGTGCATATATCACATGTGTGCAGAAGAAACGGATATATATAAACTTTATTTTATTTTGTTTTTTCTTGTTATATATATCTATGCTTTTGTTTAAATTTATAGTACCACTACTTTAAATATTTTGTTGACAAAACTTAAAGAGAAACTTAAAATTTCATACAAATTAATTTATTATGATTGTTTTATTTTTATACGGAAAATTCTGAAAGATTAATTTTTCACTGCGATACCAGACATGAAGCCTGTATAGGGGTGTTCATTGGGTTCGGTTTAGTTAGTTTTAAGCCGAACCGAATTAGTTTGGACTAAACGGTTTGGTTTTTCGGTTTAATAGTTCGGTTCAGTTTGCTTTTCAAAACCAAATTATAACTCGATTCGGTTTGGAAACTTTCAAAACCAAAATAACCGAACCGACAAAACTTTTATATATTATGAATTTAGTCTAGACCGCCGCAAGTTATTTTTTAATTAATTGCTTTAAATACTTGAATTTATGTTTTAATATCTCGGTTTATTTCTTACTACTCTAATTTATTTCTTAGTATACTTCGGTTTATTACAAAACAATTACTTTAAATTAAAATATATATATATATTTCAGTTTGAAACGAACAAACCGAAATAAAACTTTGATTCAGTTCGGTTCAGTTGCAATGCTAAATTGGTTCGATTCGATTTTATTTTTAAAACTGAATTATAACTTTAGTTTGCCTAGAAACCGAACTGATGAACACACACACACACAGATATATATATATATATATATATATATATATATATATATATATATATATATATATTTAGCTCGTGCATACTTTGGAAGAGTCCAAGAGAAAATTAACTTTATGATCCATCGATTACTAATCTCCACATGGCCTTTCTTTTGAACTAATAAAGATCAATCACATTAAAGAAAATAAAAACATGGTTGGTAGTCTCTAAAGGAATGCATTCTCTTTAATTAGACGCAACTGAAACAGATATTATTGTTAAATTTATTTGGGGATGACAACACTGGACTAACAAACACTATGACTTTAATTCACGTGAAATTTAAATATGTTTTCTACATTAATTAATTATTCCTTCCCTAACTCACAACTAGAAGTTCATAACTTTTTTTTTTTTTTTTGTAGTTAATTGTACTTGAACTCCGTTCAGTCATTAAAAGTCAGTAGATGTGTAATAAGTTGCATGATAAAAAATATGTACCAGTAACAAACCAGATGATGATAGGCCTCGATTCTACGTAGTTGACACAAATTCAAATCCGCAATAGACATAAAAAAAAAATGAATGCTACTACAAAAATGAGACAGTATACCGACAAAAAGATACTTTTTCTATTAGAGACGGGAGTATCTGCGAGGGTATACCGACAGCATCTCTCGCGAATACTGTCCTATTTACAGAAAAACTGTACAAGATTAAACCAAATGGCCTTCAGAAAAATGATGTGAAACAATTGGTACACATTGAATCATTTTCGTAGTATTTTCACCCGAAAATGTGATAAGCAGTAAATTAATCAAATGCATGACCAACTATATATATAGAATGTTCATCTTCTGTAAGTTTTGTGATAGCTAGGTTAAGTGCTCAAAATATGGTATAATGGAATGGTAACTATTTGGTCTTTATTCCGGTACCTTTGGTTTTATTTGGATTGTGGATTTGTGGTCCTGTAAGCTGTACTCCGGTTAGGCGGTACTTTAATACTGGTACAATAGGCTCAGTTTGTACAGTGCAAAACTAGACGTATATGCACTAATTAAAACTAGTAAACTACCTTTTAATTTAACATTATTACAAATTTACAATTAATCTTTCCTTTCAATTGAAACTATGTATTTTTTTATTTTTAAAAAAAAATGTATGATATAATATACTTTCCATATAAATTGTCCACATGTTGCTTTGGAAGATGCTTTGCTCTCTCTTCTGATTTTTCTCCTCCATTTTTGCTTAAATATTTGCAAGCTTAATACCTTCATAATATTTTAGAAAGATAACCTACCAAATTATACAGAATATCTATCACTAAAGTGTTTTTAAGGAAAAATAGCATATCAAATGATCAAATATATACAAACGAGATACATATGGGTTGCGAGTTGCTGGGATCCATGGAGAGAGAGAAATAGATGTATTTTTACGGACAAGCAAAAGTGTTTAAACTGTACCCTATTATCATCCAGGGGCAGATCCATGTACATCCACGGGGTAGCTGCTCCTCTTGGATTTTGCGTTTTAGTGGAGATTGGGATGTTTTGATCGACTCGGCCCCTCTCTGGAAATTTTTTTACCCCCCGCTGGATGTTTAATTTGTAGTTCGGGTTAAATTTAAAGTTAAAATTAAAATAAATTTCATCAATTTTGATTAATAATTATAATTGTAGATTAAAATATCAGAAATTATAAGTCAGAGCATTAAAAAGTATAAATTAAAGCATTATTTTTTTATTAAGTACTTAATTAGTTAATGGATTTGAACCCGATTAGCTATTTAACTCCAATTCGATATTTTTTTGCCCTTTCTGACGAAAATCCTGAATCGGCACCTGTTATTGTCTATCTTTGTCTGATAATTATTTGTAATAAACATGTAATTAGCTTAGATTAAGATCCCTACATAGGATTCTATAGACTTCAACTCAGGAGATGTAAATATTCTCCTTTACTTTTCTATTAATATATTTGTTGGTGACAAATTGTCACCAACCCTAAAAAAGAACATATATGTTTAAACATATTATTAACAAACCAATTAACAAATGACATTGATGCATGGTTCATGCATAAGAATTAGGGGTGAAAACGGTATGGATAATATTTGATTCGTATTGGATATGTATTCGAAAACATAGATGTCGATATCTGATATCCGAATATTTGTGTGAATAAGAATACTGATATGGTTTTATGTTTGCATTATTTGTATCCGAATAGTAGATATATACTATATATTTTAATATATATTATGAAAAATTTATATTATTCAGCATTATAATTAGATAAATATTATGAATTTTAATATTTTTTATATTACTTTTAATAAATATCTGATTTGATATAGAGCCATATCCGTATTTGTCTGATAAGTCTGATATCAGTTCCGTATTCGTATCTGTATTCGAAAAACTAAATTAAGAATTCAACAGATAAACTACTGTTTGATTTTATTTACAAATTTTATAATAATATATGGGTACGGTTGAAGTAATATATAACATCCAACAATTACATGACACATATTCGGCTTAGTACAGTTGTACACAACGATTAATAAGCGGCACGCGTGCAACGTATTTAGATCAAAGGTTGTAGACTATTATTGTCTTTTGTGAAAATAAACTATCATATCAATTAATAAGCTGTCCCATTTTTCTAAGTTTAACGTGCTTCCTGTTTCATATGGTCCCCTGATTAATTAATTTTGGCGCTTATCATTTTTGCTAAATTAATTTTTTTTTGTTCCATCCGAGAAACTTTATTCCGAACCCATTCATGCATGTCTCATTGCTCACTATTATGTGAATTTATATGCTTAATATATTATTACTATGTTTTTTTTGGGAATTTTTCTATTTTTTTATAATTTTAAAAAAATCACTGTTTTTAAGGATTTTCTAGTAATGAAAAACAATAATTTAAAAAAAAAAATGTAAAATTTGATTGTCAAACATATTTTAATATAGAGCTCATGTTGAAAGGCTCACATCAACTGCTCGAATTTTAAAAATAAAAATATGTGCGGTAAGTAAAATAACATTTTTACTTCTCAAAACACGTTGTTAGGATGAATTAGAAGGCTTTAATGCTCATTTCAGTTTCAGTAGTGCTCAAAAGAAGTCTAGTAGTAAATATTTAATTTTTGTAGCTCGGTCCCAAGATCCACAAAATTTGGTGAACGGATATGACATGACATACATAGCAATGAGCCAATCAAATAACATATTTTTTCAGAATTTTTTAATTAATGAACAACAATGATTTAATAAAAAAATATAAAATTTGATTGCCAAACATATTTTAATATAAAGCTAATGTGGAAAGGCTCAAATTAATTGTTTGAATTTTAAATATATCTAATATAAAGCTAATGTGGAAAGGCTCAAATTAATTGTTTGAATTTTAAAAATAAAGATATATGCGGTAAGTAATTCTCAAAACACGTTATTAGAAAGAATTAGAAGGCTTTAATGCTCATTTCAGTAGTGCTCAAAAGAAGCCTCATTTCAAATATTTATTTTATGTAGCTCGGTCCCAAGATCTACAAAATTTAGGGAACAAACATGACTTGACATACATAGCAATGAACCAATCAAATAACATCTTTTTCAAGATTTTTTTTTATTAGTGAAAAACAATGATTTAAGAAAAAAAATATAAAATTTGATAGCCAAACATATTTTAATATAAAGCTCATGTTGAAAGGCTCAAATTAACTGTTCGAATTTTAAAAATAAAGATATGTGCATATTTTAAAAATAAAGATTTATGCGGTAAGTAAAATAACATCTTCACTTCACAAAACACATTATTAGGATGAATTACAAGGCTTTAATACTCATTTTAGTAGTGCTCAAAAGAAGCCGTGTAGTGAATATTTATTTTTCATAGCTCGGTCCCCAGATCCACAAAATTTGGTGAACGGACATGACATGGCATACATTAGCCAATCAAATAACATATTTTTTCAGGATTTTTTTTTATTCATGAAAAACAATGATTTAATAAATAAAAAAATCTAAAATTTGATTGCCAAATATATTTTAATATAAAGCTCATGTTGAAAGGCTCAAATTAACTGTTCGAATTTTAAAAATAAAGTTATGTGTGAATTGTAAAGATAAAGATATATGCGGTAAGTAAATAACATCTTTACTTCTCAAACATGTTATTAGGATGAATTAGAAGGTTTTAATGCTCATTTTAGTAGTGCTCAAAAGAAGCCTTGTATTAAATATTTATTTTTCATAGCTTGGTCCCAAGGTCTACAAAATTTGGTGAACGGACATGACATGACATACATAGGAATGAGCCAATCGAATAACATATTTTTTCAGAATTTTTTTATTAATGAAAAACAATGATTTAATAAAAAAATATATAAAATTTGATTTTCAAACATATTTTAATATAAAGCTCATGTTGAAAGGCTCAAATCAACTGTTCGAATTTTAAAAATTAAGATATGTGCAAATTTTAAAAATGAAAATATAGGCGGTAAGTAAAATAACATCTTTACTTCTTAAAACACATTATTAGGATGACTTAGAAGGCTTTAATGCTCATTTCAGTGGTGCTCAAAAGAAGCCTTGTATTAAATGTTTATTTTTTGTAGCTCGGTCCCAACATCCACAAAATTTGTTGAACGGACAGACAAGACATAGATAGCAATGAGCCAATCAAATAACATATTTTTTTAAGATTTTTTTTAATTAATGAACAACAATAAAAAAAATATAAAATTTGATTGCCAAAGATATTTTAATATAAAGCTAATGTTGAAAGGCTCAAATTAACTGTTTGAATTTTAAAAATAAAGATATATGTGAATTTTAAAAATAAAGATATCTGCGGTAAGTAAAATAATATCTTTAATTCTCAAAACACGTTATTAGGATGAATTAGAAGGTTTTAATGCTTATTTCAGTAGTGCTCAAAAGAAGCCTCGTTTCAAATATTTATTTTTCGTAGCTCGGTCCCATGATTCACAAAATTTAGGGAACAGACATGACATGACATACATAGCAATGAGCCAATCAAATAGCATATTTTTCAGGATTTATTTATTAATGAAAAACAATGATTTAATCTAAAAAATATAAAATTTGATAGCCAAACATATTTTAATATAAAGCTCATGTTGAAAGTCTCAGATCAGACTGTTTGAATTTTAAAATTAAAGATATGTGCAAATTTTAAAAATAAAGATCTATGCGGTAAGTAAAATAACATCTTTACTTTTTAAAACATATTATTAGGATGAATTAGAAGTCTTTCATGTTCATTTCAGTGGTGCTCAAAAGAAGTCTTGTATTAAATATTTATTTTTTCTAGCTCGGTCCCAAGATCCACAAAATTTGTTGAATGGACATGACATGACATAGATTGCAATGATGGCTTTCATGTCATAACAACCAATTTCTACAATCCTTAAACTCATCAATTAAATTAATTAATATATTCTTACTTTAACCTATCGACATCATTTCTTATACAAGAACGGACTTCAGTTTTTCTTTATATATAGAAAATAAATAATATTTTTTTTCAATCAAGCGAAAAATACATATTTCTAAAAAATGGCAAAAATTATGTCGTTATAAAATTATTCGTCATTTTGTTATTCTCTAAAATATTTTTTCTTTTCTAAAAACAAAAAATGACTTATCAAAGATTAGGTAATAATGATTCAAAGCCATAAAATACTAAACAAATTATCACGAAAAGAAGCGAGCATCAATTGTAATACACAAGCACAATATTATCATTTTAGTCCTGTTCGACGACTTAATATACTGTGCACGTCAACTGAATTTTTTTTCTCACATACACAGTAAAAATCATTTTAAATTCCAATTCTCATTCTGTTCTCAACTGTATGTCGAACATGACCTTACAGAAATTTGAATATATAAAAAAAATCATATGATCTTAATTACATTATCCGCTCAAACCATCATCATGTACTCGTGCTAAATAAAACGTGCTCTACTATTACAATCAAACAAATATGACGTACGTAGTTGTGGGTCATAATACATGTGAAACCATGTGCGTTGTTTCCTCCACAAATTTACCTACCATTTTAGAACTAGCTTACAATTTTATATTTACATGTGAATGAGCCACATTTTGGTTTTCTTATATAATATTTATACCTAACTTAGAGGGCATAGTAATGGTAAGATAGATATGTCTTCATTTGCGATTGGTCCAATTACATAACTCATAGATAACATGCCTAAAGATATGGGTAAAATGGCTATTTTAACAAAATGAGTAAGTTTAGATGGAAAAATAATTAATTTTAAATTTTGATGGTGAAATCTAAATCACTTACATATATATAATATTCAGGGATGAAATCAGATCATATACATATACAGAGCAGATAGTGGTAAAATCATATCCATATATATTTATTTTTTTCGAATACAAATATAGATTAAATGTTAGACGACTACGAATAAATGTTCATAATATTTATCTAATTATAATGATAAATAATATTTATCTAATTATAATGATAAATAATATAATTTCTTTCATAATATATATTAAATTATATGGCACATATTTACTATTCGAATACAGATAATTGAAATAGTTAAAACATAAAACTCTATCACTGTATCTATATGTATCTATATCTATATGGATATTCGAATATTAAACATCCATATCTATTTTTGAATACATATAGAATATAGATCCAACATTTTTAACCCTAATAATATTCTCTAATTTAAAAAAAAAAGTCCTCAATTGCCATATTTGGATTGACAGGCCATGAAGAAAAATTATAACCTCTTCAATTGGGCCTGTTATAGACCAAGCTTCTCTTACAAAAGAAGAACATGCATATTGAGAATTTTCTTTTATTTTCATGGCCCAACATAAAAACCCCAACAACTAACTTTTTTTCGCAGCCCATCATGTTTCTTCTAGTTCTGTTTAATCGAGATTTCCTGTGTAATTTTCAATCAAGAAGTTATTACTGGGGATGAAAACGGTATCAATAATATCCGATTCGTATTCAAAAAGTTAGATATAAATATCTAATATTAAATATCTGTGTAAATAAAAATACAATAAAAAATACTAATATAATTTTACGTTTCAATTATTTATATTCAAATAGTAAATATATACTATATATTATAAAAATATATGTTATTTACTAAATAAATATTATAAACTATAGTATTTTTAATTATTTTTTATATTATTTTAATAAATATCCTATCCGATTCAAATCCGTATCCATTAATATCTGCTCTATACCCGTATCCACTCTGTATCCATATCTGAAAAATAAAAATAAAAATATGAATATAACCTTACCACTATCCGCTCCGTATCTACTCTGTTTTCACCCTTATTACCATGTTCTATATTAAAAGGTTAAAAACATCAACATCCATGAATAGACAAGCATTCAATATCTATGTATCAGTGTATCACAAATTTACAACATGACATGTCAGTGATACAGTGAAAGGAAAGGAAAATAAATTCCATGCTGCCATTATCTGCTTCTGTATTTGCGCACTGTTGAAACTCCCTGATCTGCACAAAAATTATACAAGATATATAAAATGTTTCCAATTATATCTATAGGGTAGCTGATGCAGATAGATACTGGTAAATAAAATCTTCTGATATTCTTTTTTCTATTTGGTTCAAAAATTGACTTGTTTTTTTACCCAAAATGGGCTATTTGATACATTGATCAGTCAATGTTTCACAACTACCCAAATTTCTTCCCTATAAAGATGCAACTATAATCATAAATTATGCTGATTATTCACAAAAAAATTATGTGCAAATTAACTTTTTTAAATTGATTATTATTCCTCTTTCTGCATTTTTTTCTTCTCTTGTCTAATTTTCTTACATTTGCTTTATTATTGCTTGATGCTTTTCAAAATTGGGATCTTCTCTTACTCTCATTTCAACTAGTTCTAGGATTATATAAATATGGACATAATGAGCAAGTAATAAATACCGAGTTCTTTTTTTTGTTTGCAAAAGTATGAAAAGTCTAAAGTACATTACCTGAAGCAAAAACATCAAAGGTGAGAATGTTCCACAAATTTTTCATAGATAATTCTTTTAGCTGACAAATTCACACCGATTTTACGTAAGGTTTCTATTAAAAAAAAAAGCAGAGTAATTAAGCAAATCAATTTAAAAAAAACTATTTGGTGGAACAATAAATTAAATTTCATCATAACCCTTGTCAATTGTGACCATGTGAACCCTTGGTTCAGTTCCTCACTCATAGGACTTGTATTCATTTAAATGTTTATGCCAAAAATTTGGCATTCATTTTTTTTTTTTTTAAACCTTGGCAGTGGCTGCCAATTAATTTGGCATTAATTCCCTCCTTTACGGATCGAGACCGTCAGATCTAAGACGGATGGACTAACCAGACAATGACGCGATTGATTTCATTGACATATAAGGAGAAGATCAAACAAAAACAATGTATACATGGTCAACTTGCACTCAATAACCTGATTATAGTATATCTTTATGAGCAAAAATAAATTTGTGCTAATGATGCAAACTTGAAAAAAAAAAAATAATACTAGTTCATTAGTTGTAAAAAGGTACTCATATGTAAATGAAAACAAACACAAAAACAATTTAACATGAAGGGTACTATAACATCAACCTGTATTTAAAGGCGAACGGGCAATACTGTCAGGAGAAAGAGAGGAAGAAGTCGAACACCCGTCACCGTCAACAGCTGCTTCCTCTACGAGTGGAGCGTACATATATGTATCCGACACAAGGTACTTTGCTACGGCTTTCACATAGCTGCGCAACCCTCGTTTAGGTCGCCGCTTCGAAACCTTCTTCTTCCTTGCTCCAATTGAAACTCCATTGTTAATCTTTCCCGGCATCTTCTTATTTTTCTTCTTTAATTGATTTGGTAAGCTTATTTTTGGTTTTTTTTCTTTTCTTTCTATACAGATTTACAAAACGGGGTGACACGCGGTGAATTGGCCGACACGTGGCAATTTATTCAGGGACACGTGGTACTGTTGTGACTAGCAATCCTCTACAATTATTCATCTACAATCAAGGCTTATGGGCTGCATTTATTATAAATCGAAGAAACAGATTTTGAGTAAATGACCCATTATAGATTTATAGGCCGTTAAAATAATCTTTAAATTAAAACGACCTTCGATTGCTCTTACATATTTTTGGGCTTATGCGTTTGATTTTTCTTTATAACATTTCTAAGGAATGGAATTCCACACTCTTGTGGAAGGTACTAATAGTATGTCAGCGGGCCGGGCCCGCGTGTTGATCAATCTACATAACTACATTGATACCACCCATCAACAGAGGCGGAGGTACTAAGTGTAAATGGGGTCAATTGATTTTTATTTATTTTTACAAATTTTATACTTACTAATAAATTTTTATATAATTTAGTACAAAATAGTATGGAACTGTCAAATTAACCTCATTTGCAATATAAAATTTTTACATACTTGATTCTTATTTACGTTTGACCCTCATAGTTTGAAGGTCGGACTCTGCTTCATTCTGCCCATCAGAATGCACCATAGAATCCGATAGGCCTATGGAGGCTTATATTTTAAGTATTATTCAATATATTTTAGAACATTTTTATTTTTTTATTTTACACATGTTTGTGTTAATGAAGAGTTTGCTGGGTAGATATGAGGTTTAATTGTTTGAATCATAGTACTTCTATACCTATAATAATGATGTTACAACATGAGGGGACAATTAACAAAATTCTTTAATTGATTAATATATTAGAAAACGATTCAAATGCCTCGAATTTTTGTGTCTCTGTTGTGCCTCCATTTTTAAAAACATTAATAAATTAAAATATAAAACTTAAAAATCGAAATAAAACTGTTAAATGTGATATATATATTATTTTTTCTATGTGCTCATAAAAAAATATCACATTTCGATTTTGTTTTTATGAAAATCAATTATTTGAAAAATAAACGTCTAGAAATTATATATCCACATTAGTATGTTTTTACAAGCTCTCGATGACAACCAAAATAAAGTTGAAATGTCACAATTTTTCATAGATAAAATAATATAGATCATATTTAAAAGTTTTATTTCTATTCTTATTTCTATTCTTATTTCTATATTAATCATATTTTTACAAGATGATAACCAAATTAAATATATTATTGATTTATATAGCGAATGAAGGACGGAGCAGGGATTTTTCAGTAGAGTAGGACAAAATTTTAAGACGAAGGAACAATTTTTTATTACTATTATTGAACATTAAATGTATTGTATATTTTATTTGTGAAAGAAATATGGAAATAGAAACATAGTTAAAAAAAAAAATTAGGATGAAGCATAATTTTATAATATTTTTAATATTGAATATATTTTTATAATTTTTTTACGAGAACAACATCGAAATAAAATTAAATAATTCACTTTTGGAGTCAGGCATTAATGTATACCTTCTTCTGACTCTATGTGGCTTCGGCATTAATTAATATATTTCATTAAATAAAAAAATTCACCAGTCAATGAGATTTAAAGTATGGATCTGTAATATTAATATGGAAGTATTACTGGTGATTTTTTTAATTAATTTGCTAACCGGGTTAAAAGTATCATAGTATTTTTTTTTAACATATTATGTAATTTGACTGTCCCTTCCTCTTGCTCAAATTAACTTATTTCCTAAAATTCATCTGAAAAAAAAGATGCATTACATATTTACATGACTTATTTATTATTATTTTTAAACACGAGGCATCTATAAAAAATAAAAACAATTGGACAATTGGACAATTAATGAATTGTGGCAGACACAAGAACTGTATAGGTGTACTTGCTGTTGTGCATTAAATGAGAAAATATTATAGTCTAGGCATTATATCATTTACACATATATTAATATTAGTTTGTTTTATGTTACTAAATTATGTTAGTTTGGTAAATCAAGAAATAAAGCTAACAGAGTGCATGTTATAATATATAGTAAATAAGAATAGTGATAATAGTATTATTTTTGCTTTGTTTAATGCTTTTGGTAAAATGATTAGTTAAAAAGTACTAATGTTGTAAGGGAATTATATTTTATATTATAAACTAATATGTAAATATAAACTAAAACTGAAGCAAAACAATAATGACCAGCAAAATGCAAAAAGGATCAATTGTATCCTTATATGATTATTTTGTGTTTGTGTTCAAATGCACCATTTTTTGGGTGCTCTAATATGCTCCAATATACTCCACATTGTTTATCTCTGTTTTCAAAATAAAATATGCTTGAAGACTAAACTTTATTTTTTTAGAAAACCTTTTACTAATTTTTTTTCTTAGGTACAATATCACTTTATCGGATGGTCCAGAATCTCCTTAAAATAATGATTTTGTACCTATGAAAAAATAGTAAAATAATTCTAAAAAATATAGAATTTGGTGTCCAATCATATATTATTATGAAGATCATGTTGAACGGTTCGGATCAACCGTTTGGATTTTGAAAACATAGATAAATGATGTGGAGTATATTGGAGCACCAAAAAAATAGTGCATTTCAACCCTCTCTCTGTCTCTCTCTCTCTCCATATATATATATATAGTAGAACTAGGGTGCTCCTAAGTTCACCAAGCTCCTTTGTGAACTCAACTCTAAAACTTATTGTATTTACATCAAACGACAAATTCAAACTATTGAAATTCTTTTACCTTATGAGTGATGCGTCTACATGCAAAAAATTTAAAATTTGAAATAAGATTTGTATAGAGTCAAGTGGTGATCAAAAGACTTCCAAAAAGTAAATGTAATAAAATTAATTTATAAACCTTCTAATTTTGACTTGACCTTCTAATTGTGTGTGTGTGTGTGTGTATTTAGGATGGTTCAAATGCCTCTATTTTGTGTGCTTCCACCATACCTCCATTTTTAAAACATTAATAACTCAAAATTTAAATCATAAATATCAAAATAAAACCATTAGATATGATTTATGTTATTTTCTCTATGTACCCATAAAACTTATCACGTTTCGGTTTTATTTTTATGTGAATCAATAAGTTGAAAAATCAACATCTAAAAATGATTTACATCAATACGTTTTTACAAGCTCTAAATGACAACCAAAACAAAGTTGAAATGTTATAATTTTTTACATGCGCATAGATAAAATGATGTAGATCATATCCAACAGTTTTATTTTGTTTCTTTAGTTTTAAATTTTGAGTTATTAAAATTCTTAAAATTAGAGGCATGATAGAGCCACAAAAAATGAAGGCATTTGAACCCTCCTAATTTTTTTTACTTCAAATTATGATGGCTTTCGCATAGACTTTAATTATTTTTAGAAAACTTTTTTTCACTAAGTCAAAAGATTTTTCATTTTTGCATTGCATATGCTCTTATTTTCACTTCATAAAATCTCAAAATAATTTTGGGGATCAGTTAAAAAATGAGAATAAAGTAGATAACTTGTTCAAAATTTTGCTCAATCATTGTATTAAATTAAGACCGCTAAATTAAATTAAATTAAATTAAATGAAAAGTTGATATGCTAAAAAAGCTCTAACATTATTCCAAACTGTTTTGGACTATGTTTTTTTTTAACTATTCAACATTTCCTGCAGCTATTATGCACTCTACCAAAAAAGTCAAATTTGTGGTGTAAATAATTGAATTGTATTTTGTTAGAACAGTGTTAATATGAATATGTACTATATAGAGCTAATTCACTATTGTTTGTACAATATATTCTGTTGGCAGAACAGTGCTCATATGAATAGACGTCTTTTCCCCATGAAAAAAAAAAATACTGTCATCCATATTATATAAAATAAGAACAACATTTTTAAATATTTTTATAAGCTTGTTTTCACTAAGTCAAAAGATTTTTCATTTTTTCTATGCATATGCTCTTATTTTCACTTCATAAAATCTCAAAAGAATTTTGGGGATCAGTTATAAAATGAGAATAAAGTAGATAACTTGTTCAAAATTTTGCTCAATCATTGTATTAAATTAACACCGCTAAATTAATTAAATTAAATTAAAAGTTGATGATATGCTAAAAAGAGTTCCAACGTTATTCCAAACTGTTTTGGAATATGTTTTTAACTATTCCACTGTTCCTACTATCATGCACTCTACCAAACAAGTCAATTTGTGGTGTAAATATTGTTTGAAAAGCAAAACTAGGGGGTGATGCGCTCACCAAGAGGGGTTAGTGAGCACACATTCAAAAGACAAGCGGATTAGCTTCAAATTACGAATTCAAACCGTTAAAATTCATGTACTTGTGAGTGATGAATTTCTAAAGTTTCGAATTCATTTAGCACATGATCAAACGGTCAAAAAAAATGAACATTTTATAAGTTATTTTTTAAATTATTTTATGTATTCATTTTTCATAATTTTTTTTTACTGCTTGAATTCACTATGTACTAAATAAATTCGAAACTTTAAAATTTTTGAATGTACATGCATCACTCACGAAGTACATAGATTTCAATTGTTTGGATTCATCGTTTGAAGTCAATCCGATAGTCTTTTAGAGGTGTGTCACCAACCACTCTTGGTGAGCATATCACACCCTAGTTCTAGTCTATATATTATATATATCCCGCATTTCGTTCAAAATTGTGAATTCTCCACTAATTTAAATTTATATTTCTTATAAATCTATAAATTAAGAGTTCATATATTAATTTGAACTCTTACTTCAACGAATACAACTAATTAACATGTGACAAATCTTGAATTGTAGACGACTAAAAAAACAAAGATCGGATTTGGTAAACAAAAAATTTATATGGAATCTATTTGAGAAGGAAATTCCAACAAGTACAACCCAATCTCATATATGCATGCCTAAACAAGCTCAATGTGATCCACGATTTTCCAATCAATTATAGACAATATTCGGACATTTGCTAATTAATTAAAAGCCCCATAAAATTACTACAGGCTTGGTACCAAGTCCAGTTAGCAAGCTTTTTTGACAAGCCCAATACGGGACGTCCGTACGAGTCACAACTGACTTACCGGCCTATGAGACAAGCCGAATTTGGGACATCCGTATGAGATTATAACTAACTTATAAGTCTATAAATACTCGTGAGTTCACTGAACTCTGAGTCCTTGATTCAACAAAACAAAGTAAATATAGGACAAAGTTACGTACGTACCTATCGGATTCACACTCGATTTTACCTAGATACACACAATAAATACAAAGTTAACACACATGGACTAATCTCTCTCAAGTTAGGACGTGTCTTGACACACTGCAACTTAATATTTCCGAAGTTAGACCGTATCACAAACCCTTGTGCTAAAATAACATTACATGAGATTACAAGCATTTCCAATCAAGACATGCCAAAAATGAAGGGACATCCAAATCTTCTCAAATTTTCGTACAAAATCTCACTGACTCATCATCTCAATAGGATCAGTTCAAACAATTAATTGTTTTACACCAAAATAGAAAAAAAAATGGAAGCTCCTTTCAATGGCTAATAAATCAAGAGATATAAGTCAAGAGAGGGCTCAACTGCCCCCCTCCCTCCTGTCTTATTAATACAGAGTTTCACCTATATCCTTCTATTTGTGTGTTGTTATCTAGTACTAGTATTATCCAAAAAAAAAAAAATGTTATATGAGAACACGTCATGGCTTGTAAGTACAAAATTACAGTGAAACACAGCACTCGATATTAGACGTGTCAAGTTTATTCTATATCATGTTCTTAGGAGTATTGTGTTCATATTTTTCTTAACATTTTTTTAACTATTTTTTAATATATATTTTGAGAAACATTAACATAAATTCTTGAAACAAAAATAGTCCAGACACTTTTAGTTTTAGGCATGTCTAAACACAGATGATAATATGTATTGTGCTTGATTTTGATAATATAAGTGGGTCCCATTCTTGTATTCACGAGAGTATACCGACATAATCCATCGCGGATCTACCAACACGGATGAACACGACACCTCTACCCATGACCTAGTTAACGCTAATACAATAGATTATCTATCATATAAACCTCCTATTATTAGCTTATTAGTTAAGTACATAAACTTTTGATTTAGTATTCATTTATTTCATATTGAGAAAATCATTGGATTTTTCATTTTGACAATCTTGACAATATTTAAGAATAAAGGTTTAAATTTAAATTTCTACATGTAAGTATGATTTATATTTTCACATATCACGTCACTCTTGTAGAAAGTGATAAGATTTTATGTATGTTTGATGTATGTTTAACAAAAAGAAGAGGATCGGTTAACAATAATGAATCCAACCTATATGTTGCTGATTTGGTGACAAAAATCATGTTAATTTAAAAAAAAAATTGGGTGATGCTTGAGCATGCTAAAACTTCAGAGTGGATTTGTTTATCATTATGCCTTTGAAAGGAGACCCACTATGAGCAATTCTGATTTGTTGAGGTTTGCCTTCGCTTGATGTTTAGAAATTAATGCAATGAACAAACAGGTCAGGATCTCCAAATTAACTGTTAATATTCTTTTTGTCTGAGAAAAAAATTATCCTGCTTGAGTTTAGACTAGAGTGAGATGATTTTTTTTATTTTGTGTATACAAATATACAACTATATAGGGGGTTTAAATCAATTCTGTTCAAATTAAATTCAAGATGAACGAAGTAAATCGTACAGATAAACTTAGTTGGGATGTTACTGTGCTACTATAAATAGCTCAAAAAAGAAAAATAAAATTGTTTAAAGAATCTCAATTAGGGTGGCAACAAGCTGGGTCCAGTTTAAATTTGTTATGATCAGCTAGCTCGTTCGAGTCACAAGCGATCTGACCTTAGGAGTCCGAGTTGAAATCTCATCTTAAAATCGTGATGAGTTGGACCGAAGTAGCTCATGAGTTGGCGAGCTGGGTCTGAATGGATCTTGTTTTAAGAAAAAAATTAAATTCTACAAATTTTTTGGACCGAGATGAACTGAGTTAGACAATATAAAATGCACACAAATTGATGCATAGCTGAGCTAGCTCGCAAACTAGCGAGCGAGCTAGGCATTAGCTTGAACTCGTTAGTTCTAGACTAAATTAGTAACGAATTGACTTGTTAACAACTCGGTCCAATAAATAATAAACTGTTAATTAGCAAGTCACGATCCAGCCACTAAGTTACAAACTTTTTTTGCCACCCTAATCTCAATGCATGAAAGTCATATTAAATGAATTAACATGTTAAAAGAACCATAAAAAATGTGAAAAGAAACCTTGATGCATCAAATCAGGGTAGGGCCTAGTTCTTGATGGTCTTATGATGATTTCACCAATGATGATTTTGGGGCCCCACCGGGTCCTGAATAAAAGGACAAACACAGCCTTTTGAAATTGTGACACCGCACATTGATATTTGAAAAGGACCAATACCAAAATATATGCTAAGGCATTTGAATGCATATCAACTATCAAGTCTTTTATGATTTATGAACTTATGATAGTTAGGCTACAAAGGCATATGACTTTATATCAGGCAACCACCGACAATGAATAAATATATGATAGCTGATTTATATATGTAGGGGTGGCAATGGGTCATCTATGGTCTGTGTTTGATCAATTTGAATTTAAATTATTATCATGTCTTAAATATTTAAAATGTTAGTTTTACATTGTTTTCAAATTTCAGTTTGTTTCATAATTGGGTTGGTTCGGTTTATATTTTTATGAACCAACTTTCGATCATTTCCGGCTCTCGAATTATTCGAGAATGAGCTGAGTCGAGTCACAGTCGAATAAAAATCGTGTTGCTTGAGTCAAATAATTATAGGTCACGATCACCTGGAATTTTAGATAGGTTGATTTCGAGTTGTTTGATATTTTGAGTCATTCGGATACCGATCATGTCGGATTAATCTGAGTGGTGTCATTTTTACGTTTTAAAAGAAAATCAGATTAGATAGTATTCGAGTCTAAGACGAACCAGACATAATCTTCTAATCGGATCAGATTTCGTTTTTGAAAAATTAAACATATCGAATGTATTAGCACACATTAATAGAAAGTCAAATTACCTAAAACATGTCTAAGAACTTAAAAACAGAGGATGTTTATACATGTTTCCTCAAGAACAAAATATAATTGCATAGTAATGGAAACAATGTGGATACTATCATTAAATAAACCTATTGGTACAAGAAGTTTACATTAATTATTTTATTATTGTTTGTAGCTACTTTTCTGTATTCATCCTTTTTTTGTGGAAAATTACTCTCAACAGATTTTATATACATATTTCTCTGTGTACCAATTAATTTGAGACAGATTGACATCTGCTTTACAAAATTCATCTGTTTCACATGCAAATATAGCAGCTATTAAATTTGACGATTTTCATGAGATTTTTTTTCATTAAAATACAAACATCTAGCCATAAATGAATAAATCAAATATTTATTTTCTTCTGTTTTGCCTCCATTTTTAGAGCTGTGCTGTTATTTTGTTGTTTGATTCTAAATTTCTAATTGTGGTAAATGGTTCAATTATTGGCAATGTGCTTAGTTGATGCAGCTAAATGTGGTAAAAGGCCTAGTTGATGCAGCTAAATGTGCTTATAGTTTATTTTGGGCTTTTTCTCTACAAGAGAATCCAATTTATTATCCATACAAATTCAACCGTCAAATTGAAACAACAATCAAGCAGCACTAAATTTTTTTGATATTATGGTGCTTTAAAAAATTGGTGTTTCACATGTAAATATAGCAGCTATTAAATGATTCCAACAATCAAGCGTCACTAAAAAGCAAAAAAATAAGAAATCTTAGATTTTTTTTTTTGAGATGAATTGGTGTATCTTATTGAGCAGCTATTTTAGGGTATGGGCACGATGAAAAATTTCCCTTGATTATATATATATATGTCAATAAATGTACCAACCTTCAAGAGTGAATGCTCACTTTACGTACAGTAAGGAAAATTTAATTTGACAGAGTTATAAAGTGTAGAAAGCGAACTTACTAATTTCTATTTATAGGAAACACTTAGCTTCCTTTTGAGTATAGCACGTTCACATTATGGTACATATGGTGTACGAACAGTTTTTTTTTTTTTTAAATATGCTTGGTGTACGGTTGGATTAGTATTTAAAAAAATGAAATTAGTGCTACACATATAGTAAAGCGATCAATCCTTTGTTACTCACATACTTCACATTGGGCTTCGTATCCGTGTCGGATGTGTATAGGATAAGGATACACACTTGATACGGTCTCGATACGTATCTGATACACTAGCTGGCATATCGAATATGACGTGGTGTATCCTTAACCAACTAATACAGTCACCGATACGCCCCAATACCGCCCTTGGTGTCTAGACACGCCTCTGGTATGAGTCCACTCCGTGCACCGCACCTGAACCACATGAAACCGCTTCGTGCACCTCGCATGGACCCAAAAGCTAAAATTCTTCTCTTTGCACTAGACAAGAATTGAATTCACGTTTGTAGTTCAGCAGCATACAACTCCACTCATCTTTCTTGTTAGAACCGAGTAGATTGAATATTTAATGTTACTCTTGTATTATTGTACTCATATTTTTTATATTTAATTTACATAATACTTAATAATATAATTAAAATAAAAAAAAATATACATAATATAAGGGATTTTTAAAAATTATATATTGCTGTATATTCATATTGTATCCGATATGATACCCTTATGCAACATAGGATAAAATAGTTGAAACTTTTGCATGGCAAAGAGTTAGAATTGCAGTCGTCAAAATTGTCATCAATGTGTTAGGCTCGTTTATTTAGGATATGGTCCATAAGCAGATTAATTAAAGAGAAAGGAGGAGAGTGGAAGGAAATGATGGGTGAGCGGTTCTATTTTGAGATGGATGTAATTAAGTTAAATAAATGGAGTCAATTGAGGTGAGAAATTACAAGAGAAGAGAAAAAGGAAAATCAGAGGAGGTTAACAGCGATTAGAGTAATTTTAAGTAATTTAGAAAATTATGTAAAAATTAAAGAGTAAATAATGGAATTAGAGTTATTTATCTCGTTGTAAATATATTTTTTATTAATTGAATTGTTAGTAAATATTAAAACCAGTCATTAAAGAGAGAGAGAGAGAGAGAGAAAAAGAGGAGAAATTTCAATTATCGTACAAAGAATTGAATAAATGAGCAGCTAAATAGCTGCTTTGGAAAACAAAAAAATTACAAGAATGCCTTTCTATAACGATCAACCATCTGAAGAAGCTGGAGAAAATAGTTTCTTTGTTGTGTTCCTCTGAAATTGGGTCCCACGATGAATTATTCATTTCCTTCGGGACTCTGCGAGCCTCCCTTTCTTAGCTCTTGGGCCTTATCTGTCATTTCTTTTTTTAAATCCTTCCTGGTCACACATAGACAAGGAAATTTGTCACGGCATAACTAGTCACGTCACGGAACGACACGTTACGTTAACGTCACGTCACGTCGCGTGTGTCGATTACATGACATAACTCGCGTGACGCGTGACGCGTGACGTGACCATTGGCGTAGCCAGGATTTGAGCCGGGGGTAGGCAGAAATCAGGTTCGGATTCGAATCACCTCTATAAAATCCCTTCCCACCTCTACCACCTCTATCAGTACCAGCAGTGGTACCAGTCTGCAGTTTTTAAATGAACAAACATTTAAAAATACCTTTCTTCCCTAAACGAGTTACACATCTATCTCTGACTAGCAATAATTACTTCGAATTCAATCCAGAGGTAGGCAGAATCAAATCCAAGGGTAGGCAAGACTTAATAAAGATCCTTGTCCAATTTTTTTTTTTCCGTGACCCCTGGGCAACTGCCTACCCCTGGACGTGACCACATTTCAGTGAAAATATACGCCACGTCACGTCACGCGAACCAGTCATATCACGTCACGTTACGGTATAAAACATAGTATCAAACTTTTTTTTATATGTATAGAGTATTCAGATTTTTATTTTAGTGTAAGTTCAGTGATATTGGTACTCATGTAATACTGATTTTTTTTCTTTAGTTTAGTGTAATGAATGTTTGTAATTTGAATATTTAAAGTAATGTCAGATGCAACATTTCCTAAAAAAATAATATTTACAACATTATTTACTTATATAAGAATTTTTTATATTTTTTTTTTCTAAATTTTCAACAATTTAAATTAAAATATAAAAAAAATTGATATGGCTAATTTACGTCACGACATGTCACGTCACGTCTGGTCACGGTGTGACTACACGTGACGTGACTATTCGCGTGACGTGACCATGCACCACCATTTTGGTCACGTCATGTGAAAAAAAAAATTTGATAACGTCATGTGACCAAATCACGGCGTATTTGTCACGTCACGTCACAGCGTGTCACGTATTTCCTTCTCTAGTCACACAGAGTTATCCAGTTACCAGCATCTCCCTTAGCCTTTTCTGTAACCAATCGTGTTACTATTTACTTATTTAGCAACTTCCTTAATACGGCATTACCGCTTTATACATAGTTATATACTTACAGCCACAACGGATCGGAACACGGAAGAAAGAAAACAGAATACTGAATAAATTGTAAGATGCACAGAAAATCTGTGGCTCTTTCCGTGCAGCTTTTTCTGTGCAGACCCGGCGAGAATCGCTCCTTGTCGCAATTCGAATTGATCAGTGGGAAAAGGTTGTGAGGTCTTCTGATTTATTTTCATGTAGTACACTGTGTTGCTTCTTTTGCAACCCTTCACCCATAGTAACAAATCAATAGTTCGGTTTCGGTTCGGCGGGATTAAAAATTCGTGATTCGGGTATAATTCGGAAATAATTCGGTACAATAATGAAACAAAAAAAAAGTGAATCAATTGTTGGTGCTCCACTGATTGGAGCAGATCCAGCCTTCTTTCCGGCCATCTTGAAAACATAGCTGCGCAGACCTTTTTTTTTGAAATTGATTCTGGTGGGCCGGCCCAAATTTGGAGATTAAAGCATCCGTTTTTTTCACGTTTTTATTGCGAATAATTCGTGGATCGCGTTTTATACGTGTTTTATTCGCGAATAAAACGTAGTATACGTTTTTTGACGTTTTATTCGGAGTTCGGTTCAGAAAGGTTAAAAAAACGAATAAATCGCAAATAAAACGTGAATTATTCGCGAGTGCTGTCACTGTGCCTTCACCTTGTGACCTTGAGCCTTAGACAGGTAGACTCGCTCTCTCTCTGCTGTGGTAAGCTGAAGATCGCCTCAGCAAATCTTAATGGAGATCTCCATTGTTGCTGGACCACCACTCAGTACTCATGATCATTTGTACGCATCTCCAGTTCTGCACCACTCAAGGCGTTCAATCCGTTTGTACTGTTTTTTTAATATCTATTATAGTAAAAAAATAAATCTATATTAATACGATATGAAACTATTTGTGGGATTTTGAATTAACGATTAGTTTATAAAATATGCTTTGTACACAGTATTTTTATTTTGTTTTTAGTAAAATTATATTGAAGGTTAAACCACTCAACTATTTAATATCCTATTTTGAATTTCAAATCATTGCTTCCCACATAGAGCTTTATGCACAGAATTTTCTTAGTAAAATTGATTGATTCTTAGAAATCTACAAAATAAAATAATATTCAGTTTAAAAACTCTGATTCTGCCAATCAAGTTAGATGTTTTATAAAAAAAAAAATTATCGTGTTCATATATATACAGGTCCAACTTTTTCCACTGCGAATTTCGAAATAAAATTATTTGTCAAATGTTTAATGTTGATCTTACATGCATTTACACTTTAATAATTTAATTATAATGTTTTATGATAAAAACAACAATTAATCTTTATATCAACATATTGAAATATTAAACAAATAATTGTATATATTATTAATTATCTATTGATCGTTTTATATCTTGATCTTGTATATATTAAATGTACTTCATATATATTTATTGTTGTAACTTGCGTAAGTCGAATCTTCCTTTTATTATTTTTTGTACGCTGTTGTTATATTTAGGCCATAAGTTTCACAACAAATAACATGAAAAAAATATATCATATAATACAGCAAATAATTTTCTATTTTCTTTTTTATTAGGAGATCTATTAATTTAGTACACAAAACCCGTATATTCTTTACTTCCTATTAATCATCCAATCCAACTGTTTAATTAACACCACTACAAGCCTTTAATTCCTATCAAGTACACCAATTTCATTTCTTTTCTAGTTTCCACCCATATATCAAAACCAAAAACAAAATTTTTTTTTTGCAAAAAGGACACAAAATAGATGTCGCCCGGTGCTTCAGCTTCAATTGATCAGCTCGCAAGCAAACGTGACGAAGTATTCGTATACTGTATACATACAGTACAATCATATAATTATATATTTATGATCTACTAAACTGGTCTGAGTCCATGTTTTATAGCAGCTTTCCAGACAATATCGATTCGATCGACATCGATTGCACCGACTTCATGGTGTGTATAACCTTCCAAGCAATGCACCACACCACCAGCATGGCATGCATGGACCACTCCCCTTTCCAGTGTATACTGTTTTTGCGTTTGGTTTTTAGTTCAAATCAACAAAAAATATATTTATATATAACTGATATCTCAACAGTATAATATTATAGTTGGCATGCCATTGTCAGCATGCATGCATGTGCTTCTTGGCAATGTGTTCTATGGTTGCCCAAAATGGAAAGGTTTCATTGATGACACAAGTCTGGTACCATATGAATTTCATGACAAATATTTGTAACATTACATGTTTTTTCTTCTTCTGATTTTCTGAGTATGACTGTTAGGTAAAATAAAGATGTACAGTACACTAGCTTTATGACAAGAACAGGAACTACTCTGAGATTCATCATGTGCATGATAACATATGAAATTCCTAATAATTAAGTTGATCTCAGTAAAACAGTTGTTTGTAGGTATTTGAGCTAATTACCTGTGGTAATCTTAAAAAGATGAACCTTAATTGCATCGAACGTAATAAATTGAATAATATGAGATTAAACAGTACCTCACAAGTCCCTAATCCTTGAACATCATCAGGTAATCTCATGGCAGCCAATTTCCCGTAAGTGCAGTCGCGTCGAAAGCTGATGATGGGCGGTACAACAAACTGATGGAAGTGTGTGCCAGACGGGGCCCACATCTGCTCACGCGGTGACAACCATTTTCCAATAATCCATGCCTGTTATATATTTTTGTTAGTTGTAGTTTTGATAAAAAAAGCTAAAATCATGTATATATACTGATGATTGCTGGAATAATTCAAATACCTTGCAATTTTGAGCAGACTGGTACTTGGTTACTTGTACCAGATATTGCCGATACTCTTCCGGGGCTTCCTTCTGGATTTTGTTAAATCTTTCAGTAGAGAGTGTCAGCATCTGTAATCAAAATAATTTCTTTCACATAAGTACAATACTTATTGAGGCTTGGATTTGAAATTATATAAGAAGAACAAATTAAAGAACTACAAATTATTAAACAAACAGAGCTTGAAAATAAATTTCTATTTTGCATCAAGCTCACAAAATTGTGCTGAAAAAAAATAAAATTTAAATCAACCCGATACTGATCTAACCAAATTTCTGATAATTTCTGTACCCTACTTTGTCTGATTGAAACTCAACAGCGCGCATAAATAATATTAGAAATACAAAGAGCTTATGTACCATGACTCGAACTCTTTTCTTGCAGAGATAGAGAGCAATGGCACGGCCAAGTTTTGAGGTGGCACCCGTCATAAACACCTCGGTCGTGCTTTCTGGTATTTCATGGAGAATTACTGCAGCTGTGAGAGTGTTGCCATGAACGACACGTACTTTCAAATCAGGGTGCTTGTTCACAAACAATGTACCACCTCCATTTAAGGCTTCATTCTGCATAAATCAATTAGAATTTTTATTCCTTTTCATTATTTTTTTTTTAATCTTCACTGTCAATCTCTTCCTTCTTTCCGTATTTGTTGGTTATAGTATTCTTTGCACAACAATTGACTACTAAAACAAGCTTTCAAAATATCAAATACCCTTTCAGTGTTTAATTTCCATATGGTATATTATAAGTAGCTTTCAAACCCCTAGTAAGAAAAGGTCTAAAGTGCAATGTTATGTTTATTCCTTTCCTCTGCATTTCCCAAAGAATACCTTATTAGGTTCTTTAATTGAAATTTCATTATCAAGGGAGTAAGAAAGGCACTAAATTAACTACTTGTTCAACAAGAAGGACATATTAATCAAACAACAAAAAAAGAAACCAAGTATTGGTGAAAAGTTACTATACAGTACAGCTAGGTTTCTTAATTTCCTCTTGTTTTGTTGTGTGCATACATGTCATGATGGCTACAGTACCTTGGACACCTTGTTGTGGTCAATTAATTAATAAGATTGATTGCATTATGAACTATATATAGCTTAATTACTAATAGTTCACATCAAGACCTTAAAAAAAAAAAAAAAAAAGGAATGGAAAACGTATATATTAATGAATGCATGGGCCCCAATACAAGCAATTGAATCAGTAAAGGGGTTAATGTCATTTTCATGTGGCACATGAGTTGTGCTGTGATCTCTATATCCTAAAAAGAGGGATGGGCTGAGAAATTAATGGAAGCTATGGATAGTAGGAGAGTAAGAAAGAGATAGGGAAACTAGAGAAAGAAAATGAAGAAACACCAACCTTATTTAATGCAGCTAGGCTAAGCACCTTCACACCCATTTTATTTGCTCTCAGTATTGCCAATTCTATTTGATCATTGATTCCATCCTTGGCAAATGGCAGGAAATACTACAAAAGAGAAAGAAAAAAAAGTACAAACACAGTGAATTTCTTGTTATACCAACCCTAATTAGAACTACTCATGCACAGTTGCATCAAGTAAACAATCATTATCTTAAATGACACAAAACCATTCATCATTTAGTGGAATTTAATTACTCTAAATGTAAGGACCAATATTGAAAAATTGATGGTGGCATTATATTTACGGAAAATAATTGATGTACTCTAAATAAAAGCCAGGATTGCAAATAGTTAGGACAATCATTAATTTGATCTAGTTGTCTACTCATTCTACTTGTATGCAAATTAAGTGCAACAGTACAAGATCTGTACAATTAAATGCAGCAAATTGACATAAAAGTTGAACTTGAACATCAATTCCTTGTCTACAAAATTTACAAACAATTATGCACCTACACCTCATGACAAATGACAATTCAAATAGATAGACATGCAGACAAAATAAAAATAATTAAAAAATAAAGTAAATCAATTTGAGCGAACCTGAAAGCCGTAGCGCGGCACTGCCCATATCTGGTGCAGCTTATCCCGGATGGTGTAAGATGAGATTAGGAATGTCTTCGACCATGCCCACATCATCAACATGATGAGGAATGCACCGGGCCACATCAAGATTAGGAAAGGTCTGAATTTTTGCGGGAGAGATGCTTGCCACCTCAGAACGAATTGCACGTGCAGGGAATGCGTTATGTCAACGACATGCGCCAAAAAGACGAAATCGGGGACCTGATCGTTCTTTCCTGCATTTGATTAAGAACATAAGAGTTTCAGATAATTGTAATTGAATTCAATTTTTGTTTTGTTTTGTTTTTTGTTTTTTGCAATATTTATCATTTCTTTTAGGGTTACATATATAATATGATGTTGGTGGCCAGGTCTGAAACAAACTCTGGCTTGAGATCAGGCCTTTCTGAAGCAATGCTTTTAATGTTTGTGTGGTGAATGATTTGGCATTAATTTTTCTAACCCTAATAAATGACAACCGTTGGGTCTAGCTAGTAGTCTAGCTTGTCCCTTTCATTTGTGTACTTGTATAAATCCACAATGAAATACTATCTATCAATCTATCTAAATATTATCCCCAATTAACAAGAAAAAAAACCCAAATTATTGATTACTTGTTATGAAACACAAAAGTTAATCTATTTGTGAAAATTGATTTCTGAAGAGGAAATCAAAAGTTTTTACCAACAGTTAATCTATAGTGCTGTATGATTTTGAGCATGTATATTAAAATACAGTTAATCTATAGTTAATCTACAGTTAATATAAATATTATTTTGTTTATTAAAATAATATCAATATAATATTGATTTTGAGCATGTATGATTCATGTTTTTTTTTTCCGTCAGAATTTGCCCACGTAGGTTGGAATCAAACAACTACAAAAATAGTATTAATTTGGACCACCTTTTCTCAGTACTTTCTCTGTGTACTGCTAAAACTTGCTCACAAATCATAACTGCATTTAGGCACCAATGGGAATTATGATATCAAACCCCACTGATCATATCATATCCATGTAGTTGTAGATTTTGTGCTCATGTTATATATATTATTTTGTCTCAATAGATTATACAAAACACCTACAATCTGACGACTTACTGTTAGTAACAGGAGATACATTTGTATGTGTATATATATAGCAACTATATGACAAAAATTAAAATACAAAGATCCTAATTTCAAATTTTTTTTTTCATGCCTTTGCTGACATTAGCAAATACTATTGTACCAAAGAAGTATTGGCATTATAGAAAACATTATAACTTTTATCAACGTAATTTGTTTCATTAAAAAAATATATATTTATAAATTAAAATTTGACATAATAGTGTAAAAAATGACAAACAAGCATAAATATTTATATCTTGTAAAAGTTGGGGGTAAAAGTAGGTCCAACAACTGCGGCTCAGTATCATATCCAAACTAAAACTAGAAGAAAGATGCATATCCAAATTTGTTGGGTCAAATCTTTATTACTTTTGGGATAAATTTGGGCCCCTAGACTGAACAGCTAGGCACAACCGTTTATTTATTTGGACAGATCTGTATCACCAATTTGAGAATTCTTAATGCCAGCTTTAAATGAATAACCATTTATATGTATTGCATCCCCTAGCTAGGTAAACTCTTTATATGTATATATACAACTATCTAATTAATGATGCTGTGATAAGGTCATTTAAAATATAACTTCTATAAAAGTACCTTAATAGGTCCTAACTTATATTTAGCAAACACTAATAGAATTTGATATTTAATTAGTCAATAAATTGGGTGTCTTTGTGCTTAAGTAGTTACATCCATAATTAGGTCAATAATTAAAGTACTATTTGATTTGATATAGACTAGGAGCCTATTGGAGAAGTCAATCAATTAATTTACTGAAACAAGTCATGTTTCTCCATACATGATTACTCACTAATTTAACATCAATTGGTTGAATTTTTGTTTGTCCATGTATTTAGGTTTTGTACATGTTTCACTTTCATAATCATTGCATCATTTAATAAAAGTAGAACCATATATGTAGTTGAAAAGATTGGACCATTTAAATTTTATTTAAAAACATTCAAAGCTAAAATAAACTAACTTAAGGTTATATAATTATTTAAACTTCATTTATTTATGTTTTTCTCTAAGTATTCATTGTTAAACTATACATATCTCTTGTAAGTTTATTTGAGATGACATTTTGAAGAAACAAAAAGAATCATTAAAAAAATTGCTACCAGCTGTATTTCTTAAACTTCATTTATTTTATGTTAGATATGAACGTAACGCAAAGGTAATGGTTGAGCAATGAGCAGGCAAGTGTATGTATGTATGTCTGAGAAATGGACACCTAACCTACTTTACTATATCATTCATAACAAAATTGCTAGTTATATTTCTTTATTAAGTTAGTTGAATTTAATATTATCATTCAATTCAAGAAGAATGATATATAACTTATATATTGGCTTTGCCCCCACAAAAAATATTTTTTAGTAGTTTTGGTTGTACAAGTTTCATTCAGAGGAATATAGTAAATATATACTACCAAGATCATCTATCTTTATCTTGATCTTTGTAACTTTTGGATAAATGAAAGCAATAATTTTTTTTAATGTATAATTCTGTAAGGATCAAATATTAAATCAAAATTTACAAGATCTTTCCACAACATGACAATTTCATCTTTCCATGTCATATTTTAATATTTTATATGCATGTCTGATTTTTTTTTATATTTTTGAACTGATGTATTGTGAACTAAACATGATTTGTGAAAATACAAATAATAAATTGAAATATTACCAGATATTATCTCCTTGTGCAAGTCCCATGCCTTTGGATTGATTGTCCCCCCAAGCCAATCAAAAAATGGCATAAATAGGCAAAAGTTGGAGTCCTTTTCTGTATGATGAATGCTATGATATCTACAAAACAAGTAACAAAGCAGTGATTAATCAATTAGTTGAAGTAATTTAATGCAATTAAAAAGGTGTTTAGTAGTCAAATCACCAAAAATTAATGAGAATATATATTCTTTTGGATGTTTGTGTTCCTTTCAACTATAAACAGTACAAGTTGATGTCTAGCTTGCTTAGCATGCAGAAACATAGGAATAATCAGAGGAATTATTATTAGGGATAAAACATGCTGTCAATTCATTTATCAACTATTTACTTAAAGTTATTGTTGGTTTGGTATATTCTAAACATTTGAGTATTTTTGGTGGGCCCCTTGACCGAATTATAAGAAATCAAATAGAATAAATTAATGAAATCAACATCATTAATAATTACATCTGCTTGAACAAGTTTATTTCTTTGTTTTTATTGGATATCATACTTGTCAAAATATAACAGCCAACAACTCAACAAGGATAGGCATTAATCCAGGTTCAAAATGAAACGATAAACAACAAATTGGTAAATGAGGGAAAAAAAATTATTAAAGAAGCTGAAAATTTTATTATAGTATAAGGAGGATGAAAAGTAGTGGCACTTATAATTTTATTTTATAAGGAGGTTGAAAAGTAATAACACTTGTAAAAATTATGACATGTAAAAGATAAAATTGTGGTGCCTCCAGCATTCCCAAAATCCTCTACTTTTCAGACAAATATATTAATCTTCATAATTGATAAAATAACATTCTTTTTATTAACATGAAAACATTCCTGCATATATCAACTTTTTTTTCAAATTGATCCAAGCAGAAGGTCACTATTTTGACAGGAAAACAATTTTCTTTTATCTTTTCAAAATAAAGAATATTGAACAGTAACAATTTTAGGTACTTTTATGTCATGATTGGCTAATTAACATATATATTATATAAGTGAAGTACTAATTAATTAACATCTCATGCTTACATTTGAAAAAGAAGCAAACACATTATTTTTTAAGAATTTGGATAGTTCAATTTGACCAACAAACCAAATTAATCATTCTTTGTGAAAATTCTAGATTAATTAACTACCTTGGCAATTTACTTTTTTTGTTATATATTTTTAAAATTCATGGCATAAATTTAAATATCAACAAAAAAAACTCACAATTAATAATGACATAGAAATGAAAAAAAGAACACTATTAATTGCTTAATTATAAAATAAATAATAAAAAAGTTTATTAAACAGTTGAAAGAAAATGGCATACGTAGGAGTGTAGATGAGGTATTTTAGAGCAGGGAAGGCTTGAAAGGGGCCCACTGGGAAGACCTCCACGTTGCTATTTCCCAATCCTCGGAGAAAATCAAAGATCAAGCAGTGGATGAATAGCAGCCCCATAGAACCATGGCCCACAAGACAGGCTCCTATCAGGGGTGCACTCATAACTCCCATCAACACTAGGTGCTCAAGTGGTGTAGCAAATCCAGCTGAAAATTAAGAGCAAAAATAGAAGAAAAAAATAAGAAAAAAATTTGCTGTCTGATTAGACATCATGAACAATTAGGATATGTAGTATTTATAAAATAGTAAATGTTAATTAGTTTAATAGCTTTTTTTTTTTTTTGTGGGTTTATTTTTGTTTTATAGCTAGGAATATATATATTAATTGTTTTGGTCAAAAGATATAAAATAAATTATTGTTTTGGGGGGGATGTCATAATTTATATGCACCATACAAAATTTAAATCTCCAGATGTTTATAAAATTGAAGTCAAAAAAATATGTTTGGGTAATTTTGACTTAGATAGAAGCTAAGAATGTTTTGAAACAGACACATATATGTATGCGTCAATGAAAGCTATATATATCAAAAAAGTACTATTTTGAAGCCAATTAAATAAATGAGGTTAGTCTGAGGTACCTTTCTTAATTTGTCTTTTGTGGAGAAATTAATTTCACATATGTTTTTGGAAATATAATTTTCACATATGTTAATAGAAGTGACCAAAAATCACTCAAAAAATGAATTAATTGTAAAAAAAAAAAGGAGGTTAATTTGATTATGAAAAAATGAATAAAATAATCCTTGGAACAGACTGAAAAATTAATGTTAAACTGTAAGTGCAGGAGGCTTTAAATTAGGGAGTTGCATCTTTATTTAAAAGTGATTGTTTTAATTTGCCAGACCTGTGAAGGGCTGAGGGATCCTTATTGAGTGATGGAGATAGTGGTAGTTAGAGAACAGTGATCCTTTGTGAAATGCTCTGTGTGCCCAATAGTACAATGGCTCTGATATCACCACATGGAGCAATATTGCCATGGCTACCCCAGTTATGTCCCATGAAGGTAGCTGCCTTAGAGAAGGGAATATATAAAAGGCCATAGCTCCAACCATGCATTGTAAAATCAAGAAGTTATCCCTGCAGAAGACAAGGTGACAAAGTCTTTATAGCAAGTACAATTTATATATTACATGGGGGCATTTAATTTCATCTCTTGGCATGAATATTTTATATTATATTTTAAGCCCTTACAAGATAATGAAATTGAATTAATGCAAACATGAAAATACCCTTTGGATATATACCAACAAAATGTACATAAGCTGTACTACCCCTTCTACATTTTTGGTTTTTTGTTGAAACAGATAAGGATAGATTCTGTTGTTCTCTTTAAAGACATAATTAATAAAATGAATTTATCTTCAATTAATTGCAATAATTTGTAATAATTGTCAAAAATTTTGAACTAGATTAAAACAATTAATTAACAGTGCATACCAATGCCACTCCTTGTCGATTTGTGCGAAATCGACACTATGTTTGAAAATACGGCGTCGGCGCGTGAGAAAGAGCATGTTACAATAAGAGACCCAAATGGTATAGGTTATTCCTCTCAGTGCAAAGAGAAGGAGAAGATAAAAGCACCATTGATCAGGGCTGTTGCTCTCCCATCCCTTTGAGGCTACCACCTTAGCTACTAATGGCCCATAAAGTATATACTACAAGTACAAATGATGAGACAAATCAATAACAAATTAAGGAGGTATATATTTCATATATAGTTTTAAAAGAAAAGGATGAGATTAGTGTATGCCTTGTAGGAGCCAAGGTTCTCCCATGGCCATGATGATAAGGGAGAGGCACCCATGATGAGGAAGTAGAGAGATATTTGAGAGAGAGAGAGATTGAGAGAAAAAGGTGGGGATTTGAATTAGGAACTGATTGAAGGAGGTATATATAGATTTATTTTTTAGTTTGAAAAGAGAAATAGAGTATGGTGGAAGGAAGAAAGCAAGAAAGAGATGGCAACCTCTTGATTTCCCAACCAAAATGCATTAATGAGAAAACAACAGGAATAAGAGATGTGTTTGTAGTATCTACTGTGTACAGTGGTTTCAACTTTCAAAGTCTTTGGGCCAGAGAAATCAGAGAAGATTTTATACACAAAAAAATAAATAAAATAAAAAAAATTCATTAATGGAAATTAGTTGTGAGCTCTACATCTGTCCCTGGTGGTGTCAAGTGTCAACTAAGGGTTTATTAATTATGATTCAAAAATGTCTATTTCAAATTTTTAATGTTTAAGCTTCCATTTCCTGTAAATTATGATTTTTTTATTTTATTCTCTTCTGTTAAAGGCCCATTGGTTTTGGTCAATTGAGGTATAGGATTCAGTAATTCTGGCCCAAAATAAAGGAATTGGTATGAACATATGGGCTATAGCTCAATGAAACAATATGGATGGGTGTTTTTTTTTTTTTTTGTTAAAGAAAGATAACAAGTTAGGTGATAGGTGAATCTCAAACAGATTTCATAATATTTTTTTGTCTTAAATTGAACTGGATGGAAATTTATGAACCTATAATTACCATCCCTTATAATATCATTAAACGTAATTTGAATCTCTAAAACTTTATTGCATATATAGGAGCAAAGATTTATGTAACTTCCATAGTACAGATTTCATTAAAAAAATATGTATTGAACTGGATGAAACTTTATGAATCAATAATTAGTTAATTACCATCAATATATATTTTTATTTTTTTCCTCTCATAATATCATTAAACGGATTTTAAATCTCTAAAATATTATTTCATTTGAGCAAGATTTAAGTAATTTTCATAGTACAAATTTCATAATTTTTTTTCTTAATTTAACGGGATGAAACTTTAATTATGAACCTATAATTACCATCTAAGTATCTTTACTTTTCTCTCTAATATAATTAAACGGAATTTGAATCTCTAAAATTTTATTGCATATATATGAGCAAAGATTAAGTAATGTCCACAGTGGATAGAATTGATGAATGGTGCTATCATTTTTATTTTATTTTATTTTAGTAATTGTGTACAAGGCTACCAATTAACTGCGGTATAGCGTAACCAATAATAATTTAGCAGGTATTTTTAGTTTTATCATGCTCAGAAGACGAAAAAGGAGAGAAATGAAAGGCAATATTGTGAGATACAAACTAAATTAAGTTAAGAATATTGGTGAAAATTCATCTTTAATCTAGTATTAAAAACTAATATTTTTTGTGTGAGAGGTTGCATATTTAAAATCTAGCTGAAGAATTTCTAGCAAATATTAAAATGTTTGGTGATTGACCCCAAAAACATATTTTTTTTTTTAAAACCTTTACACAGAAGTTGCGAAGTCATGAGAGGAAATCGAACTCTCGACCTTTGAATAACCAACAATCTTAGAATTTTTCTTCTAACTAGTGATACCTCCCCTTTGGCTCCAAAAAAATAATTAACTTTCACTTTTTAGTTTTGTTTTTGTGTGAATTTTTAAGTTGAAAAATCAATGTCAAGAAATTATCCACATTAGTATATTTTTACAATTAAGTTTTTAATAACAATCAAAACAAATTTGCAATGTCATAATATTTTATATATACATAGGAAAAACAATGTAGATTTTATTTATAGTTTTATTTTAATATTTTAGTTCCAAACTCTGAATTATTAAATTTAAAAAAAAAAAAAAAATGAAAGCGTTTAAACCTAGCTTCCTCTTTAAATGCAATGCAGATCATTTTTTTTTAAATAAATTGTTAATTGTTAAAAAAATTTAAGACAAGAAATTAACAAATGACTAGACAAGGTCAAGGTGTGAGAATGGAATCATTTTGCATGTACGCATGGTCAAAGATGAGCAAGTAGACCGGACTGATATGCATGGAGGGATTCCTATCCTCTGAGATATCTCAAACTTTGCGTGATTTTACGGAATATATCAATCATTCAAATACGTTATGCACGAATCTCAAAGAACAAATAATACTGTCCCGTGCGCTATCCCGAATAGACACCAAACACGTCCGTCACGCAAAAGTTGCATTGAGATATCTCTCACCCGGGTGTGTATCATCTGAGATATCTCAATTTTTTCATGACCGACGTGTCCGGTGCCTATTCGGGGAACGTAGGGGCCAGTATTATTAAAGCTTTGAGATTCGAGCATAACATATTTGAACGATTGAGATATTTGAAAAAGTCACGCAAAGTTTGAGATATCTGAGAGGATGCGAATTCCTGCATGGAGTCGGTGAGGAGTTGGATATAACAAGAAGCATTAAATACAACCACCGCAACGCATTGATGCATGCAGAGACTGAAAGAAAGAATGACAGTTAGCTAGCGATATATATACATACATACATGCATGCATGCATGCTACCAGCAAAAGTCGGTTCAGGCTGCTACTACAAACAAGTCAACGATCAATTTAATGCATCCGGCCGTCACCAATTGTGCATTTGCATGTACCCTTCACTTATTAGCTAGTTTTTTTCCAATAGGAAGGAAGGGTCCGATGTCATCAGGTGCAAACGGATCGAATATGGATCAGATCGATAGGCGTAAAATATATTTTTTTATTTTTTGAATATGGATACAAATCGGATATTAAATAAATACGAATTAGATATTAAACGGATACGGAATATCTGTATATAAATGCACTATAGTTTTGTGCTCCAATTATGCTCCACATCTTTATTTTCATTTTTAAAATCCAAATAATTGATCCGAACCGATTAAAATAATTATTACAATAAAATATGCTCGGAGACCAAATTTTATATTTTTTAGAATGCATGTGTTTAATATTTTTTTTTTGTAGGTACAATATAATATCAAATACAATTAATATATGAGGTATGAGATATTATAACCTTTCTCATTATATAATTATAATTTTCCGTTTAAATTTCAATGCAGATCAAATAAACCCAATAACATATTTGACCGAATTTGGTCACATGCTCGTCGGCTTACGTACTTTCCTTTTTTTTTTTTGTAAAGTAGTTGGTCTTGATTGATTAATTGTAACTGTCAGGCGCTCTCTTGGTTCAAATTTGTTTTAAACAAAATCAGGTTCAAAATGACACCTTCGAATTGTCCCACATGAGGTGTTGTAGACAAAAAAATTGTATATAAAAAATAATCTACGTCTCAACTTTCAACAACAACAATAGTAGTGCGATAGTTAATTATAGCGACAGGTGTGGAATGAGGTACAAGGCAAACATTTCATAAATTATTTTTTATTTATTTATTTTCTTTAAAATTTAAATTTTAAAAAAAAAATTATTATTCATTTTTTTCAAAAAAATTACAAAATACTTATTCAATCAGCCCTGCAATCTCATTTTTCTAATTATGTCAATTATATGTAGGAGATTGTATGTATAAAGTTGGTGCTTGAAACTATAGATAATTTAAGAATTTTAACTTTCTCACAACTCAAAGATAGAAAATGATAACAAAAATTACAACAATAATTGTGATGATGACCACAATGACAATGACAATGACAACGACAATAACAATGTGAGTTAATAGTAATGTTAGTATCACTGGTAGAAATATATAAACAGTATCGCTCCATCGATCAGGATTATGATTATCATTATTTTTGGTGTCGATCTCATCCATGTCGCCCATAATCCGATCCTGATTGCTATTTCTCTACACATATATATGTATGACAAGGGTTTCAATACTTCATGTCTTTCGTATCTCATCATACCTCATATTTTATATTTTTGTTTTCAAAGTCCAAATTGTCAATCCGAGCTGCTCAATATGATATCTATACTAAAATATGTTTGAGGATGAAACTTTATAATTTTTGAAATTCTTTTACTATTTCTTAAGATGGATAGAAAATTACTGAAATAGTGGTTTTGTTTTTGACCGGTCCAGAAACAGTGATTTTGTTTTTATCTTAAAAAATAGTAAAAAAATTTCATCTCCAGACATATTTTATTATGAATATCATGTTGAGCGGTTTGAATCAACAATTTGGACATTAGAAATAAAGATATAAAATATGAAGTATTGGAACTCTCCTATAATATATATAAATAATTAGTCATGTCATGTTAGTCTAGTTTCTTGGTTGCTCATATCGAATTTCAATCATAATTAATTGTTCTTAATCAAATGTAAAAGAAGAGATTGTCAAAATCATATGCTACATAAAAGTGATTAACAATCAAACTTTCTCAACAAAATTATCTATTTTCTTCTTCTTTTGATTTGCATTAGAATCCATCCATACATTGTATCAATAAAAATGTTGAATATTTATCTTTAATTTCCTTCTTTTGCTGAAAATATTAAGGGCAGAAATTATACATGTTTTATGCAGCGGACTATAATATAATGATAAATAGTACAAAAAAATTTACTATTATTTTACAATATAAAGTACCACAAAATATCGGCATACAAACATTATAGTGATCCTTATATAATTAGAAAATTTACACAAGACTTTTATATAATGATTCCTATAAAATTTAATAATTGCTAAAAATCTCAATATAAAATGAATCAATTTAAATGATTTGATGTATATATAATCAATTTTAAGTTTTAGATCAAGTGAAATTATTATTTCAAAATGTTCTCCTATTTACGAGCAAATTAAATCCAATATCAAATAGATTTTAAGGCCATGTCACTAATATTTTGATACATTTCTAAATTGTACTTATAAAATATACAAAAAATATATGTAAACAATAAAAACTAATTAAAAAATTTCTCCATTGTAATTTTTTTATTATTCATCAACAAAGTATGGACCGGAAACAGCGCATGCAAATTTGATCTAATCAATCGTTACTATTTCCCAAAATAGTTTTGGAAATGATATGCTAATTAAATTTTGTAGCTTGTGATGTTTCACTTATTTTAGATATAATATTTTGATAATTTTCCCATTTTTTCTTGAATTTAGGCCAGCTAATGAGTTTGGCTCAGCTCAGATCCGACTCGGACTCAATGTGGCATTTTCACAATTTTTCCTTGAAAAAAAAGTTCGGCTTGGCTCTGTTCATGTAAATACATGGCTCAGTCCGGCTCAGTTCGGCCCAACTCATGTAAATACTTGGCTCGGCCTCTCGTGATCTTTGTACCCTCTTGACCTTTTTGAATTATGATTCCCTATAGTAACTCAAATTTTGATTTTATATCTAGACCGTCCGATACGACCAACGACACATATTAAAGGGACCGTGTGCATTCTGTCCATACGGATTGGCATGGATTCTGATCGGACGGCAGTGGTTTAAACTCAAAATTTGTGTTACTTCAGGGAATCCGACGCCCATATCTTTGTGCCCTGTTGGTCTTTTCTGGTAAGTAAAGCTAGCAAAGAGATGCCCCTGAACCCTTCTCTCTATTTCCTTTTCTCAGTTTTCCCATCACATCACTGTTGCAAAACAGAGAAAAATATAAGAGATAAGACTAAGAGCAGAGGAGAATATAATGCACACATATAAGGGATATCAGATACTAAGAAAGAGAAGAAAAGCGATCGAGAGATCAGAAAGAGCGACAGACAGAGAGCTTGAGAACGAGAGAACGAACTTGAGAACGAGAGAACGAAAGAGAAAATGAAATTCAATAGGCCACTCGGCTCAGCTCTGCCCTGTTTAAGTGATAAAATATGAGCCGAGTTTGGACTTTATTTAGTTTAGGATTTAACTCAATATAATTTATTGAGCTGTCTAACTCATTGGCTCATGAGCTGATTCAGCTCATTAGAAAAGAAAGAACATATACTAAGAAAAAGAAAAAAAAAAAACGCAATCTAGAGAGATCAGAAAGAGCGATGGTTGGTCTTATTAATGGAGGAGGTTAACCAAGAGCACGAGATGAGAGAGCGACCGATAGAGAGCTTGAGAGAGAGAGAACGAAAGAGAAGATGGAATTAATGGGCCACTCAACTCAGGCTCGATTCTATTTGAGTGAAAAAATATGAGCCGAGTCAAATTTGAACTTTATTTAGCTTATGTACTAATTAATTCATGAGCAGGGTTAGAGAGGTTCAAAAAATGCTGGGTGTATTAGGATATTTTAATATAAATAAATAAATTTATGAGTTAGATTCAAGTACCACATGTATTTAATACTTCGATTTTGCCTCATACTGTTATTTTTATTTTTAAAATTCAAATTGTCGATTAAAACTACTTAATATGATCTCCATATTAAGCCGTATTTGGAGACCAATTGATATATATTTTTTTAAAATAATTAATGTACGTATTTTTTCGATCTATAACAAATCTCTTTTTTGGATTATCCATATTCTTATAAAAATTAGTGATTTTGTATCTATTTATAAAGTAGTAAAATTCTCCAAAAATTATATATAATTTAGTTTCCAAACACATTTTAATATGGTGATTATGATGAGTGGATTGTTCCTCTTAAAATTTTAGTCAGACTTAGGGGTAAAAACGGAGCATAAAGTGGTAAAACCATATACATATCTTTTTTTTTTTTCCGAATACAGATACGAAGTGGATATCAGACAAATCAGACGGATATAGATATGGGTTCTAACTAGATTGGATATTTATTAAAATAATATAAAAAATATTAAAGTTCATAATATTTTCCTAATTGTAATGGTGAATACCATAAATGTTTCATAATATATATTGAAATATATGGTATATATGTACTATTTCGATACGGTTAATTGAAACGTAAAACCATATCAGTATTCTTATCCACACGGATATTCAGATATCGAATATCTACATCTAAATTTTTTAATATGTATCGAATATAGAACGGATATTATCCATATCGCTTTCACCCCCAGTCAGACTACTATTAATATGCAAATTTGTTTTTCAAACTCTAAAATGCCATTAATGATTATTCTGTAAATTGGTAGGACATCTTTTGCAAACACCACATAATTTAATAATAATTGTTTAAAGTTACCATCCCAAAATGCACACACATGCTTGTACTTCCTTGCGCACATATACATGGACATTGCATGTTTGGTTATATATGCTTCCAACACAACAATTTCATTGCCATTTTTATTAAATACAAAAATAAATAAAAATTAGCAAAATATAGTTGCATGTCTCAATCTTTTTATTTTCTTGTTGTTTGCCTTTATTAATCATTATTAATTAATTATCTTTGCATAACCTCTAGAGAATTTATTGTGACAGTTGTATCAGTTGCTCTCGATTGGTTGTATTGTCTACCGAATTAAAATAACAAGTCAATATCAATTAGACTTTATTTGAAATTATTTCCCTTGATATACAAGAAAGTAGTTGTATCTGTTATTGTGCCCCAATCGATATAGATTGATTTTGAAGATTTTAAGCATCAAGTAGGTTTTGGTTCTTTCATGCAGATTTCAAAAAAGCGGGGGGGATTCGTATGGAGTAGGGTACCACAAAAAGAATATTTTTATAATAATTCTCTTTTTAGTAGATCCAGACCGTTCTTTTAAATTGGCATGAATCTCAAAGCCCAATAATACTGCCTTCTATTTTTCTCCGAATCTTAAACCGGCTGAAATTTAATCTCAAACCGTAAAATGATGCGCATCCTTTGCAGTAATAGACAGGATACGGATCCAGGGGGCTCCCTTTATATCAAAATCATACCATAAAAAAATATGCCAAATGTATTGGATATTAAAGTATACTATGTATTGGAAGTAGTAGGGAAAATCATGAACCATTTGATTCAAATTATACAATTTGGACAAGTTTTTCATGGATGATATAATTTAAAAACCTCCTAAATATAATGGTGTGAGCTTCATTTATCCTTGGTAGATATAAAATAAGTAGCGAACCTTTTCAATGTATGATTTGTTACTTTTTAATTGGACATGTGGGAAACCTTTGATATCAAAATTAATTGGCATGATGACAAATATGATAAATATGAAAGAAACATTAAACAGTCAACAAAATTAGAGTTCAACAAAATTCTAACTTTGATTTGGACGGTTGCCAATCAATAATTAAAGTTCGCATGATGACAAATATGATACAAACATTAAACAGTCAACAAAATTAATTGGCAAACTAGTTGGTTTTTCTATAAATTAATTTGAAAAAAAAAACAACGAATTAATTGGCAAACTAGTTGGTTTTTATAGTGATTAATTTGGACCGAAAAAAAAACAACGAATTAATTGGCAAACTAGTTGGTTTTTCTATTGATTAACTTGTACCAAAAAAAAAACCAACGAATTAATTGGCAAACTAGTTGGTACTTTTCTATTGATTAATTTGGACGACAGAAAAAAAAAACAACGAATTAATTGGCATGGTACTTTTTTTTCAGTCGAACTATCAACAGTCTTCGTGGTTGTTCGGCTTCAAGGCTTTAGCCTTTTTAACTGTTTAAGTTGGCCGAATAATTGTGCCTTAGACAGACTTAAAGCACATTTCTTAAGTTTTTTTAGAGCAAATTCTTAAACTAATAAAAACTTAGGCTTATGACACAGTGCCTCTTTAGAGCTCCTCCTTAACACCTTTTATACACTCTAAACTTCATTGCTCTAAGTTAAAATCAGCAAACCAACTCCACCTTAATACATCTTAAACGCTTATGCTGCAATACTCTAAGCCTTATTGCCAAACACCCTCTATGAAATTTATAGGCAGCTAATAATCAGTTTATCTATTGATTTGGACCAAAAAAGGATTTAGGGATTAGGAAACGTCTAAACCATCCTACAAATATAAATTAGGAATTTTTTACTTAAATAACTATTTTAGTTTTAGACCAAAAAATTTTGAGTTCTTTTTATTTAGAATTGAGAATTCTAAAAATTTAAAATCGTTCTAAGTATTTATTATTGTCGAGTCATAGTAATTACACTTATCAAGAAAACTAAAAAAAAATTATAGAAATGAGTTCAAAGGAAAGAAAAAAAAATATGTTACTAAATGAATCCTAATTTGTTGAACGTTATTTATAAGATTATGTTCTATAATTTGATTTGATATTGTAGTTGAAAATACCGTACCATGAATAAATGAAGAAAATACACTTTTCTATCTTGATGGATACAGAAAAAAAAAACGCTATTGCTATGAACGAGGGGTAATTTGGGTGTGGACATCTTTTCAAGTGGGTGTGAGTCCTCTTTTTTATTTTAATTTCATGGTTTTGGCTCTGAGACTGGTCGTCCTTGACAGTTATTTACTACAAATAATATATAGTTAAATCAAATAATAAGTTCAGTTAGTATGATATTGGTGTTATATGATATCAAATCTAAAATTAATTGGATAGACTTTAAACGACTAATTTAAACCGTTCAAACTGATTTACTCTATGAGTGATGTGTTTATATGCAATTTTTTTTTTATATTTTCAAATTATTTTAGTATCAAATCAAGCGGTCAAAAATATTAAAAAATGAATGCATTAAAATTAACTTAAAAACTCACACATTTGACCGCTTGACTTGATATTAAATAAACTCGAGAATTTATAAAATTTGTATGTAAACGCACAAATAATGAAGTAAATCGGTTTGAATGGTTTGGATTCACTATTTGAAGTCGATTCGGTAGGTTTGGAGTTGGTCTTATATGGGCCGTAATGACACTGATTTCATTATTTTTTTTACCATTTGACTTTATACTGAATGAATTTGAACATTTGGAAAGTTTTTATGTACACACATCACTCGTGGACTCAATTTTTATAATGATTTGAATTCGTCGTTTAAAACAAATCCAATAAATTCCAGAGTTATATATGCTCACCAATAGTGTACACTATCTTTACATAATAATATAGGAGGTAAAAAGACTATATAATGAAAAAAATAGCTTGAAAATAATTAACCTTTTGCTTTTATTATAGTATTGAACTACCATGGTATTGTAGTAGCTAGGTTGGCAGAAACATATAAATGCTGCATGTATGTATGCTTATCTGTATAACAAAAAGAAAGTGTCAGTTTTGCCTTTTCTTTTCATTTATTACATGTAGTACATTATATATGGAATAGAAATATACAATTCTACAAAAAAATCTGTTTTTATGGTTTGCCATTTGGCGATTTGTGGTGGGTCCCACAATCAAATCAAATCAAATCGATATCACAGTACTTTAAATTGCAAAAAATTTCATTCATAAAAATTATATAAAAATAATATACGATATTTAGATGAATAAAATTCATATTTCCAGAATCATTTAAAAATGTTTAATAAATTGATAGTTAAAAAATTAAAAATAAAATATTGGTCTTATTTGAATCATTAAAAAATAGTGTGAGAATAAACGAGAATTTTTTAATATGTTTTTACAAAGATACAATATTATTTTTTCAAATGGTCCAAAATCTACTTAAAATAATGATTTTGTACCTATTTAAAAAAATAGTAATTTTTTTCTAAAACATATAAAATTTGGTCTCCAATCATATTTTATTATGAAGATTCTGAAAACAAAGATAAATGATGTGGAGTACATTGGAGCACAAAATCATGAGGCATTTGAACCCTTATCCTAAATTTTCTTATCGACCAGTTCGGATCGACTATTTGGTATTTGAAAACCAAGATATGAGCGTGAAATAAAACAAGATCCTTACTTCACAACTCACCATAATCCATCTCTCTCTTATATGATATTTCCACAAAATAAAAAATAACCATAAATCTTATAATATTATGCAATAAAAAATGTTATTACTGTATCTGTAATTCTCTACGCACTCATTATATATTTACAACTGAGATTGGAGATTTCAAATACTCATCATGTGAGAGGAGAAAATATTTTGAAATCTCCGTACTCTGTTATTCACTATCATCCTCCAAACTATTGTTATTATTATTATTTTAAAGATCAGTGAGAACGCTCCCCCCAACAATTGCATTAATAAAACAGAAGTTCGGTACAACGCCTACCTTCTGAAATTAAAGAATTTTGGTCATGTTTGATTGTGGAGTAAGGAGTGGAGTAAACTCTTTAATCCACATTTAAGGAGTAAATTTAAAAGAGTAAGATGGAGTAGCATTTGAGTTAATCCGGATTAAGTTACTCCACTTCTCTAGGTGGAGTAACTTACTCCACCTGTGAATTTCACAATTAGAATAACATCATTTTATAATTTCTCTCTCTTCACTAGCTTACTCTACCAAATTCTAACCAAATTCCAACCAAACATAATTATTTTAATCCACCTTAACTTGGAGTAAGAAATTTAATCCGAAGTAACTTTACTCCACAACCAAACATGATTATTTTAATCCACCTTAGCTTGGAGTAAGAAATTTAATCCGGAGTAACTTTACTCCACAACCAAATACTAGAAGTGCAAACGGATCGGATACAGATTGGATACGGATCATATATTAAATGGATACATATGCAGATATTCGTTTTTTTATTTTTTATAATAGTGAATAACATAAATTTTTCATAATATATATTAAACTATATATGATATATATACTATTCAAATACAGATAATTAAAATTTAAAACTATATATGTATTCGAATATCCGTATTTAAAACTGCATCCGTACGGATATTCAGATATCAGATATCCATATCTAATTTTCATATAAAAATTCAAATACAGTCGAATAATATCGGACCTGTTTGCTTCCCTAGAGAAACCTCACTTCTTTTCTCCCTTTCATTTATTTAAAGTTTTAATATTTGTCCTCAGATAATTCTTTCTCAATTTTCTATTTCTTATTAGAATCTTGAAACGATTTCAAGCGACGGATTCAAGTCAAACAATCTCAATCCAAAATTCAAAAATTGAGTTACATTAGAGGATCCGGACCCTGATCTGTCATGTTTTGTTGAGAGAATATCTACTAATTGTTAGCACTAGGGGTGAAAACAGTATGGATAATATCCGATCTATATTCGAGCTGTATTCGAAAACTTAGATGTGAATATCTGATATCCGAAAATCTGTGTGGATAAGGATACTAATCATATGGTTTTCTGTTTCAATTATTTGTATCCGAATAGTAGATAAATATTATGAACTTCAATATTTTTTTATTATTTTTTAATATTTTTATATTACTTTAATAAATATCTTATCTAATTCGTATCCATATCCGAAAAAAAGAAGAGATATGGATAAGAGTTTACTACTATACGCTACGTATCTGCTCTGTTTTCATCCCTAGAGCACTCTTCAAATTAAGTATTATATACCCAACAATATATAGTATATACCCTTATAATTTTCAAATTTTTTTGAATTTTATTTATTGATCAAAATATTAAAACGCAGTAAATTATAAAATGAAGTTGGAAATTTCAAAATATCTACTAATTGTTATTGCTAAAGAATTCACTCACTTATCACATGAAAAATACCGTCCAAACAGTGGTAAATCATATTCCCTTTTATATTAGAAAAGAAGTAGCTATTTTTTAATAACCATAAAATGTCAAAATTAAATAAATTCTTTAGGATATATATGTGAAGGAACCACATGTTTGGTGCAGTTTCTTAACGTGCAACCACATTCTACTGTTCATCACACAGTTTGTTGCTCTCTATAATAAATTGCAAATCAGCTGTGGTAGGGTTGCAAATGGATCGGATACAGATCGGATAGTGGTAAATCATATTCGTATCTGTTTTTATTTTTTAGATACAGATCAGATATTAGACGGATATATATGGATACGGATGGATATCCGTAAATATATACATAAATATTTTCATAATATATATTAAACTATATGGTATATATCTACTAATTAGATACGGATAATTAAAATTTAAAATCATATCCGTATCCGTATATGTACGGATATTCGGATATCGGATATCCGTCTCAAATTTTCGAATACGGATCCAGATATGTTTGGTATTATTCGATCTGCTTGCACCCCTAAGTTGTGGTAGCTCAGAGTTTATTTCCTGCATTGAAGAAAAGAAAGAAAGAGAAATGGAATCACGCAACGCAAAGACAGAGCGCCACAAATATGTTTTTTTATGAAACGGGATATATATAACTGGTGAATGGGTGGTGGTAGAGGTGGACCCACATTCTACCGAGGGGGCAGCAGTTTTTGTCTGGATTTTGAGTTTTAGTGGAGATCTATAAGTTCCGATCGATTTTGCTCTCTCTTGAAACTGTTTTTGCTTCTGGCTGTTTGATTGGTAAATTTGAGTTAAATTTAGGGTTAAAATTAAAATAAGTTTGTTGAATTAATTATGATTGGTAACAAGAATTGTAAGTCAGAATATTAGAAATTACAAGTCAGAGTATTAAAAAGTATAAACTAACACATTGTTTTTTATTAAATATCCAATACTGTCAACACAGCGCACATGCATTAATTTCCTTGAGAATTGAATATATCACAAGGAAAAGAATATATGATAAGGAAATGTGCATGTGCTACTTGTGTCCTCTTATCTGCAATTTTATTAGTTAATTTAATATTTTTTGGTTGAGGTAAGGACTCGTAGCCGTAGCTCAGTCCTCTTGCGTTTGCCATCAAAGCAAAGTCTAAGATCAGAACCGGATCAATGTATAGTCCAAACGGTGCTCTGCTACCTACATTATTTATAATTTTTTTAATTATGTATATTAAAATTTAGTTGAATTTTTATTTTTCTTATGGTGTTTATATAGTTTTAGGAGTGGAATCAGACTTTCTGACTATGAAAGTCAAACGTGAATGGAAGTCAATTATATAATTTTTTTCATGCTGCGAATAGAAGTCAATTTTACAGTATTGTAATATTTTACTCTAAACTATATAGAAAATTGAGTATAAGTACAAAACAATTGAAAATAAATGAGGGTCAATTGACCCCGAATGGGGAAGCTCCGCTTCTGTGTATAGTTCAACGTCCCGCGTAAATTATCACACATGTGCTTATGACCTAGTAGTTAAAATTATTATTTGTTATTATAAAAACTTGAGTTCAAACTTTGGCATGTATTATGCATTTAAAATATATTTTAGCTCTCTTAGTTAAATTTTATAGTTCCGCTTCTGTCTAAGATAAATTCTTACCTACCTTTGCTTACAGTTTCAATCTAATAAGCAAATATTAATTCCTGCCAGATGTATTCAAGAATAATTTTTGGACGTCCATAATTTGTGATTCAAATATAATTCAAATATAATTTAGAAATAATTTATTTTATATAATTCAAATAATACAGAATATGACATTTCTACAAAATAAAAAGAATCTAATCATAAACTTCATAATATTATGCAATACATACCATACATACAATTCGTCAAATTAAAAATAAATAAAATATAATACGAGTATTATTCGAAAATATTTTTTTATTATACCTATAATTCTCTCTGCACTCATTATTTAATAGTGAAATTTGAGATTTCAAATACTCATCTTGTCAATGGAGGAAATCTTTTAACAACTCCGCACTCTGTTCTTCATGTCAGTGAGAATTCTCACCAACAATTTCATTAATAAAACAAAAGTTAGGTACAATGCCTCTATTTTTCTGTTTGACAAATTCTTTTCTCCTTCGTTTATTTCTTATTTTTTATGGCAGTTTTTTTTAGTTCCACAATTATATTTGCACGTACAGTACAGAGATGTCAAGAACTTGTAAAAATACACGTAAATGATTTATTAACATTGGGTTTTGAATAATTTATTGTATAAATTTTAAATTTCGATCTAAGTAAATCAGTAAATAGCTTATATAATAAATTTGTAGAATATCAACTTTTTATAATTTTGAAATTTTTTATTAATTTTTATGATTTATAAAATATGACAAAAATAACTTAAAAATAAAAGAAAATTGCCAATGTTTAAAATCATTTTTTACAATTTTTCATAAATAAAAATGAATAAAAAATTTCAAAAATAGTAAAAATTTATATTCTACAATTTTATTATATAACTAATTTATTGAGCTACTTTAATTGAAGTTTAAAATTTATATGATAATTTTTTTAAACCGTAGTATATAAAGTCTTATGATATCTATAAAACTAATTTTTGTAGTATATTCAGGCCATACTAAAAAATCCTAAGTAGTTTTTTTTCCACTTCCAATGGCAAAGTTAGGCCCAGTTTAGTTTACTTTTTTCTCGCTGAAATAAAATTGGACATAAGAGGTCTAATTGGGCCTGATACCTTATTACATTCTCATCAGGTCTAAATATAAGTTTACTTAGCCCAATAAAAATACCTCTGTGTTATCCCATAATTCTCAATTACTCACAAAAAAAATCTGTTGCTCACTTGCTCTGTACTGGAAAGACAAGGAAGTGGGTTTGAAAAGTGTACGGTTTCACCTTATGTATGCAACAATGGTCTTATGTTAGTTCTGGTTATTTGATTATACAGTGGAGGGTTTAAATGCATCATTTTTTTGTACTTCAATATGTTTTATATTTTATATTTTTATTTTGAAAATCTGAACAGTCGATTTGAACTGCTCAATATGATCTTCATAATAAAATATGCTCAGATCACTATTTTTTTAGATAGGTACAAAATCACTGTTTTAAGGAGATCTTGGACCATCCGGTAAAGTGATATTGTACCTATGTAAAAAATAGTAAACAAATTCTAAAAAATATAAAATTTGGTCTCTAAGCATATTTTATTACAAAGATCATGTTGATTGGTTTGTATCGACTGTTCGGACTTTGAAAATGGAGATAAAAGATGCGGAGTATATCAGAACACAAAATCATGATGCATTTGAACAATCATCTTTTTATATATACAAAGACTTGAAAGGAAGTTCCTAATAATGCTAGTCAACATTATTTTGAGTAAAAAGAAAAATGTTTTAGTTTCATCTAAGTTGGAATGGCCACAGTATTACATACTTATTGTGTTTTATGCACATATTTTGTAATTAATTAAAAAGATATTTAGATACATATGCATCACAATTTCTTCAATTAGATATTTCTCTTTCAAAATTTCAAAGTTAATTATTTCTCCATCTATTAAGTTAATGTTCCGTTTACTTCTCCTTCTCTAAATTATCTATTACATCATCCCATGTGACCTTTTCTATAATCTCTTTCTCAATGTAAAAATTCAGATAATTTTGGAAGAAATCATTCTCCATTCTATTACGTAGCCAGCTCTCTGATTTTTCCAATTTTGGCTAATCCTTGACAAAAAAAGAAATTGATGGTCCTTGGCACATCAATTTGAGAGTGTAGGTTGCAATTTATACCAGCTTCTCTTTCTCCTCCAAGAAAGCTCAAACTTCTCGGTTAGGTTAGGTTGCATATATATGGCATCGATCGACATCAAATGACTTGACACATTATCGATCTAGGGCCGGGTCTAATGCCGCAGGCTGCAGCATTCCCTGGTAGGAGCTCGGTTGCTCACCAAATGAGAAAGACGCACGCGCGAGACTTCTCTAATTAAGATTTCTCACTTCAATGAATATAGCTTAATGCATCCACATTAATGTCTAGTCTTTTCTGAAACAGAATTAGACTTTCGAACTATGAGAGTCAATTATATAAAAAATTTATCAAGAGAACTGGAATCATTTTTTATCATTTCATAACATTTTACCATATATTATAAACAAAGTTATATATATTAATACAAAAATTTTAAAAAAATAGAGGTCAATTGATCTCGATATTGTCTTACTGCATTTGCCTCTGAGTATTTTGAAACATGAATCTTGGCCAATGGCTCTCCACCATATAATGAGGAAGTGAATTTAAAAAGATGAGATAAGAAAAGAAGAAGTAAATATATATATAGAACCTGAACTTGGCCAAAGTCTTTCCCTATTCTTTCTTAAAATTCAAGGATATATATATATATATATATAATTCTTTTATTTTTTATTACTGTTAATCAGTGTTTTAATTGGTTTAATTGATGTGGTTTGTTTTCATCTTTTAAGAAATTGCATCGATGCGGTTGTTCATACTTATTTCCTACATTAAAAAAAAGAAGAAATAGAGAGAGAGAGGCCAGGGGATCACGCAATGTGAAAGAGAGAGCACAACAAATATGTGAAAGAGAGAGCGTAACAAATATACGTCGATGTTCATACATGAAACGGTCCCAATTATAGGGTTCGGGCCAACTGAAATCCTGTAGGGCGATTAGTTCAGCCGCTTCTTCAGTATTATCGGAGCTTAGAGCGTAGAGTCTCATTTTGGTCGGAGTGCGGTGGTGAATAGATCGGGTTGTCGTTGGAGTATGGTGGCGATTGACGATCGTGGATAGAGAGGAAAGTAATTAGTGCTGAGTTTTCATCTCGATTGAAGCACGACGGTGACTAGATCCGATTGTTGTCGGAGCGCGGTGGCAATCGAAGAAGCAGATCCGATCGTGAAGCAAGATTAAAAATAAATTCAAAAATATAATATGAATATAAATATATATTTTTATAATATATGAGGAGAGAACTTAAAATTTTATAACCTTTTTCTTATCAATATATTTGTTAGTGTTATTTTAACTACTAACTATAAAAATAAAATAAAATAAAATCATATATTGTGTAACCGCTGAACTGGTGCTGATGCCACAGTAAGAAAATGTACCAAAATACGGTTTCTTCGGAAATTCCATAAAATACCGCATATTTCAGAAATTTTTTATCCGTAGAAATTAAACAAAAAGAAGATAGAGAAATAAAAAGAGTACATTAAAATTTTAATAGATAGCAAGAACGGTAAAGCTCCTACTGGTCCTAAAATCAATTTGTTTTTTTTCCTTCTATATTTTTTTCTAGTAAAATATAATTATTTTTACAAAAATAAATAGAATATCTTAAAATTTAGATATAATAGAAATATTACATCTATTATTTGAAAAACTTTTTATATTTTACTAGAAATCTAATAAAAGAATTTCTTCCATCTATACATCAGATTTAAAAAATAAATAAAAACAAAGTTTGGACCGGTAGAACTCTTACCAGTCTAAACTTTTTTATTTTTAGTACCGGTAAGAGTTTTACCGTTCTTATTACCCATCAAAATTTTGATGTAATCTTTCTATTTCTCTCTCTCTCTTTTTCTTTGATTTCTACGGATAAAAAATTTCCGCATATTTCGGTTATTTTCTTGCCTTAAAAAAATCATTGCCATGTTGCAGTTTCTTTTAAAAAAAAAAAAAAATTCTCTTTTCTAAACATAGAAAATGTGTTATATCTTTCTACAGTATTTCTTTGAGAATTGAATAGATCGCCAGGAACATTCGATGTACTTAAATATTATTATATCCATCTAAACATAGCAAAACATGGGCACATGTATTTCCTTGAGAATTGAATATATCATAAAGGAAACGTCGTACTTGCGTCCTCTTATCTGCAATTTTATTAATTAGTTATTAATATTTGTTTGGTTGAGGTAAGGACCCGTAGGTCAGTCCTCTGCCGTGATTTTTATTAATTTCCAACATTAAATAAAAAATTTCAATTGTGCCCACGTTTTTAGAAAATTAATAAAAATATCTAAATCGGCCAATGCCCAATTATCAGCATATTCTAATTTTAATAGAAACCGGCTAATAATTAGCTGGTTCTTGGATTTAATTTTTGTTTCATTTGGAAGTTTTTTTTTTGAAACACTGATAGGAGCTATCAGTTTGATTACATCAGCAAAACAACACGTATAAAAGAAATACACATCTCAGCAATACTTTAACCATAACAGCGCCTCCTTGTGTGCTTTCTCAGCAGCCATCAACAGGGAAATACATTCATTCCGAAAAACCCTGTTATTGCGTTCCTTCCAAATCAACCAACATCCTGAGAATAGGTAAACACCCCAAGTAGCCCTTGATAGCCTGCCACCTCTCAGCTGCATGGATTTGAGGATGGTATCCATTATTGTTTGGTCTTGATATATTATTCTGGTACCAATAAGTGCCGCATAGTGTCTCCAGAATGAGACTGCATATTCACAATGGAAAAAAATGTGATCTGCGGTTTCTAGTGCATTGGCTAGACACATCTCACACGTTGGTTGACAATAGAGACCTCTTTGAAGAAGGATATCACGTGTGAGCAGCTTCCCTTGCAGGCAAAGATAGGAGAAAATCTTGACCGTTGGGGGTGTTTTGAGCCGCCAGACGAAGTAAAAGGGCCATCGGATCCTGCCACCTGTTGTAATAACCTTGTAAAACGACCCCGCTGAATAATCTCCAGAGGTAGTCCACTTCCAGACCAGCTGCTCGTCTGTTGTCCCCCGTATGAGGCCAAAGTGTGGTAACCCTTCCTGTGCCGCTTGCTGGAGCGACCATACCCTATTATTTGCCAATGGTGCAATAATGGAGGACATAGTTGGGGATACCCAATTATCGAACCAATATGATATTGTTTGACCGCTACCTATGACCCAGTTTGTGCTGAAGTCAAATAGCGGCCTGAGTTTCCAGAGATGGTGCCAGAAAAAGGAACCATGCAGCATCCATATCCTGTGCTTGTGTTGCCTGGCATTGACTGATTTGATGGTGGTAGCCCATATGGAGTTTTTGCTGTCTGTAAAGCTTCCACCACCATCGTAGCAATAGCGACCAATTGCGCTTTTCCAAATCCATCCCTCCCATGCCCCCATACTGTTGAGGTGCACACACCGCGTGCCAGTTGATGAGCGACATTGCTCGTCTGCCTCCTGATTGACCCCAGAGGAAGCTCCTTCGGATCTGATTGATTCGTTTAAGCACTCACTTAGGAAGCAAGAAGGAACTCATAAAATAGATTGGAATCGAACTAAATACTGCATTCATCAGGAGCAATCGCCCCCCTCTTGAAATCAATTTCGATTGCCATCCCTCCAGTTTGGACTCCAATTTTTCTAATAAGGGCATAAAGGATGCATTTGTCGGTTTTCCAACTGTCAGTGGCAAACCCAAATAGGTAATTGGAAAATCAGATAAGGTGCAACCCATTGACCCTATGATCGTCATCTGTAGGTTGGGCAAATTAATGGGAATCCAAGAACTCTTATGGTAATTGATTTCCAAACCCAAGATGGCAGTAAAGAGTCTAAGTAGAATCCAAGTCTTAGGGAGACCACTGTGGTGAGTCCCGTGTTTGCAATGAGGACAGTGTCGTCGACGTACTGGTGGATTATGGCAGCCATCCGCAATTTAGAGGTTAGTGTGGCCGGCACCATGTTGTTGAGGACCTGCACCATTTTTTGGAGCACATCCACCGCCAGGTCAAACAACATTGGCAATAGAGGGTTGTTCGCACAGAAAAGTGTACTCCTAAGTTTCAGTACAGCAAGCTATACCTTTTAAACTCGAGTCTACCTCTGGTTAAGACTGCAAGTGCACAGTCCTACCGTTGGTATAGTCGGGTATCGTATCCACAGGGATGGTAAGAAAATAACCAGACTCTATTTAAATTAACTAAGATTCTAGAAGTGAGAAAAAATTGGTTTGGTCTTGTTCTAACAATTCTACTGATCAATAACAATATTAAAGACAATGAAAGAAGATTAAAAGTTGTTTTTAATTAATAAGAAGTGTTTCCAGGGTTTCAGATTTCATTTCTGTTTTAGCCCCGAGGTATACGGCCCGTATAGAACCCTATACGGTCCGTATGGACCACCGAGTTAATGCTGCAGTTACTGTTTCTGTATTGATACTAATGTTTAGGGTTTCCATCGACCAGATCTAAGTTTCTTACCTCAGCTGTCGCAATTTTGGCTTAAAATCCCATTACTGGATTCAACTACTCCCCTCTTAGGTGCCTTAAACCTCAACTTTTGCTTTTTGACCTAATTTACCTAAGTCACTTGTTGGTTTACTAAAGATATCCAAGGACTTTCGTCTCAAGGAAAGTTTCACCTTTCAGTGTTCCTTGGTCAATAAACCTACCTCATATATTTGGTTTGGTTGGATTAAATATCATAGACTTAGCTCCTAACAATTAGACGTGCGCATTTATTTAACGGGATGACTAATCAAATTCAAGCAAGCACAAACAAAGCAATCGAAATACTACTCAACAAAGTAAAAACAAAGCATTCAACACATAATCCAAGTAACATGCAAGCAAAACTAAATTAGAAACTACATCTTAACCCTAGAAACTGTAAATTTAGCTACTCATGTTGACAAAATAAAGCATAATAAAAGTTATGAAAGAGTTCATAGAAAAACAATAGAAAATCCGAAGATCCGTTGCAAAACTTCTTCTTCTTCTTCTCCAAGTTTCTCCTTGTCTCCCAAGCACCAAGAATGAACAAAAGATGGTCCTCAGATCTGGAATTGTCTTCCTTAATGCCCGAAATCGCGAAATAATAGCCTTCCTTTTCGGCCTCCCTAGCTGTCTCTGTTTCCAATTCCAGCCTGGGTTTCTAAAATAGCTTGTACGGTCCGTAAAGAATCCTATACGGACCGTATACTTGTCCTTGCCTTGGAGAATTGTTGCCTCTTGTTGTAGAACCTTCTGTGTGGTCGGGCTGATCTTGTACAGACCGTATATAAACTTATACGGACCGTATGGAGAGTTGTCAGATCCATAATTTCGCCCGTTTCCTGCAAAACAAGAAACAAAACATAGCAGTACCACATTCTAATGATATTTAAACGAAAAGTCCACATTTTTAGGCTTTAAGGTACAAGTTTCGGTGTAAATTGGGGTCGCAATCTAGACAAAATAAGGAGACATCAAGGGTCGCCTTGGCGCAATCCCTTGCGGTGTTGGAAGTAATCAGATGCTTCGCCGTTCATAATTATTCTTGAGGTGGCAGTAGTAAGCAAATCATCAATCCAGTGTATCCATCTATCTGGGAATCTACGCGCCCGCATAACCGTTCTCAAAAAATTCCAGTTTACTGAATCAAACGCCTTTGCAAAGTCCAGTTTCACAAAGCAAGCCGGTTTCCCGCTTGTGGAGATGTAATGGAGTATCTTCCGTGTGGTATTGAAATTCTCATTGATTTGGTGCCCCCTTATGAAAGCAGTTTACGACGATGATATCAATTCTGTGGGAGAAATCCCCTTAGCCTATTGGCTAATATTTTTAAAATGAGCTTAGGCACCACGTTGATGATGCTTATCGGGCAAAATTCACCAACAGCTTTGGCTTCTGCCTTCTTGGGTATCATGACAATATTGGCCTGGTTGATTGTGGAGAGATCAACCGTGTGGTTGAAGAAACCTTGAACTATCTGGATTATGTCCTCCTTAATGACAGACCAGTGTAGTTGCAGGAATTCATTCAGCACCCCATCTGGGCCAGAGGCTTTATTTCTTGTCAGTTGGCGTACAACAGTCTCAATTTCCATAATCATTATTGGATCTTGCAATTGTGACAGATCCAGGTTGGATGGGTACAATGTGTCAGGGCGGAATTGCAAGACCTGATTTTCAACTCCTAACAGGCCCTCCATGTGAATCTTGAATGCATCTCTTATTTTAGCCTGGTCAGTTAACAGTCGGCCATTTGATTCCAAGGTGGAGACGGCGTTCATGCGGTGTCTTGCTGATGCCACAGCATGAAAATAGCGAGAGTTTTTGTCTCCTAACTGTAACCATTTGCATCGTGACCTGTGGTGCCACCTCGATTCAATGATGCTAGATAAAAGGTATGCCCGCTCTTTGACAAGTATTTTGAAACGGCGCTCATAGCCCGCCAAGGGTCAGTGCTCTTCAATTTGATCAAAAAACAGAACTATTTTGGTGCAGTGCAGCAGCTGAGTTTCAATCAGAGAGAAGTTTGGGCAGTGCTAGTCTCTTAAACGGGTATGGACCCGGTTACAGTTTCGGTGATAGGTAATTAGGCTGTAAGCGGAATTGGGGTGCCGCTCGTCCCAGGACTCCTTAATCATTTGCGCTGCTATTGGATTAGAGAGCCAGAAGAGTTCCATCTTAAATTGTCGCTTTGGGGAGGGGCAATTTGAGCAGTTCATAAGCAGTGGGGCATGGTCAGACACCACATTTGGCAAGGCTGACAGCTTAATGACTGCAAAGGATGCCGACAAAACCGGATCAACTAGAATTCGATCTATTCTTGAGTGAGAAGGGTCAGGTCTATGATTGGACCAGGTATAGCACCTGTTGTCCAGTGGTACATCCAGCAGTGCCGTATCGCGAATGAAATCATTGAACAGCGTCATCTGTTGGAAATTAGCATTGTTTCCTGATTGATCAATCATCCACCATACCAGGTTGAAGTCCCCACCTATTACCCAGGCACACTTTGGTAAGGTGGATACTTTGCGAAGCTCTGTGATGAAGGCCGCTTTGCCCGCGTCAGTGAAAGGGCCATACACATTGGTGATGGCGAAAAGGTAGCCTGTTGAGGCCTGCTTGAGAAGCGCAGTGCAGGAGTGCCTTGTTGCCCAGGAATTCAGCAGCTGAAAGCTTCTTTTCCAGGCAATTAGGATTCCGCCTGCAGGGTTATTAGCATGCACAGTAACAACATTCTTAGCATAGTAGATGGAAGAAGATGAAAATAGTAATTTAAACAGAATTCATTCCATTTGGTTTCTTGTAATAAACACACATCACAACGAGATTATCTCAAGGCCTGCCTAACAACATCACATTTACCGGGGTTCCCCAACCCCCTACAATTCCAACTCAAAATCCTAATTTTTCTTGGTTTTGTATTCATTAGAAACAAAAATTGGAACAACAAAACAATAAGGCCCTTGACATTTAGACTTCTTCATCAGAAGTCAGCTCGTCATTGGAATCCAGATCAAATCTGCCAAGGTCAAGGTCCGGCATTGCTTCATTGTCAGAGGTATTCCCCGATGTGCTGGCGTGCAACCTGCACTGTTCATTGTCCTGAAAAATCGCTTGCTCAACATCAGCAGTTTTGAATCCACATCCGGTTGCCAATGTTGAAATGTGCTCATACTGGACCTTGACTTCATAGAACCCAGCAGGATTAAAGGTGACCTGAGCAGCATCCTCAGAGGCTTCGTTCTTGGCAGCGGAGCGGCAGGGCTGAGCAGCGCTTTTGGGTTTGCTTGAGCCCTATGACAGTTTGGCCGTTCTTAAAGATGACCCGGTGGAAGCAGCCCTCTTTCCAGGCCCCTTTCAGATTCCTTTTTTCTTCTGTTGTTTTGTGGGCTTTGAAGGCCCTATTTTATGTGGCGGCCCAGAATCTTGATTCTCAATAGGCGCCTCCTCTATGATTGGCGACAAAATCATCTCCGTTTCGTGCGCCTCTATTTCAACTATCTTGTTTTTCTCGTGTAGAGTGGCAGAAATCAACCTCGAGTCTTGTGCACTAGCGGTGCCAGATGATTCTCCACGTAGCAGGATGCGCTGTGGCTGTATCCATCTCTGTTGACTCGGTACCGGGTCATTGAGGGGCTCCCTGCAACCCGCATCAATGTTTTTTTGCCTGCACGGACTCTGTTTATCTCCTAGCCGTTGGCGTACAGTCTGCTGATTCTGAGGAGATAGCCTTCCTTCCTGCTGATTAGGGATCGGATCCTGTGTGGCCAACTCGTGTGTTTGAATCCTGGGTGATCCAGTTCCATGACTTCCATGGTGGCGAACTGGCGGAGTTCCGGTGGCAGCGAATTTGCCGTTCGGCCCCGACACATGTCCCGGAGTACTCTGGAGCTCATGGGGATTAGCTCAGAGTCGTCAGCCATGTTCCCGTCATCTGACGATGAGCTTAGGGATGGCGGTGGGTGTGGACGGCGGTAGATCTGCGGTTGTTGAGGCATTTCCTCCTTCTTGTAAAGCGGTGCACGCTACCATGCTTCAATCATGACATTGAGGTAATAGACCATGCCCCCAATGTGTATCGCCAGTTGAGGTGGGATCAAAGAGAGTTCATCCACCCCAACCGCCACCAGCCAGGACGCCAGTGAGGATGGGTGTTCAGTGTCCAAGGAGCCGAGGAACACTCCAAATCGGGCAACTGCCTGTCGAACATAGTCTTCCCGGAAAAGGTGAGGGGGTAGCCCTACAAGTCTAAGTAAGGCTTTGTAGGCTGGAATGCTAATTGAAGCTTCCTCTAGGGGACTCCAGGGCTAGAAGGACAATCCGTCATCCCAGAGGCTCTGAGGGGTTGCATTGATGAAAGAGTCCGGGAGCAAGCCTAAGGGTAGCACCACCAGAAACCGGGAGCCACTGAGCTCAGAGACTTGGATCTCTTCACATTTGACAAGGTTAGTTCTGCATGCAAAGGTGGTAATGTTGTCAACACTAAGGTCCCCTTGATAGCCCCTCGTATGGACAACCACCGCCTGCTTCAGCCTGTCCAGTTCCTCAAAGTAAGCTTGGTCCCTTTCCAAGAAACAGTGTAGGCTGATGGGTTTGTCAGCTGGCATCTGAGGAGCTCTGTAAGGATAAGTGCCCGTCAAGAGTTCGTCAAAGTCAGGTTCTCCTCAATGAGGTTGATTGGTCATCTGCACCACAGGACGGGCCGGGGGCGGTGGGGCCATGGTCTCCGTCCTGCATTTAGAGCCGATGTGGCCAAAGGACCAGCACCGGCCACAGCGTTTGGGGTTTCGACACTGTGCTGCGGAGTGACCGGTCCGGCAACATCTAAAACACCGGCCCTTCCATTCCGAGAAAGTGTGCCAAGGTAGAAAACGTAGTCTTGAAGGGCTATGTGGGGAAACGTAGTAGGCTGTGGTGGTTGTTGCCGGGGAGACTGGGGAAACCGACCGAAAGCGAGGTGGTGCAGCTGTGGCCGGTGGCTGTGGTTGCAGACAGGGGCGGAACTCGACTTTGAGTATGAGGGGGGCTAACCGACTAAACATCATTTATTTAAAAAATATTTTAATAAAAAAACAAAATCTATATAACACAAAATAATATGATTCTTTACTATTTGATTCTATAAAATATAATAAATAACAAACATCAATAAAATGACATGTTTATCAAACTAAAAAAAACTTAAAATAACATATTCGTTTACACATTTTCTTTATTTAAATTTAGACCTGTGATTACCTGAAAAATCAAATTCTGTAATAATCTAATCTGAGCTAATCTTATTTGCTATTTCTTTCTCAATATAAACAAGCATGTAGTCTCTGAGAAACTCGTCACCCATCTTGTTCTGAATAAAAAAAAAACCTCAATTTCAAGAAATAAAATATATCACGTCATTGCTTTACACCAATTTAATTTCAGCTTTTGATTTTAATTTTTCTCTCTTCAGACAATATTTTCATGCTTTTTAATTGCATTCTTATATATTTCCTATAACTTTTTATTTTGAGATAACCGACTCAATACATTCCAGAAATTCTAATAACTTCGGTTTTATTTTGGGTAACCCTGTCCGAGTATCCAAGTTAGCACCACTATTTTTGTTCATATTCTAATTTAGTCCCACTATTTTATTCCTATTCTAATTTAGATGGTCAAAGAATGTTTTTTTATTTTTTCACACGGTCAAGTTTTTGGTCAAGGCTGCCTTGGGATTTGAAAACCAAGGTCTTTCTTTCTTTCTTGATGAGACATGTATTTTTTTTTAGGAGGGGCTAATAACCTTGCTACACGCCTACAGCTGTAAAATATAAGTACCGGTAAAAAAAATCAAAATCTTGGAGGTGGCTTAACCACCCCTGCATATATTTACCGTCCGCCACTGGTTGCGGAAGTGTCTGGAGGACTTGGGCGTAGGTTGGTTTGGATAAGGGGACGTAGGGCCGGGCTGTGGGAGTGGAAGGTGTGGAGTGCGGCCAGTTTGCCGGGAATGGACGCCTTCTTCAAACGGTTTGCCATCCATATGACATGAAATTGAATTGGAGTGATCAGTCTGCAGAAATGATTTATATATCATATAAATAACTTTAGTGAGTTTATATTTTACTATGATATAGTTAATATGGATCTGTATTATGAGAGTATATTTTAATTTTTTTTTTTTTTTAAACGTCCAAACAAATTTTTTTTGGTTTGGACGTTTAAATATTTTATCAAAGGTTGACACTTTGTTTGTAAGTTAAAATATTTTGTATGTTCCAATATGAAACAAAGCTAACTTCTGACCAATATTTATAATTCTCAGGTTGGGTGACTTCTGGATGCTTGATATATACTGGTGCTAAAAGAATAATGTTTGAATCTAATATTGAGTGCATTAGTTTATTCTTATTTTAAATTGTTTTCATTACATATGTTTACATATATATTTGGCTGATAAGTCGTGAGTTTAGCGCAGTGGCACAAATTCGATCTCTCTACAAAGAGGTGCATGTTCAACTCTCGAAAACACCTTTAAAAGATATTGAAATGTTCCGGGACCCATAAATTAAAAAAAAAATAGGAAAAACATATATACTTGATTGTAATGTTGTTATTATCAGAGATATTATTTGATAGTCTTTGCGCAGGGGCGAAATTAGAAAATCATAATAAGGAATGCTAAAATTTAAAAGCAAAATATGTTATTGGTGGGAACTAGGAATTGAACCCAAGTTCTCCACAACCATAAGATAAGATCTAACTACTAGGTCACAAGTGAACATGTGACATTTAATGAGGAAGGCTGGACTATATAATTTGTTTTAAAATAATAATTTTCAATTAAATTTCAATATATATAACTACAATTTTAAAATCATAGAACAGCTGAGCGTAAGGGTGAATGTAAATCCGCCCCTTGGTCTTTGGTCTTTGGTAATGGAGATCATATTGAATTTTTTGAAATCGATTGTTTGATTTTAAAAATTAAAATATACTTTGACCGTACTTATCCATATTCACTATATATGTCTAGTAAAATGTAAACTCACTAAAGTTATTTATAGGATATATAAATCATTTCTGCAGACCGATCACTCCAATTCAATTTCATATCATTTATGCAAAGTGCTATGTCGTACGCATTAGCCGACAGATTTTTAACTTCCAAACAAAAAAAAAAAAAAAAATTAAATCTAGAGACCGGCCAATAATTGACCGGTTTTTATTAAAATTAGAGGCCAGTTTCTATTTAAATTAAGATTTTTTTTATTTAATGTTGGATATTAATAAAAATCACGGGTCCTCTGCGTTGAATAATAAATGGAAGCAGGAAGGCAATATATATCACAGTTCAGTACAGTACCTTACACAGCAAGGATTGATTGTGAAATTAAAATTGTCATTCATCTTTTGGGGATTGCAGCAAGATATTTGGTACCTATAAAATAATGTTAAAAAGTATTGAGGCCCAGTTTAGCATAATTTTTTATGGCTGAAATAAAATTGGGCATAAGAGGCCTAATTAGGCCTTTCATCTTAGTCTAAACTTTAGGTTAAACCATGACCTGTCAAGGAACTAACCTGACATGCTAGCTCCTAGTTTATCCTTAGCAGGCCTAAACATCATTAGTTTACTCAGCCCAATATAATACTACTAATCTGGCTATCTATAATTTATCAAATTACTCTAAAATTTTCAAATCTGTTGCTCTCTGTATTAATTATGCCCTGATCGGAACGCCAATTCCCTGTCTAAAATGCAAAATAGAATTGATGTTCTTTGAAATTTTTTGATCGGAGCCCAATCAGCGGGAAATGATTTCACTCCCCGCGATTTGGATGCTAGTTACTGGTATTATGTATTGATGCTGGATAATGCATACTCCTTAAGTACTTTTGATGGCTTAATTTTTATTTATTTAAGTTTGGCATTGATTTAAGTTAATGGTATACTGTTGTTTTAGTATACTGCTACATTCATTTTTATATGCTAGATTAAAGGCTTGAAATCTGAAAACTGTATGTAAGGTTCTTTTCTGGTACTGCAAGGCAAGATCTGGTACAAAATACTCAACATGACCAAAATGCCCCTCAGCTAATAACAAAAGAAAGTATGGGTCTGATTTGCTATGTTGATGGCTCATGTTCAACAGTAGGGCACTAACCCTCCTCATAGATCAATAACTTTTTAATTGAACTTAATTAAAACCTCAACATTACAAGATGTTGCCAAAAGAGACAGATGAAGCTTGGGAATGTTGAAACCATATATCTCATTTGGAGTCTGTAGCAGTTTTTGCTTTTGTTAATTAGGGATATGTAAGTTTTGCTTCCTACATTCTCCCAAAAAAAAAACAGATTTTATTGTTCATGTACTTCCAAAAATTATTAGTTAGTAAATTCAGGTAATGATTTCAAGATACAGCATGAAATCAGTGGTTATGTCTAATAATTAAATAAGAGAACTATTATGGTAAGTATTTAGTATTGCCTTGTTGTCTCCTATATCCTCCAATGACCCTATTTAAGCTAATTAGTAGTTCTTTGTCATGTCACTTTGGTTGCAAATAGATCAACTATTTTTCTTTTCTCTCTTAAGATTGCTGGTACACTCAAAACGGTTTACTGTAGAAGGAGAAAAGAAAGCTTCAGATGGCACAATTATTAGCAAATATGAATATGATGAATTCATGGGATAGAATAGGGTTCATTCATCCAAGTTTTTAGCTTTTTATTTTTTTATTTCAAAACTCATGATGTATGGGGCCCATGGGCATGCAAGAAACACAAAAAAAAAAAAAATTAAGTTATATGGGATGTTCTATTTTGCTTAGTTAGACGAGATGTTGATACTATATTAATAATTTAATATTTTTAACACTCAATATTGATGTTGGCATCAAGTACTTTAATAAAAGTATTTATTTCTAAATTTCCTTCGGTTCTGTTGTAAATATGGTACAAAAGGGTTTGGTTGGTTGTATCAGTTTTTTCTGGTACAAAGGGTGTCAGGTAACACTTGCAACAAGAGGTTTGGATATATATATATATCAGTATTTATGTGACCGGTACACATATTTTAATTAAGCATAAAATTATTTCAGCAAGAATAAGGATAAAAGTATCATTTTTATTTAAGGTGAAATCATTTCCTTCTATTATATAGACTTTTCAATCAAAAACAAGAAATGAATTCAAATCTTATATATTTTTATTCTGATCAACAAAATTCAATTAAAAATCATGTTTATTGAATACTATTGAAATGAAATCAATTATTTTCCAACAAACATACCCTTCAGATCACACTGTTAGACAGACAAGGCGGTGGATTTACTAAGAAAAAAAAATGCTAAAAATGTATTACTTCATATAAATGTGTCTTGCAATAGTACATTGTCAAATTCAGGATCCGGGGTTCACACAAAGTTAGCACAATTTCTTATGTTTATCTTTCATTTTTAATTTTTTTTATTTAATTAGTAGTTTGTTAAAATACAAAACTAATTATGGTCCAAACCTTTGTTCTAAACTAAACCATGTGCACAAGTATGCATAAAAATCCACATATACGGTCTAATACCGTATAAAAACCGCATTTAATAACACCGCATTTAATAACATTAATTGTTTGCACTTTGCTTTATTTTTAGTATTGTACGATTTTTGAATAATTTCTCTGCTAACAATATATTAACACAAGATGAAATCACTGGGGCCCCCTAAATATTTTCACCTAATATACTGTTACATCATTGTTTGTCTATTTATGTGGACTATACTTATTCCTCCTTTTTTGTTTTTCATCTTGTTGCCTTTTGTTTTGGAAATTCTCTGTCATAGAGCCATGCACATGACTTGTCAGCATTAAATAAACGATACCTAGAAAATAAAAAGAATTGTGGTTATGAAAAGAATAATAAGGAAATGAGCCAGAGGATGAAGAAATGAGAGAGATATCTGCTTAAATTGTAATTTGAGATTGGCTTGTGAAAAATAAAAATAATGGACAACATAATTTTGTTCACACCTGTTTCTCTATTTCTCTGTTTATTAAGTTTTGTGGCCTCCAAGCAAGTATAACCAATACAGAGTCAAGATATTAAATACAAATGGCACAAGGACATAGTAGAGGCATTATTGATGGATTGATCTGTTGAGTCATAGAGAGGCTAGACTGCTAGCTCTTTCCAAAATTCAGTAACTATATTGAGTGAGTCTATAGTACTATGTATAGTATGATTAGGTCCGTAATATAGATTAATATTTTTGTTTTCAAAATAATAATGGTTAATCCGAACCACTCAATATGATTTTCATACGAATATGTATTTGCAGATCGCATTTTATATTTTTTCGAATTTTTTTACTATTTTTAAAGTTAGGTAGAAAATCACTGCTTTTGGATAGTCCAGAATTTTCAGATCAAATGATTTTCTACCTATCTTAACAAATAGTAAAGTAATTCTAAAAAGTAAAAATTCAGTTTGCAAGTACATATTCATATGAGAATCATGTTGAACGGTTCAGATCGACCGTTAGAATTTTTGAAACGAAAATATTGATTCGTATTACAGACCAACCCGTGATATGCATAGTACAATAGACTCACTCATATATATAAACATTGTTAATATCATTTATCACTTGTTGATATGAATTCATCTAAAATGTTAAGCATCTTCATTAACTCAGAACCTAACAATTTTACAGGGGCAGGGTTTCTGAGATATCTCTGAGTTTGAAAGGTTTTGGATTGGTATTCCTTGCAACTTTGGCAGGGTATGTATAAACTTACTTACAATTTCATTAAGCTACGAATTTATCATTTCATTATTGAAACTTTTTCTTTTCCAATGTCTTTTTTAAATACTCAACAGTGCCACCATGAATCAGTCACTGTTTTCTCAGGGTGTAAATTTGGGATCTCCATCAATGGCATCAGCTATGGCCAACCTAAATCCAGCAATTACTTTTGTAATGGCTGCTTCTGTTGGGTATATATGTTCTACTCTTCAAATTTTAATCTTAGTTTATATGCAACTTGACAAAACAACTGTGAAGTTAAGTGAACAATTATTTGAATCCTCATTTTATATGTCACAGATTAGAGAAAGTGAAATTAAGGAGTTTAAGAAGCTGGGCTAAGATACTTGGCACCATGATTTGTGTAGGAGGAGCAATGACAATGGCGTTCTTCAAAGGACCAAGGCTTCTAAACATGTCTTTCCAAAATTTAATGGTGGATATTAACACGAAAATCGACAAATGGGTTATCAGTGGCCTCTGTATCATGGGAGCAAGCAGTTGCTGGTCTTTATGGCTTATATTACAGGTAACTTTCATTAAGGATAGCAAAAATATTAAATTCTGAATAAACTAAAATGAAATTAGAAGAGAGTTTTGTGAGATTTTGTGTACTTATGTTACTGAATTTTATGTCATGGGTCAATTAAAGATTATATAACCTAGCCAGATTGTGTTATACTGTTATTTTCCTATGCATATATATTTGACTGTTGCTAATGAATTTGGTCTTTCCATTTCTTTGTAGGTCCCCATTTGCAAATTCTAATCTGACCCGTTATCACTCTCGGCTTGGGCATGCTTACTGTCAGCCGTACAATCAGCTGCGCTAACATTTTTCGTTCATCCTGATTTGAGCATTTGGTATTTCACTTCTCTGAGTGACCTCTTACTTTGCATATATGCAGTACCTATCTTACTCTTTTTCCTTCTTATCAGATTTCTTAGCTAGTGTAGTGAACATTAGATTTGAGCAATTAATTATTCCATAATTTTCAGGGTTGTTTTGGATCTGCTGTGACATTCTATCTGCAATCTTGGTGCATATCGGTTAGAGGACCTCTGTATTGTGCTATGTTTAGCCCACTCATGACTGTAGTTACAACAGTTCTCTCTTCTATTTTTCTTCATGAAGAGCTCCATATTGGAAGGTAATATATTGTCATCAAAATCATTCACTAAATTCATATTCATAATCATAATAGTTTTACTGGAATATATCCACATCAAGAAATTGAATGAAACTATAAATTATCAGTCTAGTGTCAAAGAGATCGAAATCTAGAAGAGGGAAATCTTTTGTTGTAATAACAGAGGTTTGAAAACAATGTTGGGTGGCTTGACCCCAATCCTCACCTTAAAAAAAACACTCTTTCTTTTTCTTGCAAGAGTTGACACAAAATATTTGTTCTGTTAATTTCTTACGCACCATTGTTGGTGCTACTGCCATTATTGGGGGACTGTATGTAGTGTTATGGGGTAAAACAGAGGATCTGAAGAGAATGGAAGAACAGATAATTACAGATTGTACAAATATTTCTGTGTCAATAGACACTCAATCTCAAAATTGTGAAACTGATATCAGACATCCACTTCTCACAAACAAGTCCCAGAGGGGAAAATAAGTGATTTAATGTGTTAATATTTTCTTGTTATATATGTTCCTTTTTATTAAGACCATGTCATTCTAATAAAAAAATAGTTTGGTTATTCATTTTTCAATTGGGAAGATTTGATATGGTATACTAAAGTAAGATTTTTATTGTTGAGTTCATGGATCTACATAACTCCAACAATTAATCTCTCTCTAAAGTCTAAACATAATAAAACACATAAATCATTCAAATCAATATATATATTTTTCTGTACTACATACTCTAACTTGCAAAATAATTGTTCTAAGAGGAGGGATACTCATCCACTTGCACCTTTTTTTTTTTGTGACACTGAATTACACCCTATATTTTAAAGTTTTCAAAGTCCAAACAGTCGATTCAAACAGTTCAACATGATGGGTATATTAAAATATTCTTGAAGATCAAATTTTACATTTTTTAAATTTTTTTCACTATTTATTAAGTATTTTACAAAATCATTGTTATTAAACTATCGAATTTTTGTACCCATCTTAATAAATTGTAAAAAAAAAATGTTAAAATTTGATATGCAAGTATATTTTAATATATCCATCATGTTGAACGGTTTGAATCGACTGTTTAAACTTTGAAAATATAAAGTGTAAGCCCAATTAGACTAAATTAAATAGAAATGACAAGCAAGCCCAATTGGACTTCAATTCCCAATTTTATTCTGGGCTAAAAAGACCCATCCAACAAACTTAGTCTTAGTTGTTGGGCAAAATTATTTTTTTCATTCTTCTTTGGGATTGCAGCAAGATAATTGGTGCCAGTAATATATTGTTATAACTTATAAGTATTGTGGTAGTCTAGAAAGTCAAAAATAGTTTTACACTTCCAATGGAAAAAATTAGGCCCGTTTTTTATTAAATTTTGTGACTGAAATAAAATTGGGCATAAAAACAGAGCCTTTAAACTTGGTCCAAATTTCAGTTTAAACCATTAGCAGTCATGTAACAAACCTGACATGCACCAAGTTTATCCTCATCAGGCCTAGCACACGTATCCTCTGCATTAACTAAAAAGGGAATATTTCGAGTTATTGTATTTCGGCCGTTTGATTTTAAACTGAGCAAATTCGGCCGTCTAATTTTAATACAAGGGTCTTTTAATATTAGTGCAGATATAGTCTGCACGATCTTAAAGCAGATCGGATGGTCCATATGCATTAATTCCAAAGATGCCCTTTTGAATTAATGCAAATGATACGAATTCATCAGGCCTAAACATAAGTTTACACAGCCCAATGTCAACTATCCCCATTTCTCAAATACACTCAAAATTAAAATCTTTTGCTCTGTATTAGACAAGTGGGTTTACTAAACTATTATGCTATATCAATCTCCCTTGAAATATTACATTGCCAAATTCTGATTTTTTTTTTTATCATCACAAAAACAAATGATTATAAAACTAATTAACCACAAAACTAATTGAGGTATATCACAAGTTTTAATTTGAATCTGAGTCGTTCGTTACAGTTTGGCACAAACTTTAAAGCTGCCCCTTTCTTAGTAATCTGACTCTTTCAGCCCACCATTATTTTATATCCAGCCCAAAGCCCCAAACTATTTGATGTTGCATTTCTTAGATGAAAATTGAAATTTACTCATACATTTGTTTTTCTAAAGATGCTAGGAGCCGTGTTTAAAAAAATTATGGCATCCGTAGGTAACACAGAATTCGGATGTAATGTAATCCAATTATTGAGTTTTGATCCGGACCGTCGGATTTGTTCTAACACGAATATTACAGAGGCCCGTGTGCTCCATCTCGGAAAAAGTGGATTAGGTTTCTGATCGGATGGTCCGAATCAAAATTGAAATCCACAAGAACTCTAGAGCTGCAATATAGCAATGAGAACGGAGGGGGTGCAATGTCCATCGGACCTACTTTTAGGTTCAATGAGCACCACGACCGTCCGATTCAGCTTAAGATCTGTGCACACAAAAATTAAAACAAATATGTATCAAATTTAAAATATGATACACAAATCTTAAAACATATTGAATGATAATTGAACCGGTTGAATCAAAGTAGGTCTGATGAACATGTTGATCAGACCTACTCTCAAGTCGCAACAGGAATAGCCCCATTGGAATTCGCCGCGTAGTGTAAAGCCACCCAAACTGCGTAGGATTTTGTGTGGCAGCTCCATTGAAAACAGTTGGCGTAAACAGCGTTTTCATCTAATTTCTATTGGGGTTGGAATATGCTGCACAATTAAATGCATGGTCCCCGTAACAAAAGTTTATAAGAAAAATGAATAAAAAGCTGAATTCGCATCCTCTGAGATATCTCAAAATTTGCGTGACTTTTTGAAATATCTCAAACGTTCCAATGCATTCTGCACGAATCTCAAAGCTCAAATAATAACGGCCCCCTACGGTTCCCCGAATAGGCACCGGACACGTCAGTCACGCAAAAATTGAGATATCTCAGAGGATACGCACTCATAAAAAGCTAACCCGAAAGAAACGGATCGGACGGTCCTATATTGCTCCTGTCGTCCTTTCAAAAGAGATCATACGGTTGTTATCCTTCATTCTCTCCGTTTTAAAAATCCAGGAATTGCGTTGGATGACCCCATTTTTATTTTTACTGTCTCTATAAAAAAAAAATATTTAATTTATTTCTACAAAAAATATTTTTTTAATAGGATCACATTTTAAATACCGGTCTCAGAATAGTACCGAAGTTTCAAACAGCTGTACTAATTTTTTTTTTAAAGTCCGAATAATTTAATTAGCTGTGGGGCCAGTTCTTAGTCCCAACATAAGTGCTCTCTCTTTTCTTTAGAAGTGGGGTCCGGTTAGTATTTGTGGTTGTCATGGGACATGGGGTTTGTTTTGTATTTCCCCTCCTATGATTATTTGAGTAGCAGGGTCATCCTCATTCTTCTGGCACTGAATTCTCTATCCCTCAAGGGCAGGATTTTCCTGCTCCTGAGTCACTAACACGAGAGCCACACCAAAACTAAAAACCAATATTTAAATTTATAAATTTGTCTGGACCCATCTATCAGTTTCACTGAGGGCAGGAAATTATTGCCCTCCGGGGAGCAGGTGATCTCTGTCCCATTCTTCCCAAACCAGTCATACCAAATTCAACAAGTTATGATTAGAACTTAGAAGTAGAGGAGGAGTTCTCATTGCGAAAGGTTATGTTTAAGCAATTAAGTGGTGAATTAAATACTCTACTCTACTTTTAAGTAGTCAAATAAGAGATAAATTTAAAGAAGTAAGATAAACTAACATTTGACTTAATCGAAGTAAATTATTCTATCTAAAAAGATGGAGTAACTTACTTTACTTGTAGGTCCTGCAGTTAGTGTAATATCATATTATACACACACACACACACATTTTTTTATGAGATTACTCCATCAAGATCCAATTAAACATAATTATTTTAATCCGTTTTAGCTTGAGATAAGCAAATTGATCCAGAATTAACTTTATTCAACAACCAAATAGTCTGGATGAGCTGAGTAAGGTTAAAATTCATAACATAATCAAAGTTGGACACTAACATACATGTTCTAAGGAACATAATCATAAATCAAGTTACTTAAATTGTACTCAAAGGAACCGAATGATCAATATTTGATTCCTTCTAGTGCATCTGAATTTTTTTTTTTTCTGATCCCCATCAATTTTTTTTTTAATGTATTTCTAAAGTAAAAATATTCTGGAGTTTGTATCCCTCCTCCTTTGCCTCATTCTTTTTAAAGTTTTCAAATAACTATTTCTTTTTATTTTCTAGGTATCTCTTGTTTTACACTGTCAAATCATGTGGCTCTATGTCAGAGTATTTCCAAAACAGAGGCAACAAAAGGTTAAAACAGACACCTAGGCCATAGAAACAGACAATCAATGATGTAACAGTATATGTATTATATGAATTAGGTGAAAGTATTTGGGACCCACCAATGATTTCATTTTTATTTAACATTGTTAAATATATTATCAGATTCAGAGATTATCAAGCACCGGGTACGAGCACCGGGTACGTTTTTTCGCATCTCAATAATTAGGGGGAATTTCATGTATATCCCTCAAAAGTTTCAATATTACGTATTTATTCCTCCAAAATCAATAATTACATATTTATTCTTACAAATTATAGAAACTCACATATTTGTCAAATCTAACTCCTATTATATATCAAATATCTCTAAAAAATAATTAAATAATATTTTTTAAACATTAAACTTTATTTTAAATATTAATTAATATTGTAATGACCATTATATCCTTCATCTCTCTCTTCAATCTGTTGAGTCACCCTTTAATTCTGTTCAGTGCAATTTGTTACTGTATGGTTCAGTTCTGGTACTGGTACGATTAAATGGTGGTATTGGTACGGTTTAGTACTGATACGACCATGTACTAATAATGGTATATTTTAATACTACTTTCTAACACACTGACCTTAGAAAAAAAAATAAAAGAAAGGTAAAATGAGAATATATAAAAAATTAATGTTAAATATAATGAATTGGACAAATATGTGAGTTTCTACAATTTTTAAGGATAAATATGTAATTATTGATTTTAGAGGGATAAATATGTAATATTGAAACTTTTTGGGGGGCATACATGTAATTATTGTTGAGTTTTGACACGTGCCAATGTGAAATTAGTAGAAGGCAGAGTTTCGCTGCGTTATTAGCTAGATTGGAAAAAATGATATGGTGGAGTCAAGATTCTTCACAGAATTGTATAATTATGACACGAAATGGTGCAGCACATGTACAGTATTTGGCACGATACGACACTACACGAGAAATATCTGATCACAGCACGGCACGGCACGGTGTCATGCGAGTCATGTGTAATTAGGACCGTTAGATCTTAATTAAATGATGAATCTTGAATAAACTAACTTAAATTATGAAGAAAAAAAAAGTTAAACGTGACCAGTCACGTTTGGACATGGCACGTTGGGGCACTGCGTGCCGTGATTATCTTCGATATTTTGGTCACGTCACAGCACAGTACGTATAACTGTTCACTTGGTCACAACACGACACGGTACGAGATCAAAATCATGATGTATTAGTCATGACACGTTTTTATGACTCTATCAATTTGCCTCGTTTCTTTATTATTTTTATAATAATTATTTCTTTTATTTTCTAGGTATCTTTTTTTTTTAAAAAATTTATAGCGCTGGCAAGTCATGTGGTTTTATCGCATGAATTCATGTCACCTAAAGTAACTCAATTGCTGGATTTAGATCCGGACTATCATATTTATTTTGGCACAAATATTAAAGATTTCCAGTATTTCACCCCAGATCGGATTAATTCGGATTTTGATCGAATCGTACAGATTTAAACTCAATGTTTGAGTTACTTCTAGGGGTGCAAACGGATTGGATAATATCCGACCGTATCCGGATCCGTATATGTAGTTTTGAATTTTAATTATCCGTATCTAAATAGTAGATATATATCATATAGTTTAATATATATTATAAAAATATTTGTGTATATATCTATAGATATCCGATATCCAATTCGTATCCGTACGTATCTGTCTAATATTCATTCCATATCTATATCTAAAAAAATTAAAATAGATACGGATATAATTTTACTACTATCTGATCCGTATTCAATTCGTTTGCACCCTAGTTACTTCAGAAGATATGGACTCCTATTGTAGAGAATTTTCAAAATAAATGTATCAAAGGATTAAAAAAAAAAAAAAAAAAAAAGGGCAAGACAAGTAGACACACAAGTAGGAATTTCGGATCCCAACTCAAATTTGAATTTGGATCCGAACCTTCAGATAAGCATCTATATAAATATTAAAGGTGCCCTGTCAATTCTATCTCAGACGTAATTAATTAGTCCACATTATAATCAGACAGTTCAGATTCAAAATCAAATTTTGAGTTATTTTATGGATCCGGACCCATAAAGAGACTATCAATGATGTAACATCATATTTGGTGAATATATTTGGGGCCCCCAATGAGTTCATCTTGTGTTAATATTTTGTTAGCCGGGAAATTATTTTTGGTAACATCCCAGTATGATTGTATTGCACAGTCATATCTGATTCAGAGATTACGAAGCACATGTTTAGTAGAGAACAAAGGTTTGACAATGAGTTTTATATTTTGAACGAATATTACTAATTACAATTACAATTGTTGAAAGAGGAGGGATTCACTTACAACATTTGAAAGTTACATCATGTTGCAATATTTAGTTTAGCGATTTTCAAAGTCCAAACAATCAATTCATACCGTTCAATATGGTCTTTATATTAAAATATGCTTTGAGATCAAATTTTACATGTTTTTGATTTTTTTGTACTATTTGTTAAGTATTTTTTAAAACTGTTGTTTTTAAATAATTCTAGACCACTGAAAAACAACATTTTTGTAAAATATTTAATAAATAGTAAAAAAAATAAAAATAAAATAAAATTTGACCTAAAACCACATTTTAATATAGAGATCATGTTGAACGGTTTGAATCGACTGTTTGGACTTTGAAAATCGCAAAACTGAATGTTGCAACATGTTGTAAGATCCAAAATCTTATAACTTGTTGAAAATGTTATCATTCTAAACTCATTTATCAATACTTAATATCATGTTCTCCCATAGCATCATCTTCTATATTATTAATTAGCAGTTAATTTGTACTCACCAACTGATGACATATTCTTAACAATTGATTATTTCATTTATTTGTGTATAATTCACACTTTACGTAAATCACGATTTATTGTGTCAAAACATAGGGAACTACAAAAATAGTGGAGAATCATTATTTGATTTAGTAACAAAGATCATATTTTTTGTGTGGAATGCAACCAGTTTGACAATCAGATGGAATATTTCTTGTAGATATTAAAAAATTAGATGGTTTGGTTTTCAATTTTTGTTCAATAAAAATAATAGAGAGATAGTGAGATTAAATTTTTTGTTATGCTATATAATATTTATGAGGATTGTCAACTGTCGCTCGTGAAAAATTAACTCATGTCTCGTTTAGTCCTGATTATTTTTAAGAACCAGTGTTTGATTTAGTGTCAAATGATAATACTTTTGTGTGGTAATTCGTGAGTTCAAAATCTGAATAAAGAATTCTTTATTGTCATTAAATAAAAATTGAAAAATTAAATCTCAATCTTTCTATCTCAAAAGATAATAATTAGTTTTTTTTCACTTAAAAATTTAGGAATAGGCTTTTTAAATATATATATATATATATATATATATATATATATATATATATATTTGGAGTTCACATTTTTCTTGGTTAATGAATTATGTAAACATACTTGGTCCAGATCTATGTATCCCGAAAAAACAGATCATTATAATTTTCTTATAATAATTATATTTTATTTTCTTATATTTACATAGACAACCCCAAAAAAAATTGAAGTTCGTGATTTCATTTATGTGAGAATATGATCGTATCACTCCAATCATCCCACAACTAACAAATAATATTGAGAATCAGATTTTGATCTAATGACAAAAGTAATTTTATGTGTGTGAGAGATTGTAGATTCAAAATTCAAATAAGAAAATTTCATGTAGATATTAAACAGTTGGATGGCTTGGTCTCTAACTTTTACTAAAAAAAAAAATAATAAATAACTAACAATATTTAAATTGAACACATATTAATGTGAAAAAGAAACGGAACTTTTGTGATATAAACTTTAATGGTTAATTTACAAAATTTTCAATTAAATCACCTCCTACATTGTAATTTTCAATAAGAATCTAAACTGTTCTTCCTTTGCTACATCAAGATTATTGGACTAAGCATAACACAATGAAGATCTTTTATAAACATTAAATAGTTAATTAGGTTTTAAATGGCTTGATTTTCATTTATTACTCAAAAATTCGTAACCAGAATACAATAAGTACACAAAATACAACAATCAATCACAATTGGCTAACTTATTTACTATATATGCCACATTATACTCTGATGAATTTTTTTTTTTTAGTAAAGTTGGAGGTCAAGCCACTCAACTAGTTAATACTATTGTTATTATAACAAAGAATTTCTCCCATCTGGATTTCGAATTCATGACCTCTCACAAAGAGACTATGTGTCTTTGTCACTAGTCCAAAGGCTGGTTCTTACTTTGATGAATTTTTTTTATAGTATTTTTCGATGTAAATGATTATTGGACTATAGTGAAAATAATATTATTTACAGCTCAGCAAATCTCTTTGATAAACTTAATTTAAAAACTAATCAAATTCAAATTGATTACAAACGACGAATTGAAATTGATTTACATCACAAGGGATACGCGCGCTTACCTGCAAAATTAATAAAATTTTCAAATTGAGTTAGTATAAAATCAAGTAATTAAAAATTAATAAAAAATATGCATTAAAATTAATTTAGTTTTGTGAAATGCAAAATAATATTAAAATTAATTTAGTTTCCTTGGCCCCAAATCAGAAGAGTTTTATATTGTTCCAATTTGGTTTTGAAGTCAACTAAAATGATATGATCAACTTGGTTTTGCGACACACACACACCACCAACCCCGCCCCCCCGCCCCAACACGTATCTCTTGCATTAACTCAAAACAGAATCTTTTGAGTTAATGCATCTCGGCCGTCCGATTTTAAACGGAACAATTCGGACGTTTGATTTTAACACATGGGTTCTTTAATATTGGTGCTGCACGAATTTTAAAGCAGATTGGAATGGTAAGTTGGAGACTAATAAATTCTCATCATCCCCAATTGTCTACGTGGATCCTGTCCTACGTTAATAGGTGTTTGAATTTGTACAAATTGAAATAAAATACCCTAAAGATGAAACATAAAATTAAAATGAGGAGGGTGCAAATTTCTTCATTTTTTTTTTGTCTTTACTGTGCTTCTATTTTTAAAAACTTTAACAACTTAATATTTAAAATTTTAAAATCAAATAAAACCGTTAGATATGATATATGTTATTTTATATGTGTGCTCATAAAAATTATCTCATTTCAATTTTATTTTTATGTGAATCAATAAGTTGAAAAATCAACGTCTACAAATTATCTATATTAGCACATTTTTTACAAGCACTTGATGACAATCATAATAAAATTAAAATGTCATAATTTTTTTACACATATATAGACAAAAGAGAAGGATTCCAATGCCTCATCTCTTCATATCTTATTCATGCCTCATATCCTATAGGAGAGTAGGGTGTCCGATGTCCATCGGACCAAATTTGGTTCGATGGGTGATTTCTACTGTCCGATTTACTTCAAGATCTGTGCGCACCACTTTAATATCCATGCACACAGATCTTAAAGTGAATCGGACGGTATAAACTACCCATCGAACCGAGTTTGGTCCGATGGACATCGGACACCCTCCTCTCCCCATATCCTATATCTTCATTTTTAAAGTCCAAACAGTCGATCCGAACCGCTCAACATGAATTCCATGTTAAACTATGCTTGGAGATCAATTTTATATATTTTGAAAAATTTTTACTATTTTTTTAGATTTATTAAAAATCAATATTTTTTGAACAAATTTAGACCATAAAAAAAATCTGGAGCATGGTGCTGCCATGGCCGTTCAATTATTTAATGACAAAATATTTGGTGCTTCATATTTTGATAAGGTGTCTTTGCCGACATTAAACAACACCTTAAAATTTCAGTCACACATCACAGCCTTCTGGTATATATAATTATTGTTGCATGCTGTTGGAAACATGTATGGAAACAGAAGAATCATTGCAATAATTAGCAGTCTATTTTCCCATGTGGATCCGGTCCAACGTTAATAGGTGTTTGAATTTGTACAAATTGAAATAAATACCCTAAAGTTGAAATATAAAATTAAATGAGGATTCAAATTTCTCTATTTTTTGTGTCTCCTAACTTAATATTTTAAATCTAAAAGTCAAAATAAAATTGCTAGATATGATCTATGTTATTTTCTCTAAGTGCTTATAAAAATTATCTCATTTCAATTTTGTTTTTATGTGAATCAATAAATTAAAAAATATACGTCTACAAATTATCTATATTAGTACTTTTTTTACAAGCGCGCTCTTGATGACAATCATAACAAAATTGAAATGTTATAAATTTTTTTACACGTGCATAGATAAAATGATGTAGATTATATCCAACGGTTTTATTTTGACTTTTAAATTTAAAATTTTGAGTTATTAATATTTTTAAAAATGTAGGCATGATAGAGGCACAAAAAATGTAAATATTTGAACCCTCCTCAATTAAAATTAGATTAACACAATATTGCACCATATAATATAATACACTGTACTTAATTTTTTATTTTAAATAAAGATAAGAATCAAGTTTTTCAAACTTTAAATATTCACAAAATGTTTTTCAATTAAATTTCGAGCATACGAAACTTTCACGGAAAAGGTTTATTCTTACATACAAAAATATTATCTCAATTATTAGATAAAAAAAAAAGATTCGAACAAACAAATTACATAAACTGGAGGCATCAAGGTACACATCTTTTAATTCCACTGTTCCTTTTCCAGCCTATCTCTGGAGCTAATTCAGATCCAGTGAAGTAACTCAATTTTTGAGTTTTAAATCGAGACTATCCGATTCGAATTCGCAACAATTTATCCATATCTGAAGTGTACACATTCCAAGATGATTCTAAACGACGGATTCGAATCAGACGATCCCGATCCAAAACCCAAAAATTGAGTTACTTTAGGGGATCCAGACCCCTATAGAGCATGGAGATTTTTTTTTATAAAACGTAAATAAATAAAATATAAAAAAAAACAAATAGATTACTCTTTAATTACAAAAATCATTAGAACCGAAAATAATTTATGGTTACCTCATGAGTAATCAAAATTTTCTTTCAGTTACCACATTGCCACACCATACACCATATATTCAAAAAAAAAAAGGGTAACCGAAATTACATGGATTAAATAAAAAAAAGTGGTAACCATGGAGTAAAAACAATTTTTTTTTGCTCTATGATAACCGAAAATTAATTTTGGTTACCACCTCATTGAAATCTATGTGTGGCACAGGTAATGGTGTGGCAAAGAGTTAACCGAAAGTTTTTTCGTTACTTCATGAGTAAATGAAAGATTATTTCAGTTTTAATAGTTTTTGTAATTTGAAAAGTAATCAAACTGTTTTCTGATTTCTTTTTTATTTACGTTTTATAAAAACATCCGGAGCATGATGTTGCCTAGAGAAGGAAATTTGTCACAGCATGACTAGTCATGCACGTTACTTTAACATCACGTCACGTCACGTGTGTTGATTACGTGATGTGACTCGCGTGTCGTGTGACGTGACCGTATTTGAGCGAAAATTATCTAACTTTTTTTGGTATGAAACATCACGTCACGTCACGGTATGAAACATAAAGTATCTAACTTTTTTTGGTATGTATAGAGTATTCATATTTTCTTTTCAATGTAGGTCCAGTGATACTGGTACTCATATAGTACTGATTTTTATTTTATCTAGTTTAATCTAATGAATATTTGTAATTTGAATTTTAAAGTAATGTCAAATGCATGCCCAATTGTCTTTCCTAAAAAAAAATATTTACAAAATTATCTACTTATTTTAGAATTTTTTATATTTTTTTTTTCTAAATTTTCAACAATTTAAATTAAAATATAACAAAATTGACGTGACTAATTTACGTCACGATACGTCACGTATAGTTATAACGTGACTACACGTGACGTGACCATCTGACACCATTTTGATCAGTCACGTCACGTTACTTAAAAAAAAAAAAAAAGTTAATCACACCACTCAATTATTTAATGAGAAAATATTCGGTGCTCCATGATTTGATGAGGTGTCTTTACCGACATTAGACAGCAACTTAAAATTTCAGTCACACTCAGACATCACAGCCTTCTGGTATAATTAATGTTACCTACTGTTTGAAATATATATGGAAACAGAAGATTCATTGCAATAATTGCAATAGACTGGTATTATTGCAAACAGAATAATTTTGAACTGTTTAGTATGTGGATGTGAACAAATTAAAACTCTCCTCCTCATTTAACCATACATACTCTCATCTGTCTATATCTATTAACAGTACTTTCTCTTCTGTCTATATCTAAATTATTTTTATTGATTTAACATTCTTAAGTAGGTTATAGGCTAACTTTCTTTTTTGGATTGCCATTTTGAGAAGAATAATTGTATTATTAAGCTTTGTGAGAAAATATTTTCTTATTGGTAAATTTAATGTATACCCCTAAATAATGTTGAAATTACGTATTTTCTCTCTAAACTTTGTAATATTATATTTACCCTTCTAAAATTGAATAATTCTCAAATTTACCAAATTTATTGACTTTTCAAAGTATCCATTTTACCTTTTATTAAAAAAAATATAGACTGTGCAAGAAAAATATTTTATCTTTTAACTGGTTGACTTCCGAGGATAATTAGTTTTTTCTCTACTTATGACACATACACAATGACATTCAGGCCTACACTTGTGTGTGCCACAAGTAAGAAAATTAATCATTTTCTCTCACAAATAATTAATTGGGAGACCGGATATTTCTGTTAAGCATGCTACATATTTTTATTTGTTTAATATAGTATAAAATGGGTAATTTATAAATTTAAAATAAGTTTTAATAGAAAAATCAATAAATTGGATAAATCTGTAAGGTTTTTTTAATTTGGAAGGGTAAATATGATATTATCAATTTTAGAGGGAGAGATACATAATTTTCAGGTTTGTAAAGGGTATAGATGATACTATCCCTTCTTTTATTGTTCAATTTACCCATTTTGCGCATTCAATCCAACAAGTAAATAAAGTGAAAGAAACAAAATATGCAATACAAGATTTAAATGCAAACTAACCTGAAAATAAAACAAGGATGTTAAGAGCATTCTATATAATTTAAATGTAATTGTTTATTATTTGGATGCAAGCCGAATATGCTGGAGTAATACTATAAAATAATTATATGAATAAGTATCATCAAATTCGTTCGTTCCCTTCTAGTGTTTTTGTTTTCTCAAAATTCAAAAAAGAAATGTGATAATTGAACTTGTTGTACTCCTTTTAAATAATTTTATCTACTTTATAGAAGTTATAATTAGATGTTTTCTATTTTTTCAATTACTATTGAAACCAATAAAATTGCAGAAATAACTGTCACAAATTTTTTTATGGTTGGCAAAAATCGCCAACAAATTGTATTGATAAAAAAAATTATTTACACAAATCGTAGAAATGTATATTATATATACACACTAAAAGCCTATAACTCCCTATTTTCACAGCGAGATTGTCCACTGACTAATCTCCATTGCCATATCACTAAGCAATTGATGCACCAATTTATGTTTGTTTGAGAATAAGCACTTGTTATGTTCCCTCCATAGGCCCCATACCCCAGCCGTCCAGATCACACTCCAGTGCATTCTCCCTTCCTGATCCATTGTCTGCAAGCCCTTTTGCCAAATGATTTGAATATTTTCCCCAGCACCCCTTATAAAAATATTATGGTGTATCATGATGCCCCTCCAAAATGACCGTGCGTAATTACATTCCCACATTATGTAATCTCGTGTTTCCGTCAAAGCTATCCACTCACAAATGTTAGATAATCATAAACATATTATTAATATTAATAACAATGAGGAGGTCTCCAATGGTAATAATCATTAGTGTCAAACAATGTACGTCAACCTCTTAATTCGTGCTGAAAGTATATTAACAATTTAAACCATTACTCTAATGTTTTATATCATCTCAATTACATGCATAGAAAATTGTAGGATTTTGTCTGCATTTTGATAGCGATTAATAAAGGAGACTAAATAGTGATTTTTCTTTTAAACCTTCATAGAGCCTGTGAAGTCGTGAGGGTAGCTAAACTCTTGATATTTGAGTAATCGATAACTCTAAGACTGTTTCCTAGTCAACTGTACTACCTCTCTTTTTTAAATCGTGAAATTTGATCTGTTAATTTTGTTAGCTCTTGATGCATACTGAAATAAAAGTCAAAATGATGTAATTGTTTGTGTGCGTGTAGTGTACGTATGATATGTATAATATATCAAATGATCAATTGTTTTTGCTATTTAATTAGATAAAAAATATAGTTATTTGATAATTATGACCGATTTGGCACCAAAACCTTTGATATAATTAGATCACTTCTTATTATTATGAGTATTTTTCCAACTATATTTTTTATTCAGAATAAAGTGTTGTTAATTTTACTAGTTATATCTTTATAATTGAATGAGGGTACTAACTTTCATGTCATGTTACTTTTTCTAGATAAAATTTATATATAGTATTCAAAGTAATAAAATATACACCTGCTAGTGCTAATATGTTAGTTTGTGATTTGCATCAGAAAATAAACAATAGCAAGTCATTTTGGCATTTCCTTTTTAAAAGAATTTAATAGCTTCTGTTCACATAAATGATAATGAATAATTAAGTTTATATCATAACAGTAAATAAGGGTACACTAGATGTTAAAAATAATTTTTTTCTTTAACCACTTAATATTATAATTATTACTCTTAAAATAACACCTAAAAATATAACAAAATATAAAAAAATATAATGGAGGCCAATATATTGTGGTCCTTATCGTGTGGTGGATTGCTGGTAGAAGTGAAGAAAAATAGCCAAGACATTAAATAATTGCCGACTGATTAATTAGAGAAAACTGCCCTTAACCAATCCATGTTCAAGCATATATATTGATTACGGGTTAGGTTTGTGGAAATAAATCTGCTGTTATTCCAAAGGGATAACAGGATCCTGTTATTCTGATTTCCACCGTCGAACTTTATCGAGATTCGCACATAAAAAAAATTCTTTGAGATTTGTGCATGAAAAACTTTAAATGGTTGGAATAGGAATAACAGGGTCTTGTTATCCCGTTGGAATAACAGCAGATTCATTTCCTATAGGTTTGTTCTGATTAAAAAAAATTATGTGACAAATAGACAAAGGTGCTGGTAGTTGTCATGTGGGCCTCACAGTTTTTTAAGGGAGATAGATGGTCCGATGGGCATCGGATCTACTTTTCAGTTCAACTAGCTCTAACATCGTACGATTAATATTAAAATTAGTGTGCACGGAAATTGCAACATATTTGCACAGATTTTAATATAATTAGCACGGATTTTGATGCAATTGAATGGTCATTTCACCCATCGAACCAAAATAGGTCTGATGGGCATCAGACCAAACTCTCAAGTTTTTTTAAGGATACTGTTGTATAAATAAATACGACAAATCAGCAACTTTCATCAATCTTTTAACATGTGATCGTAGTACAAACAATAATGCATCTTGAATAGCACCCATAGGATATGCACAGTTTTTTTTGTTTTAGAAAAGAAGCAAATATTTTTGAAGAACTGAAAAGATGGAGAAACTTTTTTGATAAATAGAAGGAAGCACACCATATATACTTATTTCATTTATTTCGGAATTCAAATATTTGATGTGATTCCTTAGCATTTGCAAATAGGGGTGTAAACGGATACGGATTATCCGCGGATAATCCGCTCCAAATCCGCTTATTATCCGTATCCGGATTAAACAGATACGGATACTTGCGGATATGGATACGGATAATTTTAGTATATGGAAAAATAATACGGATACGGATACGGATAATTCCGTAAGAATATAAACGGAGCGGATATCCGCATATATCCGGATCCGAAATTTAATATTTCAGCAACTTTCAATTCATTTCACTCTTGCGAAATTTCCAAAAAACATACGTATTCGTTTAAGTCCAAGAATCTTGGTAGGAAAATCATATAATCTATTAGGATAATGGATTGGTTCTCTGAACCAATAAGCAATTAGTCATGCATAATCATCACTGTGCAAACTTAAAAAGTCTATTGAATTTTTGTCAATTTAGGTAATCAAATTAAGTAATTTAAAATTATGAAATTTACTAGAATTACTCAATATCCGACAATTATTCGCTCCGTATTCGTATTCGAATCCATATCCGTAGATTATCCATTCCGTATCCGTTTAAGACGGATATGGTTTTTAATTTTGATATCCGTTTACTATCTGTATCCGTATCCGTATCTACTTGTTAAAAAACGGATGCGAATATAATATTAGCACTATCCGCTCCGTTTACACCCTATTTGCAAAGCATACCTAAATGCACCAAATTGCATTATGCAAATGCATCAAATTAAGGAACCGCATTTATATTTGATGGGGCTTCATCCATGGATATCATTGAAATTAAAGATTTCATCATCTTTCAGATTTTTTAGAACATATTTATTTATTTTCTCAAAATTAAAATAAATGTCTATAACTGTATAACACCATCAAAATTAAAAATCTGTCCGATACCCATTGAAAACCCCTCCCATGTTAAATTAAAATAAATGTCTATATCACCATCAAAATTAAAAATCGTCCAATGCCCATTGAAAATCCCTTCCATGTTAGGAACCGGATCACCTGCCCTCCTTTGGGTAGGAATTTCCTATCTCTAAAATCACTGACACGTGAGTCCATAATGAATTTTGACATTTAAATATTAGATATAATTTTATTTGGAATTACTCCGGACCCATGTGTTAGTAACTTTAAGAGCAGAAATTTCCTATGCACAGGAGGGCAGGGATTTGGTTCCCCATTGTTATGGATGTTAAAGAAACAATCTAGAGGAGCAAGAGAAAGCATGCTATTGAAGAAAAGCAAGAATAAAAGGATAGACACATAGGAACGTGAGGGTTAGGATGAAATTTTTTGTTCATTATTAAAATATATCTCTGAAAAAAAAATTAATTCTGAAAATTTTTCTTTGCTCATCTCATCACAAAAATTTACTGGTCAAGTTTGACACAATTATTTAGAGCCACGTGAAACACTTAAACCAGAAAGTATAAACTCTTTTGAAGTATTATAATTAAAAAAGCTCAAAAATTCCATAGCAATAAGCTTAATCAAATTGATTACTGCGCATATAATCAAACAAATTAAGTATGAGTCAGATGGAGATAAGAACACAAGTTCCCCATCTAAACTCAACCTAGAAAGATAAGTATATACCACAGCTAGCAAACGACAGCTTATTGTGGGCTCCATTATTTAAACCAATACATTGCATGCACACTGTCTATAATAGAACCAATATAAATATGGAACAATGTACACCTCAAATCCTAGTTGTTACGTACGTTCTGGTTCCTTCTTAGTCCCCCCCTCGCTCTCTCTAAGTGTAAACACAGAAATGAGTGGGTTCGGCCTAGATGAACATAAACCATGGATGGCCATGGTAGCAACACAGTGCATATATGCAGTAATGAATCTGGTGTCGAAAGCGGCATTCAACCGCGGTTTCAGCACAATGGTTTTTGTGGTGTACAGACAAAGCTTTGCTTCTCTTTTTCTAATCCCTTTCACACTTCTTGCAAAGCGGTATGTACTGTATATATATAGTTCCTCTTTAATCACCTTTTATATAGAACTGACACAAAAATTTCATACAGAGAGGAAGATGTTAGATTAGAAGATCTCCAAATCAGCATTTTTTTAACTGAAAGTCCACTAATATATGATTGATTACGTATTTTTAGTTCATACTATAAAGTATGAGCAGATCAGACATTATTTAAACCAACCTAACTTGGAATTGCCTGAGATCTGTGTAACATCAACAATTGTAAAGTATATTTGTACTGCATCTGAGTTTGACAAGACATCGATACCTGATGCATCTCCACAAAATTTGAAATGAATATCAGGGGTGACATATACAGAGAACAAACAGATATAGTAGAGGCCTTATTGATGGATTCATGCTGCTATTTCCAAAATTAAAACCAAAAAATCATATATCCTAGCTATTTCGAAAATTTAGTACCTATATATAGTCATAATCATTTGTTGATCAATTTAAAATGTTAAGCATATTGATTAACTCGGAACCTAATTAACAAATTTACAGGGGCAGGGTTTCTGACATGTCTCTCAGTTTGAAAGGTTTTGCATTGGTTTTCCTAGCATCTTTAGCAGGGTATGTATGAACTTACTTGCAATTCAATTAAGCTGGAAATTTATTATATTGATTTATATTTAAATTTTTACTTTTCCAATTGTCTTATATAAATACTCAACAGTGCCACCATGAATCAGTCATTGTATTATCAGGGCGTACATTTAGGATCTCCATCAATGGCAGCAGCTATGGCCAACCTAATTCCAGCAATTACTTTTGTAATGGCTGCTTCTGTTGGGTATGTTCTACTGTTCAAATTTTAATCTTAGTTTATATGTGAAATTAAGAGACAATGAAATATTTGAATTCATCATTTCGCATTTTACAGATTAGAGACAGTGAAATTAAGAAGTTTAAGAAGCTGGGCTAAAATACTTGGCACCATGATTTGTGTAGGAGGAGCAATGACAATGGCCTTCTTCAAAGGGCCAAGGCTTCTAAACATGTCTTTCCAAAATTTAATGGTAGATCTTCACACGAATATCGACAAATGGGTTATCGGTGGTCTCTGTCTCATGGGATCAAGCAGTTTCTGGTCATTATGGCTTATATTACAGGTAACATTAATTAAAGGTTAAAATAATATTAAATTGTGAATAAAAAGAATTAATTAAAAGAGAGTTTTGTGTATTCATGTTACTAAATTCCAGATCTTGATTAAAAGATTATTTGATCTAGCTAGATGCCAGGTCTTGTTATATTTCACTTGCATAGATACTTGATTAATTGTTGCAAATAATTTCTTAATTGTAAGAATGGCTCCAATGAATTATGATAATTTTGGTCTTTCTCTTTCTTTGCAGGTTCCCATTTGCAAATCATACTCCGACCCGTTATCTCTCTCGGCATGGACATGCATAATGTCAGCCCTACAAGCAGCCGCCGCAACATTTTACATGCATCCTGATGATTTGAGCATTTGGTGTTTCACTTCTTGGAGTGACCTCTTTGCTTGCATATATGCTGTACCTAACCATTTTGCCATCTTTTCAGATCTATTACTTATTTAAGGGGAACATGTATAGATACAATTAATTGATCCATGATTTACAGGGTTTCTTTGGATCTGCTGTGACCTTCTATCTACAATCTTGGTGCATATCTGTTAGAGGGCCTCTGTATTCTGCTATGTTTAACCCGCTCTCAACTATAATTACAACAGTTCTTTCTTCTATTTTACTTCATGAAGAGCTCCATATTGGAAGGTAATTGTGTTCAAAATCATTCACAAAATTCATAGTCAGGATAGTTTTACAGTAATATATCCTCATCGATAAACTTGATTGGCACCATAAATAATCAATGACAAATCATTAAATAATAAAAAAAAAAAAAATTGGAATGACAAAGGTTGACTCACAGCCCACGAACACTTATACCGGTTATTACAATTTATCAACGATATCTACTATTAGTATTGTAACTTCTAATTAATAACTCTCTTTATTTCTTTTGCTTCTAAGAATTGACAAATTATTTTTGCTAATTTTTTCTCCAGCTTTGTTGGTGCTACTGCCATTATTGGAGGACTGTATGTAGTGTTATGGGGTAAAGCAGAGGATTTGAAGAGAATGAAAGAACTGAGAATTATAGATTATAAAAAGAATTCCACCTCAATAGACACTGAATCTCAAAATTTTGAAACTGACATCGAACAACCCCTTCTGACAAACAAGTCAGAGTTGGAAAAATAGAAGATTAGTGTGTCATTTTTTTGTTAGTATTTATGATTGTGTTTATCAAGGCCATGTCATTCAATGAAAAAAAAAATTTGGGCTAATTTAGTTTTCAATTGGGAAGTTTTGATATGCACAGGAAAATACAACTCCAATATGACTCCCATAATTAAGTAATTAATCTGATGCTCAACATCTTAACTACATTGACACTCTCTAAACCAAATTAAACACAGAAATAGTTCAAATCTGTATATATATATATAGAGTAAATCTAGGGTGTGATGTGCTCACCAAGAGAGTTTGGTGAGCACAACTCCAAAAATACATCAAATCGGTTTTAAATGACGAATTCAAATCGTTGAAATCCATGTACTTCGTGAGTGATGCATGTACATGCAAAATTTTGGAAGTTTCGAATTCATTTGCTACAAGGTCAAGCGGTCAAAGTAATGAATCTTTTAATAAGTTATTTTATTAGTTGTTTTATATATTCATTTTTCATCATTACTTTGACCGCTTGACCTCGTAGCAAATGAATTCAAAACTTCCAAAATTTTGCATGTACATGCATCACTCACGAAGTGCATGGATTTCAACGGTTTGGATTCGTCATTTGAAGCCGATCCGATGTATTTTTGGAGTTGCGCTCACCAAATCCTCTTGGTGAGCACGTCACACCCTAGATTTACTCTATATATATATATATATATATATATATATATTTTTGTAATCTATACTCTGGCTTCAAAATAATCGTTCTAAATTAAACAAAAATTAAAGCCAGCCCAATTAGACTGCTTGGCCCAATTGGGCTTTCCATCAAACAACCAATTGATTCACTGGGAAATTTTTGGTTTAAAAAAATTAAAATTAGTATCTGAAAATTCAAGTTAAAAAAATATATATTGAGTAAATTATACAAATATTTGTTAAAGTATATGATCTTGTTTTGAATCTAGGTCATGATAATGTCCAATATAAGGATGTCTGTAAGTATGAATTTTCAATTAATTAACAATGACAGATATGTTGATGCTAATATTTAATTATTAAAATGATACTTAAATATTTGAGATAGATGTTAATTTGCAGGGGATGAGGTATTGACAATTGCGCAATGTATTTGCTAATTTGAACCAAGATGAATTGTTCAGGTCCAATTATTTCAATTGATGGATTACAGCTTCCAGGCCCCAAATATAAACAGGCCTAAGTCCAACAATCCAAATTTAGAAACATATATAGATACATCAAACGACAGCTTATTGTGAGTTGTATCTATAATCTATATATGTTGAAAGGAGAGGTTTAGGGTTTAGGTTTTAAAAAATAAATAAAAAAAAACAGCTTATTGTGGGCTCCATAAGATGATCAGTACATTGCATGCACACTATATTAGTGCCTATATGAAAAAATGTACAATGTACACCTTAAATCCTAGTTATTACATACGTTGTCTCGCTCTCTCTCTCTCTTTTTGAAAGCTTCTTAGAGGCTGCGAAGTGCTCTCTCTCTCTCTCTCTCTCTCTCAGTGTAAACACAAAAATGAGTGGGTTCGGCCTAGATGAACATAAACCATGGATGGCCATGGTAGCAACACAGTGCATATATGCAGTAATCAATCTGGTGTCGAAAGCAGCATTCAACCGCGGTTTCAGCACAATGGTTTTTGTGGTGTACAGACAAAGCTTTGCTACTCTTTTTATAATCCCTTTCACACTCATTGCAAAGCGGTACGTACTGTATATACTATATACTTTCTCTTTAATTACCTTTCAGATAGCACTGACAGAACAATTTCATACAAAGAGGAATAACTTAAGAAAAATTAGGAGGTCTCCAATCAGCATTTTCAATTCATACTATAAAGTATGAACAGATCAGACATTATTCGAACCAAAATAAATTGGAATTGCCTGAGACCTGTGTTACATCAACACTTGTAAAATTGTACTGCACGCATACGTCTGTGTTTGACACGACATCATTACTCATGTCTCTATAAAATTTGAACTTAAAATGACATGTTGTGTCATGAATCATGATATATACTCCTGTCGTATATCAGTTCGATAGTAGGGTTGGTTTTAATCAGCAGCATCCATGGAAATCAAATCGATCTTAAACTAGCATGAAAACAATTAAATTGTCTATTACTTGGTACTATTCCTAGTTAATTTCCTACTATTCATAGTTTGAATTTTGAATTTATTGCTTGATCAAGGCACAACAATGGAGAACATATATTTTATTTTCACTTATGTTTCTTTATTTCTTCATTTTTTTCTGGCCTTAAACATGTATAATCAATGTTGGGTGACATATGTAACACCATCATTGAAAACCAGAGTCAATATTTAAATACAGAGAGCATAGTAGAGTCCATATTACTGCTACAAATTTCCAAAATTTAGTAGCTATATATATAAACATGGTCATTATATGTCAATTATCATGTGTTGATCTGAATTAATTTTAAATGTTAAGCATCTCGGTTAACTTGAAACCAAACAACTTTACAGGGGCAGGGTTTCTGACATGTCTCTAAATTTTAAAGGCTTTGGATTGGTTTTCCTTGCATCTTTAATCGGGTATGTATGAAATTACTTGAAATTCAATTAAGCTGATTTTTTTTAATGTTAAGCCGGAAATTTATTATATTCATTTGTATTAATTTTTTTACTTTTCCAATGTCTTATACAAATACTCAACAGTGCAACAATGACTCAATCATTGTATTATGAGGGGGTACATTTGGGGTCTCCATCAGTGGCAGCAGCTATGGCCAACCTAATTCCAGCAATTACTTTGTAATGGCTGCTTCTATTGGGTATGTATCATACTCTTTTAAACTTTTAATCTTAGTTTATATCTGACTTGACCAAAAATTTGTGCAGGATATAAAGTGAACAATTATTTAAATCCATTATTAATTTACAATTTACAGATTAGAGACAGTGAAATTAAGAAGTTTAAGAAGCTGGGCTAAGATACTTGGCACCATGATTTGTATAGGAGGAGCAATGACAATGGCCTTCTTCAAAGGGCCAAAGCTTTTCAATATGTCTTTCCAAAATTTAATGGCAGATCTTCACACGAATATCGATAAATGGGTTGTCGGTGGCCTCTGTCTCATGGGAGCAAGCAGTTGCTGGTCTTTATGGATTATATTACAGGTAACTTTAATTAAAAGTAAAATAATACCAAATTGTGAATAAGAAGAATAAATTAAAAGAGAGATTTGTGTACTCTGTGTTACTAAATTCCAGACCTTGATTAAAAGATCATTTAATTAAACTAGCAAGATCTTGTTATGTTTCACTTGCATATATACTTGATTGTTGAAAATAACTTTGTAAAGTAGTTCTAATGAAGATGACAATATTGGTGTTTCCATTTCTTTATAGGTCCCCATTTGCAAATCGTACTCTGACCCGTTATCACTCTTGGCATGGACATGCTTGCTGTCAACCCTACAAGCAGCCGCCACAACATTTTACGTTCATCCTGATTTCAGCATTTGGTGCTTCACTTCTCTAAGTGACCTCTTTGCTTGCATATATGCTGTACCTAACTTGACTCTTTTGCCTTCCTTTTAGATCTCTTAGCTATTAAAGAGGAACATATATAGATGCAATTGATTAATCCATGCTTTACAGGGTTTCTTTGGATCTGCTGTGTCCTTCTATCTGCAATCATGGTGCATATTGGTTAGAGGACCTCTGTATTGTGCTATGTTTAGCCCGCTCTCGACTATAATTACAACAGTTCTTTCCTCTATTATACTTCATGAAGAGCTCCATATTGGAAGGTAATTTGGTCAAAATCATTCAAAAAATTCATAATCAGGATAGTTATTACCGGAATAAATCCTCATCGAGAAACTTGATTGACACCATAAATACTCAGTAAATCAAACAAATATAAATAAATAATAAGAAAAAAGGAATTGTGACGAACACCTATACATGTCGTTACAATTTTTCACTGATATATGCTATTAGAATTGTAGTTTTCAATAACTCTACTTTATGTTTTCACCTTTTAAGAGTTGACACAAATTATTTCTGCTAATTTCTTTTCTAGCTTTGTTGGTGCTACTGCTATTATTGGTCGACTGTATGTAGTGTTATGGGGTAAAACGGAGGGTTTGAAGAAAATGGAAGGACAGAGACATATAGATTTTAAAAAGAGTACCATCTCAATAGAAACTGAATCTCAAAATTGGGAAACTGATATCCAGCAACCCCTCCTTACAAACAAGTCAGAGTTGGAATAAAGGTTAATGTGTCAATTTTTTGCTAGTATTTATGAACTTTTTTGTCAAGACCATGTCATTCAATGAAAACAATTCATTTGGGCCATTTTATTTTATAATTGGCAAGATCTGATATGCACAGTAAAATAGAAGTTCCATTGTTTAGTTCATGGATCTACATATTTCCAATTTGATTACCAAAATTAAGTAAGTAATCTCTTGCTCAACATCTTAACTACATTAACACGGTCTAATCAAATTATATATACACAGAAATAATTCAAATATGACACTGGCTTGAAATTATCGTCCTAAGTTTGACAGTAACATTTTCAAGATTTTTAGTTTGAATTCCTACCAAAACCCTAGACATTTTTACTATATAATTTCAACCAATCAACAAATTATTTGGCCAGAATATGTTTATATTTCAAAGATACTCAAAATATAGATGTTGTAGATGTCTTTACAATTTTCCACAAAATTTTTGTTCAGCTAAATCCGAGTCAGTTTGAGAAAGATATGACCAAATTACTAAACGTTGATAAATCTGTTCAGGTTGTGTGATTTTTTTTATTTTAATTCATCAAACTTCTTTACTTGTAACTAGAATCAGAATATCAACCTAGTGAGCTAAACAAGGCACGAAAAAAAATTCTCATATCTTTGTCACTAATCATCTCTTGCTGAGCACACAAGGAACTAATCTTTATGTGTTAATTACACACTACTTTAAAGCCTTCTTTCATTTCTGTTCCATATCAAACACTTCCTCAATCATCATCATCCAAATTCTTAATTTGTGCAATACCTAAAAAGCCTTTTTCACCTCAGGCAGCGATGGGCTCAATTGCTGAAGGGTTGTATACTTTTGAAACAAAGGAGGTTTCAATGCTTGCACCCCAGGGCCAGATAAATGATGAATTGTACGACGAAAGATCCTTTGAAAGAATGTATGTTATCAAGTACGGTCCTTTTACCCTAGGCAACATCAAATGGGAGATCCGCCTATACCCAATTGGAGAATTTGTGAGGTATTATCTCTGTTTGTTAGATGATGCAGTGGTAGTCAAGAAGTATGGCTACATATCCTTGGTGCGGGATCACAGTAGCAATGGTGATTGGAAGATCCACACTTGGATAAAATTGAACGAAGAGAAGGATTTCGAAGGAACTCCCCTCACCAAGGGATTGGGCCTCCCCATGGTCCTGTTAGCATCCTTTAGCAAATCAGATTTAGAGAAATATTCTAAAGATGATTGCTTCTTGAATAAATTCATATTATGGGTCATTGCTGATGATTCCAGGAAGGCGCCAGCAAATAATGTGCACCTTCAACAGCCTCATCAACCCAAGTTCATATCACAAAACCTTTCCGGGCCTTCGGCACTTGACCAGCCGAATGAACCAGAAACGGTAATTTCACCTCCGTCAGACTTAATTAGTACCCTCCTGGTAACTGGGGATTTTGCAGATATTATTTTTGTTGTAAAAAAGTACACATTTTTTGCCCATAGGTGTGTGCTTGCGGCTCGTTCATCTGTTTTCCGATCAGAACTTCTCGCCCTACAAAAGGATATTAATATGAGCATGAAGAGTTTATGTGTATCCATACGGTACATTGATGGACTGACATTTAAACACTTACTCCATTTCATTTATACCGATACCTTGCCGCCTGACTTCAAGGAGGTTACCCCACCAGACAGATACCACCGCATGTTCGTCGCAGCACATCGTTTTAAAATTGAAGGGCTCAAGTTAATATGCGAGAAGAAGCTTACCAAGTTGGTTGCCGACGCCATGATAACCGCAATAGATCTCTCAGAGTATCATGAGTGCGGCCTGCTCAAAATTGTTCAGCATGATTGAAATAATTGCCTCAACTGTTCTGGGTACAAAAGAAGTTGATAACCTATGTTGATATAGTAGTAGTTGTACCACCGACGAGTATGTCGGAGAGGAGTACAAGTAATAAAAGGGATTAAAGGATTTAGGAAATAATGAATTATATTGTATTTATATTGTGTATCGATTACAATTACAATAAAGTCAATGTACAGACTTCATTCTAGTATATTTCTAAACATCTCTAATTAAAATGATCTTGTGTATCATCATTTTGGCATTTTCCTTTTTTCTGATTTTATTTATATATATTTTTCTTTGGAAATCTAAAATTATCTTTATTTCTTCTTTTTTTTGAAAGTTTGGCAGGGGCTGCCAACTTGATTTTATTGAATAAAAGAGTATTTACACCAGTAATGACATAAATAATTACACTTCCAAAAACATCATAACAGCAACATCAGAGACTATTCCTATGTGCTAGCAGTATTTGAACCATATCCATCCTGTCTGCACTGCTCTAACAGCCAAAATCTCAGGCGGGATTTGCCCCTCCCTAAAGATGAGGTTGTTCCTTTGTAACCAGATTTGCCAGCATATACTCATGAATATGTAAGAATAGCCTAACTTCCCTCTCTGTTCAATGACGCGCAAGGATTTAGACCAGGTTGAGGGTAGGTCTGCCTCCCTGTGTGCCAGTTGGAATCGCATCATAGTTGCCGCCATTGCCCAAACTCTTGTAGCGTACTGACACTCAAAAAAGAGGTGCAATGCTGTTTCCGGTGCTCCATCGTTGCACAGGGCACACTCAGTAGGGCAGGGGATGTGTCTTCGTTGCAATACCTCCCTAGTCAGAAGCTTGTCCTGAATCAGTAAGTAGAGGAAGCACCTGACCGTGGGTGGTACCTTGGCCCGCCAGATTTCTGGATATCCCCATTTGACTCGACCTCCAGTAATAATCAGATGGTAGAAGGATTTATCCGTGTAAGCACCATTACTCTCCCAGTTCCATGTGATGGAAGGACCCATTCTTGTTATAGACCAGTGGAAGATCCCCAGAAGTCGAATCAGGCCTTTCCAGAAAAACAACCCCCCTGAGTTCCATCGTGTTCGACCATGCCGCCTTGATGTACAGATTTTCAGTACTGTGATCGACCATAGGGCCAAACCTGAGGTGTTAGGTCGCCACCACCAACGCAGCAAGAGGCTGATGTTCTGGAGGTCAATATCAATAATTCCAAGTCCTCCCCAATCTCTTGGTAAACTTACAGTTTTCCAATTGATCAACGAAATTCCATGTGCAGCCCCAACCTGCCGACCCCAAAAGAAACCCCTGCGTATACTGTCAATCCAGTGTATCACCCATTTTGGCAGTCGGAAACATGCCATGTAGTAAACCAGCAAAGCCGAAAGAACCGACCTTGTCAGTTGAAGTCTGCCCCCCCTAGAAAGCAAAGAGCCTCTCCACCCCTGCAGCCTCTTATCTTTATTTCTTCTTAAAGAAAGAAATATGGAGGTGGTTATCTTGTAAGTTCAATTCAGAATCCTAGTAGTTGGTGGAGCTGTGTACATTGGTGAATTTGGAAGGAACATCATTTATGATTTCTTTTTGAATTGCTGAATTTTTCATGTGCTAATTGGTTGTGTAACAGAACGAAGAAACAATTACATTGTAATCATATGATTATCATGCATTTATGTGCCAAAGTACAGAGCTATATTGTATTCTTGTTTGGAAGAAAATCACCAAAATCTACTATATATATTCATGACACGCTACGTACCATTAATATATGTTGTTCGGAGAGAATATTCTATATCTTGCAACTCAGGACAGGAACTTAAATGAACCAAAAAAGAATTGAAAGTAATGGTGTATTTATCAATAATTCAATTTTGACTCTGCTATAGAAGATATGAATCAAAGCTTGAGCACACATAGGTCGAGCGGAAAAAATGGCCCAATGGAGCCGGTTCCGTCACAGAACGGTACGGTTACTATTATGTGTCGTGATTCGCGTGTCTCATGCCATGACCATCTTTTGAAAATTTGACACAACACACAACGTCACGTGAAATATCCGGTCACGGAACGGCATGTGATCACGTGTAATTAGGATCGTTAATTAGGTCTTGATCAAATTCTAAATCTTGAATAAACTGACCTAAATTATAAAAAAAAATTAAACATGAGAAACGTGACCAGTTACGTTTGGACACAACACCCTTGATATTTTGGTCACGGTACGGTACGAGACCAAAATCACAGCGTCTTAATCACGGCACAGCATAGCATGTTTTTTCCACCCCAAACAGAGGTGAGCTTGAAATATCAAAGGAGTTTATTGTGGTTCCAAATTTACAAATATAAAATTACGAATCGTTGAAGTCCAACTATTTCTAATTGATGTGTTACGGTTTCTAGGCCCAAAATGTAAGCAGGCCTAAGGCCTCCAAACCAAATTTAGCAGCAACTAGAATTTCACTGGTACGGTCCGTACGGAATTGATGTGCAAAATAAAATAATATATATAAAAATTTATTAAAACATCTGTATGTTTTGACTTTATTGAATAGTAGATAACATGTTGCAATTAATAAACATAATCTGGAAAGAATATTCTCAAATCATTGTCACTATATCTCATGTCTTAGCTGCGTGCTGAGCACACAGAGAAATAGTCTTTCCCCTGTTAATTACCCCCTAAATTGAAGTCCGCTTTCATTTCCGTTCCCCCTATCAATCTTCCTCCAAATTCTTCTTTTAAGCAATACGTCAAAAGCTTTTTTTCACTTCAGCCAACAATGGGTTCATTTGCTGAAGGAGTGTATACAGTTGAAACAAAGGAGGTTTCACGGCTTGCACCGCAGGGCCGAATAAACGAAGAATTGTTGAAAATAAAATCCTTCGAAAGAATGTATAATACCAAGTATGGTCCCTTTACCATAGGCGATATCAAATGGGAGATCCGCCTATACCCGGTCGGAGAATTCGTGTGGTATTATCTCTGTTTGTTAGATGATGCAGTGGCAGTCAAGAAATATGGCTACATGTCCTTGGTGCAGGATTACAGTAGCGATGGTGAATGGAAGATCGACACTTTTATAAAAATAAATGAAGAGATGGATTTCAAAGCAACCCCCCTCGGAGAGGGATTGGGCCTCCCCATGGTGCCGTTAACGTACTTCACCAAAGAAGATCAAGAGAAGTATTCTAATGATGATTGCTTTGTCCATAAATTCTTTTTATGGGTCAATTTTGATGGTTCAAGGAAAGCACGGGCCAAATCGTTGCGCTTGCGACGGCCTCACCAACCTCAGGTAATATTACCAAATCCTTCCGATCCTTTGGCAGTTGACCAGCCGGATGAAGAAGATATGGTAATATCACCTCCTTCAGATCTAATTAGTACGCTCTTAGAAACCGGGGATTTTGCAGATATTATTTTTGTTGTAAAAAAGCACACATTCGCTGCCCATAGGTGCGTGCTTGCGGCTCGTTCCTCTGTGTTCCGATCTGAACTTCTCGCTCTACAAAACAATATCGATACGAGCATGAAGAATTTATGTGTATCCATACAGCATATGGATGGACTCACATTTAAGCACATGCTCCATTTCATTTATACTGATTCCCTACCCCTTGACTTCGAGGAGGTTACTACTCCAGAGAGGTACCACCGCATGCTTGTTGCAGCGCATCGATTTAATATCGAAGGGCTCAAGTTAATATGCGAGAAGATGCTTACGAAGGCGGTTGCTGACACCATGATAACCGCTTTAGATCTCTCGGAGTATCATGAGTGCGATCTGCTCAAAGTAGTTCAACATGATCACAACATGAAGCAAGAAATAATTGCCTCAACTGTTGCTGGTACAAAAGAAGTCGACCTCCAATGTGATGATAGCAGTAGTTGTTCCACCGACGAGTTTGTCGGAGTGGATCTCAAGTAATACAAGTGATCGGTTTATCTTTTCTTGTATTTCAAAGGTTTTGTTTTGATCCATGTTTCTGTAAGTTGTTCTTGCTGTATAATTGCTTTGTATCATATATGTTAGCATTTTCTTTTTTGCTATTTAAGTTTTATATGTATTTTATTTGGAAATCTAGTGTGCTTGCAATTAAGTTGTATCTGATTAATAAAATTTGTATTATATTTGCAGTTGAAATGTTTTTGTTTTATTATTCTTAATTTGATAATAGGAAAAAATAATTGGTCAATAATTGCTGCTATTATTAGTCACATTGAGATATTTAAATAGTGATTAGTGGTGTTCAGTGGATTGGATGTCATTTAGTATTTTACAGTTTATTATCAGGAATAAAACGATCAATAATTGATGTGATTATAAGATACTTCAAATAAATCTCCTTCCCTAGTTAATTCAATTTTCTCAAATTTTGATTCATTTTTCTTACCTTCCATATTTAAATATAATAGACAATTGTATAATATTTGGAATATTTTTTTAAAATAGAACCAAATCTTAATATTTGAAAAGAACAAGCACTATTGATTTAGTTTGTACAAAAAACATCTCTACCGATTCGCAAGATCAGTGGAGGCAAAAACACATTTGCTCCACTGATCCTCTATTGATTTCTATATTCATATTGTATAGATGGTCATAAAATGGCTTCACCGATTTGCAGGATCGGTGGAGTCGTTTTTTTTATAGAATCCAAACTAATAATGCTTATTCTTTTGAAATATTTAAATTTGATTATATTTAAAAAAAAAATCCAATATTTGGCATACAAGCTTTCAAAGAAATACTTCAAATAAAATGAAATTTAGTCATTTAGCACCGAGTCCTCTATAGCTTTTTGAAGAGAAATGGCTCCAAAAATCAATTAAACGTTTTTTTTTTAAGGTTGGAAGCTTTGAGCTCCAACATATTGATTGACAAATAAAAGAGTTTTATAAAATCCTAGCTATTATTTCCACGGATTCTATGCCTCCTTTGGGGTTTTCTTGTTATTTACAAGGTCAGCACCTGACTTAATTCCCCCGCCTCCTATGCTAATCCTAAGTTCCAAACTCTTATCCAAATACTCTCAATTAATTGTGTATATCTATTTCTGCTTTCCCTATAAAGATATATGCTAGTTTAGCTTTATCCGATAAAGTTTACCTGTTCCTTGCCCTCCAAAGCATCTAGAGTCTCGCCTCCCATGCTGAGTCCCAGGACTTCTTCTGCATGCACAGCCCCCTTCCCCACTCGATCATTCCACCATACGTCCATTATCGTCTCTGCGCGCTAGTTGTGCAGTTACCACTAAATAAGTTCATTTTGGGCAACAATCCTCTCCAGAATCTTCTAGCAAAGGAGCACTCTCAGAATAAATGGTCTCTTGTCTCCACGATAGCTGATTGACAGAGTTTGGAGCTGGACTGCACTATGGATCATACGCCCATCTCATGCAACATCTTATAAGCCGAGGCACAATAGAACTGGCCCGAGTTGTGCCACCACCACTTCCTTTGCCCTGTGATCGTGCACTGCTCCATTGAACAATTGTAAAAAAGTCATTAAGGCCGATAGGTCTTTCAAGAAATCGGACTGGTCCGTATCTGCAAAGGCTCTGTTATTCCATACATATTCCTTAGGGTTTGAGCCAACACGTCCTCCTGCCGTTGGATGGTCCACAACCATTTGGTGAGAAGAGCGTCAATCTAGCATTCCAAGTCTATAATTCCCTCTCCCCCATTCTCCTTAGAGGCGCAAACTTGATCCCAGCTGGCCAAGCAGTTAATTCCTTTACGCTTTCCTTGTCCTTTCCAGAAAAAACTCCTTCGCATTAGGTCAATATACCTTATTACTCCTTTGGGGATCCTAAGGGCTTGCAGATAGTGCAACGGAATTGTCGACAGTATTGCTTTACCCAGGGTTTCCTGTCCTCCATAAGACAAAAGGCCGTTATCCATCCCTCGATTCTTTTATGGACTACTTGTAGCATGGGCTGATAGTAGGGGGTGAAAACGGAGCGGATTCAGAGCGGATAATGCTGACGCAATATCTATATTCACATTTCAGTGAGCAGATCCGAATACGGATACAGATAGTAAAATGTAAAATCAAATTCACCTTAAACAGATATAGATACAGAGCGGATAATCTACGAATACAGATTCGAATACGAATATGTTACGACTAATTGTCAGATATTGAGTTATATGACCAATTCTCTCAAAAAAATCCACTTATATAATATCAGGACTACTAATATCACGTTAAAAAAATTCGGACCCAATTCTCTATTTGTCCAAAGCAAATCTGAACCGTTCATTCAATAGATCTGAGCCACTCATCAAAACGCATCTCAATCTCAGCCTTTAAAAAATAATTTTGATTTTATGTATCTATTTCATGTTTTCTATCATGTAGAAGTCTAAATTTAATTTAAAACATACCCGCTACATGAGAAGCCATACAAGAAGCCGCATAGGAGAAAATCCCGACGCATTTTCTTCCGACACGTTTTCTTCTGAATTCGCATCCTCTGAGATATCTCAAACTTTGCATTACTTTTTGGAATATCTCAATCGTTCAAATACGTTCTACACGAATCTCAAAGCACAAATAATACTGGCCCCCCTACGTTTCACGAATCTCAATCGTTTAAACACGTTCACAGGATATGCAACCCTCTATTTCTTCTTCTCCACGCTGCTCTTTTCTTTTCTTTCTTCCCGACGTCGCCATAGGAGAATAGTTCTTCGATTCGCTCGCGAAAATAGTTCTTCGATCTCTCCTCTGAAAAAAAGAAATCAGATGTCCCGCCATTCCAAGTTCAAACGACGTTGGTTCTTCGATCTCTCCTCCATGGATTTGACAGGTAATTGTCTCGCCATTGCAATTTCAATTGAACCGACTCTTCTATCTGTATATATCAATCATATTCGCTCCTCTCAAATTGCAAACTTGAATTTTCATTTGTCGATTTGCAGTTGCACAATCGGCCTCTTCACTCAAACCCGCTGCTGCCCCTAGGGTTTCACTGAAATCAGAGAGAGGGTTCCGCAGTTAGCAAAGAAGCTCGACCAGGTATTTTCTTTGTTAAAATCCATATATATTTGCTCATAATTTTGTACAATTTATATGAAGGCATGCTCTGATTGCATTTTTTTTACACGATCTTGAGGAGGGGAGATAGCCCATGAGAAAGACTTCTCAAAATCCTTTATACACAAATCTCAAAGCACAATTTTAGGCTTAGAAGAAAATGTCAGCGATTAGGCAATAGTATAAATCAGTAAAAAAAAAAAAACTTGCAAAACTAAACTCATTGGTATTTTGAATTTGATCTAGAGTTTGATAAAAAAAAAATTGTCCAGAAAAATAGAAATATTTATCTATTTTTTTATATGAGATATTTAATTTAATATCATGGTTTTAATTTAACAGAATTATATTTATAAAAATTCCATAATTCATCTGCTTGCATTGTATTGCTCTATTTACATTTTGATCTAATGAAGTCTTAATGATCATCAAACAAAAGAGAGATGTTAAACATGATTTTGAACAAACCAGGGGTTTCTCTGCATATTTTCAGCTGTCGCAACTCAGCCGCTCGCTCAACCCAGGCACCATGTAATTAAATTAAATTAAATTACCATGTACATTAGCTGCTACCTGTCAGCAAACCCCATGTAATTAAATTAAATTAAATCTGTCTATTTGATTTAATTGATTGAATATATGTTTATACTTTTTTAAGGTTTTAAATTTGCTGGTAATTTGGTAGAAATTTAATGAAATTGTAAGTAAAGTGGTTACTTGATCTGTTCTGATATCCTAATTTGGTATAAGCAGTTTGTAGGATTGTTTATATATATATATATATATATATAGAGTGTGGCTAATTTGCTACCGGTAGCACTTCGACCGAAGTGCTACCAGGGTCGTATCTTAGTACTCGATGTTCAAACAGAAAATCCAAACCGTTAAATGTTCAATCTATATTAAAATGTACTTGGAGACCAAATTTTACATTTTTTTGGAATTTTTTTGCTATTTATTAAGCTGGTTTGAAAACCGCTGTTTTCAATGCTCCAGAAATTTAATAAAAACAGCGGTTTTCAAACCAACTTAATAAATAGCAAAAAAATTCAAAAAAATGTAAAATTTGGTCTCCAAGCACATTATAGATTGAACATCTAACGGTTTGGATTTGCTGTTTGAACATCGAGTACTAAGATATGACCCCGGTAGCACTTCTGGTCGAAGTGCTACCTAGGAGCAACTTAGCCACACTCTATATATATATATATATATATATATATATATATATATATATATATATATATATATATATATATATATATATATATATATATATATATATATATATATATATATATATATATAAAGCTTTTTTAAATTTGCTTTGCTAATTTGGTAGAAATTAATGAAATTGTAAGTGAAGTGATTATTTTATCTGTTCTGAAATTGTAATTTGATATGAGGAGCTTGTAGGATTGGTGAAGGAGAGTAACAAAGGAAACCAATGTGCATGTTAAGATAAACCTTGATGGTTCTGGGATTTCAAATTCAAGCACAGTAACACCTTTTTTGGATCATATGTAAGATGTGAGCATATTAATTTTGTCATATATTTATATTAAGGGTGAGGTTATGATACTATGTATAGCGCGGTTTAATATGTACTATGAATCAATATCTCCATTTTCAAAGATCAAATCATCAATCTGAACTATTCAACATGATCTTCATATGAAAATGTACTTGTAGATCATATTTCACATTTGTGTAGAATATTTTTACTATTTTTTTAGATGGGTAGATTATCACTTGATCTAAAAATTCTAGACCAGTTCAGATTGACTATTCAAACTTTGGAAACAAAAATATCGATCTGTACTATATATGGATCAATCTGCGATATGCATAGTATCATAGCCTCACTCTTTATATTTATATGTTATTGTTAACTTGAGTTAATGTTCTTTTTATGTTCTCTCTAGCAACTTGCTTCACACGGGTTATTGGATGTTTATGTAAAAGCATCAGGTGATATCCACATTGATGATCACCATACAAATGAAGATATCGCACTTGCTATTGGTACGGTAATTATACATATATACATGTTACTTTGAGAGTTTTGCCAAAAAAAAAAAAAAAAAAAACAAATTTGCAAAAAGAGAACCTCTGTGTTAAAAAAAATGCTTGCTTATTTGTTGATAGGGCTAATTTGTAATTATACATATATTGTTAGTTTTTCAGTTGCAAATATCAGAATTTTTGAGTTCTATGCACAAATACTGAATAATATTGAGAGCAATTTTGGAGAAGTGCTCATTTATACTGGGAGATACCATTTGGGAAGTGCATTGAAAATTTAGTATTATATCTAAAAAGGTTCTAACAACATGACAGTTACAAGGAAGCTTCTAATTGCTAGAGCAGCTTCACCTAACGATGTCGCTAACCATCCTCTGGTTAAGGTACTACAAATATATTACACTAAATTAAAAAATTCCGTTGCTATGTTCAGTGTACAGTGGATTACCCCATTGCATATTGCTTTATGAAGGATCAATTCAATGCAAAACATGAAACAGAGTGAAAGCGCGCCTTGTCAGCTGTGCTTTCTCGAACCAAAAAGCAAGAGCGCAAGGACTCTGAGGCAAGTTTTTTATGTATCTTACTGGTTATGAACTGTTTCCTGGAGAAACCTTCAAGTAATTGTGCTTTTTGAGTATAGACTCTGACAAGAGAAGACTAAGCCAATGAGATGCATTGCAAATTAAGACTAGAAAATTTTCAACTATCATTTTGGGACTAAGTTTAAAAAATGCAAAATGCTGAAAATACAAGGTTAGATGTGAGAAACTCACATGCAGAACCGCTCCAGTATTTCCCTTGAGAGGTAGAGTTAGTAGAGGGTTTGAATGCCTCAGCATAGTCTCCCATGCGAATTAAAAAAAAGCTTAAATAATTTACTTCATGCGAAATAATAACAGTAAAAAAAAATGCCACTAGCACAATTTCTTACAGGGCTGAAATTAGGAACTGATAAATCTTGTCATGAACTTTCTCTGTTTTTGAATCAAGGCTGAGCTTAACCATCTCATAAACCGCATTCCACCGGCACGATCCATTGGTAATCATCTCTTTATCTGATCGGATGGACAGTCGGTCAACCAACATATTTTGCAATTTTGCAAAAATATGTTATGTGGCAGTTATTTTTGACTTAAAAATTGATCTTTCAAAATCATATCACCCCAGAAATTTTAAAATTGACATGTTTTTTCTCTATGTATATCTCTTCCCAAATGTCAGCGATCTCTTCCATATCTCTTTTGTGCAATTGTCAAGCTTGAATATTGTGAGTACACAAGGGTTCTTCGTCTCTGCTAGGTACTTTTTTTCTTTTGCTTTCTATTTTTGTCTTTTGTACGACCTGTTGGACAACTCTTTTTAAAGTTTAGTTTTTGATATTTAAGTGATGAATTGACCTTTCATTTAGCATTATATCTTATTGAGCACGATTTCATGCTCAACTTTGTTTAGAAAATGGTTTATGAGAACACCCTGAGCTGATAGGTCTCGGATTGGTTTCATTTACCATTATATGATGTTTTCACTTATTCAATTTTTCTTTATATTATACATTTATACTGGTCTTTGTTGTTTATATTGAAGAGAAAAGTTTCTGTAAATTTCTACTAATTGTTTTGTCCAAATAAAGGTACAAATAACATTGCATAAACTCAAGATAGGAACTTCTTGATTTATTGATAGAATTTTATGAATCTTACAGAACTTTAAATTATGCATATGTCATCCTAAATACACCGAATAGGGTAATTTCTTAATTGGCTGAATTAATATTCATATAGGTAAACTGTACAGTACCACTACATCAGTGCATTTTATTTTCAATTACCAGTATTGAGAACATAACCAATATCAGTGGGCACTTGGCTCCACATTTTTAACTTACCAGTATTCATTTGTAAAATTAACAACAGCATAATCATATTTGCAAGATTTAAAGCAGAAATAAGAACATAATAATGATATTTATTTATTCAGAATTGCAGATCGGCAATGTTTGAATTTGCTGTAGGAATGCTAAAAGATTTATCCATTGAGTTGGTGGCATGTGTATATCTCTAGAATAGTACTATTTTTTGTTTAGTAACATGGTAAGTTGGATTTCTTATAACACCACCAAAAACTATCAAAAATCTACTGAAAAAATAGTTGACCGAAGGAATTTGTCACGCCAAGTTTTCTTTTACTGATTATTCAGTTACAAAGTTCTCATTTTATGGGCAACTGCTGAATTCTATTCATGAGCCAAATTGATTGGATGCTTTGGCCCCGAAATATTACTATTTTTGAGATAAATTTTATCTTTCTTTTTTATTTAATGCGAAACTTTGAAATTTATTGTTTCTCTTAGTTATATATGTGAATTGTAGATGCACCATAATAATTGAATTAGATTGCAACTTGAAATGGTTCAGTGCAGTCATTTCAATTTTCTATTGGAAACAAATTAGAGCTAAGAAATGAAGAAGTTTGAAAGCTAAGAAATTGAAGTACGAAAAAAATTAGTTCCTAAAAACTGAAAGTGAAGAGTTCATAATTAGTAACATGTCATTTTAATTTTCATACATTATAACATTGTAATAATGTAATACTATTAATCTCCACCGCAACGCGTGGGCACTTGACTAGTAATATAAATATTATAATCAAAACATTTTTTTTTAATACCACAGAAGTAACAGAAAAAAGTTGTTGTCCGGTTTTATACATTGTCAATCCCACAACATATAATCAATAGTGGTATTCTCAACCCACGTGATGAGCATGAGTAAATGAAATGAGTTGGTTGCCTTGGGAAAAGTGTTGACCTTTCAGAAGTCCAAGAGAGATGCTCGGAAGAACAAGAAGGGCGGACTCGCGGATTTGAATTTGTATCAACTTGATAGTTATACTTGATACCACGTCTAATCCGTTTACAGTTTACACCTCTAGCTAATTTAATAGTCCACGTACTTACGAGGTTTCAGCTAATAGTCCACCTACCTTACGAGGTTTCTATATCGATAGTGGCATGCATGATCAAGTATTTGAAAGTTTCTTTATTGATAGTGGCATGCCTAAGTATTTGAAAGGTACAATGAAACAGTTTTACTGTAAAACTTTTACCGTGGCTAATATATTACCGCTACTCAAAATTATTGTCACAATAAATTAATTTTAATTCCATATTGTATAAGGACCCTGATAATCATCCCGCTCCTCAGTATACCTCTACTAACTTCCAAAAACTATCATGGGGACTACTAAAACATTAAACATAATAATACTATTTAACGTGAGATAATAATA